>CM022950.1:13163395-13215404 GCA_012931725.1 Litsea cubeba | reverse complement strand
AATAAAGATATCAGTTTTTTACATTTATGATTATGTTACATTTAAAAATAATATCAACATGCAAAATTGATGATATTATTAAAAAGTAATAAAGAAAACGTCATACATGGATTTATAGTTTAGTCTCCACATTATCAATGATATCATCTAGCAGTGCTACTGTTAAGTCATTTTCATTCGTTCTTCCCTCAAAGACTAGGGGATCTTCAAAAGAGTCCATATCCTAGTACGGATTTCTTGGAACATCCAATACAACATGCCATTCTTCATCGGGCCTACTATGATCTTTACAGTAGAATACTTGAATTGCTTGATTAGCTAAAATAAATGGCTCATCATCTTCTTTTGTGTTTCTTTGCAACCTCTCTAAATTAACGTAGACCAAGTTCACTTCTGGATCAACTCTACATCCATGACTGTCTAGACGCACCCAATCACAATAGAATACTACTCGTTTAACGTCATAATAATCTAGCTCTAGAATTTGTTTGACTATACCGTAGTAAGTGGATTCTTCATGCACAAGATTCATGTCCTTCGCACTTGCCCTGAAAGGGGTCAAGGCCATCAATGAGACTCCACTGTTCTGCGTCGTTTTGTTCATTTCTACCTCTGCTGTATAGAAAGCATATCCATTGACCATGTAGGATGTATACGAAATGGCTTTAAAACTTGGTCCATCCGCCAGCCTTTTGAGGGTACAATTTTCTTCATTCTCTAATTGCTTTCTAAGCCAAGGTATGTAATCTAATACCTTTTCAACTTGAGTACTGCCTCTTCGATATTGATTGCTAGATCTTAGGCTTTCGACGTATTCAGCATAAATCCTGTATTTATTTATGTAGTGTGAATGCTTTATATATTAAAATAATAAACTTGTTCACATGATCATTAAAATTTACTTACTGCTCCATCTCAACATTCTCAGTAGAATGCTTTATTACCCATTTGCGTGCTTGCTGATATTAAACATTTTCAAGAATGTAGACCTTCCCATTTTTATCGATAGGTTAGGCAACTTCACCTTCCTTGTCCATCCACTCCAACCTTCCTTGCTTATGGCCTTTTTTGTGCCATCGGGCATGTAATTCATGGCGTATAACATTGCTTCATTTATGAGGTAACACTCAGAAATAGAACCCTCTGGATATGTTTGATTCACAACATATGGTTTGTATGTTTTCATCTTCCTGGTAAAAAAAATAAGTAAAATAGATCACTATGCTAACTTGTGATTAATATTAACAATCTCAAGCAATCAAGCATTTTATTTACCTCTCAAAAGGATACATCCATCGATATCTAACGGGTCCGCAGACCTGCTTCTCTTCCGCCAAGTGCACAATAAGGTGTGTCATGGATACGAAAAATGAAGCAGGAAAATACTTTTCAAAAACACACAGTGTTTCCACAACTTTTTCTTTCGTCTTTCGCAGTTCTGTACGATTGATTACTTTTGAACATAAGACATTAAAGAATATTGACAGTTGCCGAATAGCGACACGTAATGGCTTATGGGACTTAAATGCGTGCATCAGCAATTAACACTGGTAATAATTGTTGAAGTAGTATGTAATAATCATGTGACTTAATATTCTTGAGCTCTCTATCCTCCAAGCTTACTTTGTGTCTCCAATTTGCACTATAACCAATAGGAACCTTCAGAAGATATAAGGTTTTACAAATTAAATCTTTCTCTCGTCGGGATAGAGTGTAAGGTGCTTCTGGACATGTCAACTTCCCGTTATTTTTCATTGGCCATAACTTTTTTTTAATTTTCATAGCCTTACAGTCTTGGCGGGCTTCAAGGCCATCCTTAGTCTTATCCTTAGTGTTCATGATTGTTGCAAATAAAATTTCAGCAACATTTTCTTCCACGTGCATCACATCCAGATTGTGGCGAATAGGTAGATCCTATGAAAATCATAAATTTATATTAGTATAGCATTTTTTATGCATTATTTTAACATAAAGAGTTAAAGTTAAGTGCACCTTCCAATATGGCAAGTCAAAAAATATGGATCTCTTCGACCATGCAATCATCATTGCTATCAATAGTTTCCATTTTTAATAAGACTTCAGAGCCTGTCAAACACCTAGGATGTTTCCCATTTTCTTCTTTCCCATTAAATTGGGATTTTTGGCTTCTTAAAGGGTGGTTAGTTGGTAGGAATTTTCTATGTCCCATGTAGGCAAACTTCCTTCCATATTTTAGCCACACCGAATCAGTTCCTTCACTGCACACAGGACAACCATACTTACCTGTAGTCCTACAACCCGACAAATGACCATATGGTAGAAAATCATGTATAGCCCATAACAAAATTGCTTTCATTGAAAGTCTACTCTTAGTGTGAGAATCATATGTTATGACTCCGGTGGACCACAATTCTTCCAGCTCAGTGATCAATGGTTGCAAATAAACATCAATGTCATGTCCTGGACCTTTCTTTCCGGGGATCAATAATGCTAACATGGTGAACTCTTTCCTCATGCATAGAGATGGTGGAAGATTGAACGGAACAATCATAACTGGCCAACAACTATAGGAGTTGCTATTGTTCCCTAAAGGATTGAATCCGTCTGTCGCTAGTCCCAAGCGAACATTCCTTGGTTCAGCAGCAAAGTCAGCCCATTTACGATTAACCTATGACCAACATGAAGAATCCATTAGATGACGCATTATTACTTGATTTTGTACTAAACTTGCTTTTGCGTGCCATGTCATACTCTCTGCAATCCACGGTATACTATACATTCTTTACAACCGTTGTGTTAATGGAAAGTATCTTAGCTGTTTCCATGGCAAGCGTTTACATCTTGGCTTCAAAATGTTCCTCGGTTGCCACCTACTTACACCACATGTAGGACAATCGTTTCTATTTTCATGCTCTCTCCAATAAAGTATGCAGTCATTTTTACACGCATGGACAATGTCACACCCCGAAACTGGACCCTGCAGTGATCCGACCTCGGGATGCTAGATTTTGGAATTAATTAAAACTTTTGCTTTTCCCAAGATCCGCATGAGTGAGGTAATAGAATTCCATCACGATCTGAATATTTTGCGGAAGCTAATCATGGTGTTTGCGACTCGGAGCCCGTGGCCATCGGATTCCGTGTCGTACACAGCCATTAACATAAAGCCATCAAATTAAGGCTTAAAATCAAACTTGTACAAATCATAAATCGTAAAACATTGAGCTGGCAGTAACAGGACATTGCATTTCCCATAAATATTCAAGTTACAATTTACAAAAGTATTTTTCATTAAAATCCCAAAGGAAAAAGGCTAATAGAAGCCATTTAAACAAAATCAAACTAACCAAATACTATCCCAAAAATATATTACGAACTCTGGCACCAAAATCGACATCTATGTGATATCGTTGGACAGCCACTCACGTCCAACCGGCGGCTCATCGGCCTCTTCCGCTCAAACCACCTAATAGCAAGAAGAGAGGAAATATGGCATCAAACAAAATGGGGTCAGACACGACGGTCTGGCAAGTAAATAAAACAGATAAAATGATGCTAGGAATTTATAAAACATTATGAAATGATTGTAAATTCGTTTAAAGATTCTAAACAATAATAGTGAGGAATCATGATAAAATGATTGAAAGGCTGAACACAAATATCAGAGCAAATAAATGAATAGTATCTGAAACATAAATATCTCAAAAGGGACAACAAACCGAATAAAACATTGGCAAACCACATATAGCTATATTCTCCTATTACCAAAATAATAAGAGCATACAGAAACCATAGCCGCTACTCGTGGGACCGAAACGAACAAAGTCGTTATCAAACAGAATAGTTACTACACGTGGGACGGAAACCGAATTCAGAACCGTAGCCACATACAAGTGGGACCGGCAGAACAGAACCGTTGCCATGGTCGGTACAAACAGAATCCAAGCTATAGCTGGCAGATAATTTAAAGATCCCAAGCTGGGTGATCAGCCCGACAAGGTGACCTAAGCTTAGTGGTGCCTTTAATTTTCAAAACCTGAACCGATACAAATCCAAACATAATAATTCATTTCCGAAATCGATAAAAGGACTACTACGGAACAAAAACACATTGAATATATACTGACAAATCCGAACAAATCTGACGAGTAGCCTTATCAATGTTTCTGAACGTGGCGAACCACTCAAATCTAATTCAAATCAATTTGTAGAAAATATACAAATTTATGTGGCAAACCATTCTAATCTATCTCAAATCAATTCATAGAAAAACATATCAATTTATGTGGTAAACCACTCGGTTCTATTTCAAATCACCGATACTTTCAAACGTGATGAATCACTTAAATCCTTTCAAATTAATTTACCGAATAATACATATACGTTTTCTAACTTGAAATGGAATGGAATAGTGTATGTGATTCAGTAATTTACCAAAGGATATCTCAATGCACACTTCAATCCCTAAATGTTGATTTACAAACATATGTTTGGTAGCAATGAAAATCCACAACTATTTAAGTTATAAAGTGTGCATTAAGACTTATAAAATCCCCGGGTAAAATCTCACATCAGACTTTCTCTCCTTTTTCTCTTTCAATCTACAAGTTTCAAAGTATCATAATTTATCAAAATCATTCATGGGCCTTTTGGCATTTAAGAGGAGGTTAATGGGCTTCAAACAATGGAGGAGAAGTGGGTTGCAATGTGTTGGCACCAAAAATGTCACTTTGCCTCTTCAAGATCCAAAGAGCTACATGAAGTCGCAACCTGCCATAAATAGGCAATGCTACTTCCAAAAAAATCAAATCTTGTCAGAATCAAATAAAAACTGCAAGATCCTTCAAGACAGCCAAAAGAGGGGTACACAAGAAGTTTCAGGCCATTTCAAAATCATTTGGCCTAACTTCGCTTCTCCGACAGCTGAAAAGGAGCTCCCGGCGGCGAAAGCATCAGAGACACTAAATCTTCGATCAGAGCCGATGGATGGTCTCAAAATACATCTAAAATGCTCCACGTCAAGTTCCGAGTCAAACAGATAACGTTTGACCCTATATCAACCCTCGAACAGCTAAATCAAGCTTCTCGGCGGCGAGAACCACCGAGGCCATTACTCATCAGATAGAGCACATGGACGGCTTCAAAATGCTTACAAAGGGCTACACGTCAAATTTCAGGTCATTTCGACAACATTTGACCATAGTTTGACGATCGGAAGCCAAATCAGGCCTCTCGGGGGCTAAGCTCCCCGGGACCATGGTTTCCAAGACAGAGCCTATGGATCATCTTAAAATGACTCCAATAGGTTCCCTGTCAAATTTGAAGTCAATCGGACATCGGTTGACCGCACATCAAACCGCGACATCTTCATCGCGATAAAAATAAGTCTACTGGCGATAGGACCCCAAATGGCTTCAAAACTCAAACAAAATCCTATGGTTGGTCTTATTTATTGCTCAGGAGGCTTCACCTCAAATTTCAGGTCGTTCCGACAACGTTTGGCCCAGTTTCAGCTTCTGACGGAAAATCGGAAGCTCTGCGCAACAAAGTCTTTGGCTTTCTCAGAAAATTAGAAACTTTGCAAAATAAAATGCAAGGGTTCTCATCAGATTTTCTACAGGGAAATCAGGCCAATAAATGATCAAAATGTCAAGGAAAAATACGGAAGAAAAAAGAATCGAAAAACAGCAAAAACGGACACAAAACGGGACAAAAGGGGGAAAACCCCCGCAGGGTCGCCGGCCCCTGCGACCCTGGGGCCCGGGATTGCCCGATGGGCCCTGGAAACCCCGTTTTTCGCCGTTTTTTCGCGATTCAAAGCATCCGACCTCTGGTATTTTCCAAAATTCATACTTTTGAGACACCAAATCCTCTAACATCCGTAAAAAACACGAGTAAATCATCAAGAGTATCGAAATCAACATTGATCGCCAACTGGTCAACAAAAAAAAAGTGTGTTTTCTACCCGACCGATCGAGTAATCGACAGGACAGATGGCACCGACCCGCTGTTGGCAACCAACACCTGAAGTTACATGGTCATCCGATGTCGATCTACATAAAGATCCATCGATGATCATCGCCAGAAGAATCCCAAAAGACGCGGCACGGCCCGCGACTCTTCAACTGCTCGGCGACCACTTAATGCGATTAATTGACTAGCTTTATTATAGTCATTAATCCATTTCTTTGGATGGACCAATCAAAAGCAAGCATCCGGGAGTTACAAGTCAAGAGATTTATGGCATTTAACCCATGAAACTCCTCCCATCATGGCGATTAAAGGCGATTAAATGCCCTCAATCTCCTCCGGCCAATCAGAAGCCAAGAAAAAGGAGTTACAAAATAAAGAATTCAATCTTGTAACTCCTCCCTTATGTAGCTTTATGACAATTAAGGCTCATAAACCCTCCTAAATGGCTACCTAAAAGCTTATAAATAGGAGAGCATTCCAAAGAATTCCAGATCGGAAAAAACACAGAGACACAGACAAAGCACAGAAATTCAGAGAAGGAAAGAGAGAAAACTCTGCGGAAGTTCTACACCGACCACCGCTACAAGGTGACAAAAGTCCCTTGGGGGTACCCCCCCCCCCCCAAGGTCCTTGCCTTCTCCTTCTGCCTCCAAATGGCTTAGACATGGCTTTTCAGCCCATCTACTCGGCTTTTTATTGGACATAGGACCTCCTTTTGGTCTTTGTTTTCTAAAAACCCTAGGTAATAGCCAAGCCAAGCGAATCAATAGTATCCTCTGTTCTCATCTGCATGGATGATGGCGAAGTCCACATATGGCTTGCGACCGTCAATCTGAACGGGTCCCCCACAATCTCCTGAATAGTTAGATCCTCCTTTTCTTGCTTTTCATTGTAGTTTGTATTTTTTTTTAAAGAGGCAAAAATCACAACTCTTGTCTTTCATTATTGATAAGGATTGTAAATCGGCTATAAACGCCAAAATCGGCTATAAACGCCAAAAATCAGCTATAAACGCCAAAATCGGCTATAAATGCCAAAAAAATCGCCTTTCACGGCAAATCAAGAAAATGTCTCTTTTCTTAAATATATGTGCAATGGAAAACTTTAAAGAAGTTGATTTCCTTTTCACTTGCGAAGGTTGATCTCCGGATCACCACTTGCAATTCCAAGTAAAATAGAAAATCTGGCACACCCACACAAAAGAAATGTTGATGCACGCCCTTGCCCCCCGATTACGAAAGGGTCGGACCTAACGGACTCCCATGTCCGCCGACCTCGGTAGAACCAGGCCCAGGAGCGCGGTCCATCAAGCTGGCACACCCGGTGGGACTCGTTCATTTGAGAACACGATGCTCTAGAAATGAAATATTTGCATATCATATCTTTTGCTCTATGCTTATATTTCTTTTCTCAATTCCTTGGCTACTTTCTAATTGGTGGCCTATGTTGGATTCCGCATCTAAAAAAAAATGAGATGAGATTTCTTGGAAATTTCTAATTCTTTGAATTTATTTCCACTCTTTCTCTTTTCAAAAAAACAAAAAAAAAACAAAAAAATAAAAAAATCAGATTTTTCAGTTTGGATTCAAAATTGAGAAACCTTGATCCGTTCCTATCGTTCATCACGCTTGCAGAAATGTTGAACCTGTTCGACTAAGGTTTTGGGCCATCGTTTCTCTTCGATGAGTTCATTAAAGATCTAAAAATATATATATATATAAAAGAAAAAAACAAAAAAATCAGATTTTTCGATTTGGATTCAAAATTGAGAAACCTTGATCCGTTCCTATCGTTCATCGCGCTTACAGAAATGTTGAGCCTGTTCGACTAAGGCTTTGGGCCATCGTTTCTCTTCGATGAGTTCATTAAAGATCTAAAAATATAAATATAAAAAAAACAAAAAAACAAAAAATCAGATTTTTCAGTTTAGATTCAAAATTGAGAAACCTTGATCCTTTCCTATCGTTCATCGTGCTTGCAGAAATGTTGAGCCTGTTCGACTAAGGTTTTGGGCCATCGTTTCTCTTCGATGAGTTCATTAAAGATCTAAATATATATATATAAAACAAAAAAAAGACATAGACCACTAAGGTTAAACCAACTGCGTTCTTTGATCATGGTTGATTCAAGAAAAGCCTTGTCCAGAGTGTGGAGACAGCTTGACTGTTCTAGGCAAGGGTCCTCCAAACGGGTTTATTAAGTAATCCTACCCTTACCTGGGGGCAATTCTATCAATCGAGATTTCATAAGACCAGGTTAGGAGGCCTATGTGTACTCTCTCGTCTTTAAATAAATTTTTTTTTAAAAAATTTTTTTTAAAAAAATAAAAATTTTAAAATAAAAAATAAAAAATAAAAAAATTTTCAAAAAAATTCTTTAAAAAAAATAATAAAATAATAAATAAAAAAAGATTTTAAAAAAATCTTCAAAAAAAAAACTTCCGTCATTTTGGGTTTAGATTGGAGAAATCTTGGTCTTCTCCTTTCTGAGCACTGGCGCTCGCGGAAATCGCTGAGCCCGTGTTCAGATTGGAGTGCCTTTTGCTCTCTTTGATGAACGCGATATTGGCCTTTCAAAAAAAAAAAAAAACTCGTCATTTTTTGGATTCACATTCGAGAAATTATGGTTCATTTCTTTCGAGCACTGGCGCTCGCGGAAATCGCTGAGCCCGTGTTCAGATCGGAATATCATCTGCTCTTTTTGATGAATCCAATCTTGACCTTTCAAAATAGAGAATCTCATCTCATGGATGCGGTCTCAAAACATTTGTGTCTAGCGGTACTAGTATGCCCTTTCAGGGTCTACTGTATTGCGACCGGCACATTTGTAGCTCCAACTTTATATTCTTCTTACCTCGAGTAAGCTTTGTTTCTCGATAAGTCGAATTTAAGTTCACAATTACTTCTAGCAGTCACTGGGACGCTCATTCTGGGCTTACCATACCAGCGATCAGAACAATTGTACCCTCTATGACGTTTTGCCTTCTTCATATTGCTTGGGTCATCTTCCTCGAGCAATTTGAAAAGCAAAAACCATAGAACTTCTCATTTATAATCATTATATTCTTGTGATTACTAATGGATGTGGTCTTGTTTCAGAAACTTTTCGAAAACTAATAATGGCAGCTTCACTAACCATTACCTTCGACGAGAACAAGCACCAACTCATGCTTCAACAGAAGCAAACTACGCGCACCTACAAGCGCCCCATCAGCTGCCGAAGCGTCAACTCCCTCGGCAACTCTCTAAGCTCCGGGTCGACCTCGACTCCCCGGACTATTGTCTTTGGGATGCTGGGACCATTCCCACTTCCCGAGGAACAAGCTGCTCCTTCCAAGAAGCAGAAACTCGCCTCTCAACGTGTCACTACCGTGACACAAAAGGCGAGCACCAGAAGGCCTGAAGCCCGTGGCAGCCCCAGGAAGCCTCGACCAGCAAACGACCAGGTCTATCCCAAGACTTGGTCCCCAATACCTTCACCAAAACAGAGAAGGTCCCAAACATCTACTAAGCCAGCATTTCCGGCCCCACTCAAGGAGAACCAGTTCTACCCTCTTGCTTACATGAAAGAGGAGAGACCCATCTCCAACCTAACTCCTAAGTCAAACCAGCATGAGCCGGCTTGTTCCTACAAGCCCAAAATCAAGTCATGCATCACAAGGCCTCCGCAAGCACCTGCTAAGGCCTACAAACCTGCAGTTCGACCCTTCATCTCTACAGGGGCCGAACTTGAAAAATTCAAAACTTCGCTGCAACAGGCGAAGGACAGGGTTCGCATCCTGTCCTTGCCTAGCTACAAAGAAGACAGGCTCGGCTGCTGCGCCCGAGGGAGCACATCCTTCATCGTCAAAGCCCAGCCAGAGCTGACCGAAGATCAAGTTGCTCGTCGTATACGCCACCGCGTGTCGTATAGGCAAAAGAGACTAGAAAAGCAAAGGACCCAGCCTCCTACGCTTCAAGTCTCTCCCAAATTGGTCGAAAAAGAAAGACCCAACCAAGTTGCTGCCGTCCATATGGTTGGAAAAACCAGAAGACGCCAAAAGTCAGCATCCAAAATCCATGTCCGACGTCCGATGACCCGCAGCGTCTCCAGGACAAGAAGACATTCAGAAGAATCCCCTGCTCCTTCAAGCAAAGGACGGCAGAGTGATCCTTCCTAAAGCTCTTCTTCAAAAAGAATGAGCCACAGCTCAGTCACCAGGACAGTTTCTTCATTCGAGTCACGAAGGATGAACGTCTTGGCTACAAATTCTGAGCCATCACCCCACAATCCACCTCAAGATGATGCGATCACATGCATCCAGCAGTTGGAACAAGGCCAACAGAGGATTGAAACTCTGATGGAAAACCTTCTCCTCGCCTTCCAAAATCAGGCGAACAATGAACCTCCTCCGAATCATCAAGACGATGAGGTAAATGGCGAAGAAAATGAGTCACGCGCCCTTACCAAAAAGGACGTGGACAGTATCCTTGCCAAAGCAAAAGAAGAGGATATACTCAAGGAGCATGGGATCAAGCCACCATATCCCTTATGGATGGACTCGGTCCCGTTCTCCACAAAATTCAAGCATCCTACTCTCCAAACATATACGGGGAAAGGATCAGCCAGACAACACGTCATCCATTTCAAGATCCTGACGGGAGCTATCGCGGATCAAGATGCACTCAAGATCCGCCTCTTTGCAAGTACCCTAAAAGGTACGGCCTTCGATTGGTACTCCACTCTGCCGGAGGACTCGATCCAAAACTGGGCCATGCTAGAGACACGCTTCCTGACTCACTTTAAAGGTGAGGATCATCCCGCTATTATGACTCAGCTGTGCAGCCTAAAACAGGGGGAAAATGAGTCAACATATGACTTCATTCACAAGTGGAAAGCAATGGCATACAAATGCTCTGATGTATTGCCACAAGCGTCGCTAGTCGACATTTGCCGAAACAACATGAGGGCTAGAATCCGCTCCATGATCATCGACAACAAATCAAAAAACCCGGGAGAACTCCTAGAAGCTTCCATGGAAGCTAAAACGGTGATTAAAGACCTCAACAGTCAGAAATCATCAAGAAAAGAGCCAACCGCCATTGCAACCTCTAAACCAAAGAAGAAAGAGGTCCTCAATGTGCAGACCAAGTCAGCTCCTCAGCCACCAAAGAAATCTGAAAATAAAGCTGCTGGTAAGAGACCTGAACTCTCAGATGCCTTCAAAGAACGAGTAGAGAAGAAATACCCGTTTGATGAAGATGTTGATGAAATCTTCGGGGCTCTTGTGGCAAACGGCAAGCTCACCTTGCCTGAACCAAAAAGACTGGGTGATGTTGGCAAAACCAACGATCCTCGGTACTGTCCATACCACCAGATGATCTCGCATCCTCTCAATCAATGCTTCGTTGTGAGGGAGAAAATAAACGAGATGTGGAAAAATGAAGTCATCACCTTTGACAAAAACTATGGGTCTGCCTCCGTCAACATGGTGACATGTGGACAAACATCAAAATCACCGAAGAAGAAGATCACTACTTCCTTCAAGGTGATAAACTCAATCCAAGCATCCGAGGAACTGGTTCCTTACCCGGCACCAGACGGACAACCCATATGGGTACATCCCGATCTCCTGGAAGATGAAAATTGGGAGGTCGTGAAAACAAAGCCTACAGCTCAACAGCGAAGGCAGGCTAGGAAATATCTCCTCAAGCTCAAACGGCAAGAGAAGACCCAGCCAAAACAAGAAGTCAAAGAAAAGGTAGAGGCTTCCTCTACCGCTTCATTGGAGGTAACAAAAACATCCCTTCCAGAGACTTCAAAGGGGGTAAGAAAATTCACTCTTAGTGATTTCATGCGACCTCAATTCAAAGAACCCACGCAGGAGGTATCATACTCTTGCAATTCGGTAATTGGATTCTCCATTGATGGATACGAGTCCAGCGACACCGATGATGGATTCGAATCCAACTACACAGACGAGTGGGAGGAGTCCCTTGAAACAGGAGAATATCTCTCCGATGAAGAATGGGTTCCTGAGACTCATCTTATGCCAGTAATCTGGTATAACCTCCTACAGCCACAAGGATCCTGGTCTGATGATGAAGAAGACCAAGAGGCTGTACAAGAAAATGCTGCTGACCCAGCACCTCTCATTGCTCCAGTGGAAATCAACCATGTTGAGCCACAAAGAGTTGATGAAGAAGAACATTTGGCTCCCATGCCTGATCTTGAAGAATATGCAAGGATCTTGCAGCGTCTCGCTCTAGAACAAGAAGCAAGACCGCGTCAACGAGCCTCCTCGCAATCCAGAGCCTGAAGTCCCTGAAGACCATCAAGTACATCCTCCCTTAACTCCTGAAAATGGAGGAAATTGCTGGATAGACGATCCTCTTACATCCGAGGATGAGTCTGACTCCGATCAGGCAACGTCTCTCGTCAGAGCTTCCTGTAATGTAATAATTCGGGATTACAGCTCTTCCAAAGCATCGTCTGATGAGAGCACTTACACTCCGGCGACGCCTAGTAATGTATCTTCTGGAGCCTCCTCGTCTCACATGACTTTCACTGAGATGACACCCTCTCAGGTGCCTTCTCCTGAGACTGTGACTTCAAAGTTCACACCCTTCCTGGCTGAAGAATTCCCAGCTATTGATGCTTGGGACGATGAATTGGTCAATGAAGAAGAAAGGTTGCTGGATGCTGTTCAGGACTTGTTCCCGGAAAATGCTCCGTGCAACATAATCACTGACGATGGCAACTCCGTTGCTGATACATCCTCAGCAAATGAAAAACGACAGCCTCTTGATCCTGAAGACAAACTTCCAAACGAAGACCCTTCTCAAGAAGCTCTCGAAGTTTCTAGAGGCACCCGCTCTGGCCGGGACTACCACAAAAATTACAACCAATCTTCCTTTACATATGTAAATCCTTCGGGAAAAGATGTTGTAAGCGCCCCTAGTGGCAACAATGATGAACATGCAGGCCCTAAGGAGGCTTTCAAGTATGACTTGATTGAACACTTCAAGCACATACCTGCACGTCTGCACATCCTAGATTTGTTGCGAATGTCTCCGCACACTCTTGATAATCTCATCTCGGAATTACAAAAGCTGAATGAGGATGTCGACAGACATGCCCCGCAAGTCCTCCAAATTGAAATGGATTACCGGGTCAAAAACTCAGAAGCCTCCTCAAAGGGAGAAAAGAAGAAAACTGAGGGATCATGCATTGAATGCCTCTCAGTTAAAAAAGCAGCCAGTGCAACCATCGCCTTCACAAAGGACGACCTCCTACTTGGCGAAACCAGGCACAACCGACCCCTGTATTTCACAAGGTATATCAAGGAAATGCCTATGCACAGAGTTCAGATCGACCCAGGTTCTGCACTCAACCTCATATCCACATCGGCTCTTGAAAAGTTGGGCATCCTACCCAGCAAGCTGAGCCACACATCTGTATCTATCTTTGGATACGATGGGAGTACTCAAAGGCCTATCGGCAAAATCAAGTTCAAGTTGCAGATCGGTGATCTTATCTCTGAGGTCACTGTGTATGCAATAAAAACCCCTTCATGCTACAACATCCTTCTCGGACGCCCTTGGATCCACCAGAATGGCGTTGTCCTTTCAACTCTACATCAATGCATCAAGTTTGTTGACGACGACGGCATGATACATCGAGTCTTTGCGGACAAAAAACCCTTCAAAGGTAAAGAAGTCCACTTTGCAGACTCACAGATGTATGAAGGTGAAAAAGAAGAAGAGGAGAAGCACATAGCACCCTTTGCCGAAAATCCCCAGAAAGATAAAGGCAAGGCTCCTCAACAATCGCCGGAAGAAAACAAATCATCCGGTAAACCCGAAGAGAGCATTCAAACTCCCTTCATCATATCCCACAAACCTTCAAAGCCTTTGGTCATCACAACTAAAGTGAAGAAGGTAAAGCAAAAGCCTGGGGGCAAATTTGTTGTCTCTTTCGTGTCTATCATGCAAGACACGGATTCGGATTCAGAGCCAGAAGACGACACATCGTCAAGCCAAGCTGACACTCAGCAAGTTCAGCCTGCTCTCACTCCAATGGAGACAACTTCTGACATAGAAGATCCTACGTCAGCTTCCTTCATTGTTCTAGCAACTTCAGCAAAGGGAAAGCCGATCTTCTTCCATAGATCGGATGCTTCTTCATCAAACTCCATGCTTGAACCTTTCCAAAATGAAGGTATGCCTCAACTATCCTTATATAGTTCTGTGGCACAAGCTATTATGAAGAAAATGGGCTATGACGCTCAAAACCCAGTAGGTTTGGGAGAAGGATGTGGTATTCTCACGCCATTGGGGCCCGTCTTGACCAAAAGCCAGCTGGAAGATTGGAGACTCTACGGCTATGTAGAAAAGTCTTCACACGGGTTAGGGTATGATCCCGACACTCCCCTGAGACAGTTGACACAAAGACTTAAAAGTCAGTATACTGACCGAGCCTCAACATCTCAAGTCCATGAAGACATCGATCTCCCTGGATATCTCTTTGATGAGTCACCTGACAAAGATCCAGGAAGCTCATCCAATTGGCACGATTTCTCCGAAAATGAAGAGGAGTTGTCCGATGGCACAGACGTGTGGTCTTCTGACCTAGAAGAACCCTCATCTCCAAAAGAAGTAGCCTACTTCGTCCCGGCTCCAACAGGCGATTGGGATCATCTCATAGCAAGCCTTGGGAAAATTACCGATCAAGAAGACCCGTGGAAAGGAACAAAACCTTGGTTTAGAAATGCCCTTGAAACCCCAGAAGGTTTCGTTGAGCTGGAAGCCTCCGAAAATATTGTGGAGGAACCACTTTCGAACCTTCCAACAGAAGATCCTGTTCAAAAAAATAGACTTGGGAACATCAGATAACCCACGTCCTATATTCATAAGCAAGAATATAAAGGATGATGAGTTACCCGAGTATATCGCCTTTCTTCGTGAGTTCGTTGATTGCTTTGCATGGTTTTACGCTGAAATGCCTGGCTTAGACCCCAAAATAGCGGTTCACAAACTCAATCTTCAAGAAGACATCAAGCCTGTGAAGCAAGGCCAAAGAAGATTCCGTCCAGATGTGATGGATAAAATTGAACAAGAAGTTTAAAAACTCAAAAGCGTCGGCTTCATCCGTGAGGAACAACATCCTGAATGGTTGGCCAACATTGTCCCTATGACAAAGAAAAACGGGCAAATCAGGGTCTGCATTGACTATAGAGACCTGAATGGCGCATGCCCAAAAGATGAATTTCCGCTCCCCATACCAGAGGTAATGATTGATAATACCCGTGGATTCGAGCGAATGACATTCATGGATGGTTTTTCTAGCTACAATCAGATAAAGATGCATCCTGAAGATGAGAAACATACATCTTTTTGGACCCCATTTGGCGTGTATTGTTTCACTGTCATGCCATTTGGTCTAAAAAATGCTGGTGCCACATATCAGAGGGCTATGATGAAAATATTCCAAGATATGCAGCACAAGACGGTTGAATGTTACGTTGATGACCTCGCCGTCAAAAGCAAAAGAAAAGAAGATCATCTCGAAGACCTTCGAGAAGTCTTCCTCCGGCTTCGCAAACACAAATTGCGAATGAATCCTTTGAAATGCTTCTTCGGCGTCTCGTCAGGTAAGTTCCTCCGATTCTTAGTTCGGAAAGCTGGAATAGAGCTTGACCCCATAAAAGTCAAGGCCATTCTAGAAATGCCCTCACCAAGAACCTTGAGAGAACTCAAAGGGCTTCAAGGGAGATTGGCCTACATCAGACGGTTCATCTCCAATCTTTCAGGGAAATGTCGTCCATTCTCCCGGTTGATGAAAAAAGGTGTAAACTTTGTCTGGGATGCTGACTGTGAAGCTGTTTTCCAAGACATCAAGTCATACCTGACAAAACCTCCAGTGTTAGCTGCTCCTACCACTGGAAAACCATTCATCTTGTACACAAGAGCCCTTGATCACTCTTTGGGAGCTCTGCTTGCGCAAGAAAATGATCAAAGAAAAGAAGCTGCTCTATATTACCTCAACCGCATGCTAGTTGGTGCAGAGCATCGCTACTCTCCAGTCGAAAAAAAATGTCTTGCAGTGATGTTTGCCGTACAAAAGCTACGTCACTACTTACTTTCCAACACAGTCTACCTGGTCTCAAGGGTCAACCTCTTGAAGGTCCTTGTTAGAAAGGCAGGTTCTCTCAACACTCGACTGGCAAAATGGTCCATCCTTCTGTCACAATTTGATATTAGGTATGTACCACAAAAGGCAATCAAAGGGCAAGCTCTAGCGGACTTCCTCGCAGAGCATCCATTGCCTAAATATTCTCCACTCAGAGATGATCTCCCAGACGAACCAGTCTACAATGTGGAGACTTTCTCACAAAGTGCCTCCTGAGACATGTACTTTGACTGTGCAACCAGGACAAATGAAAAAAGACAGCTGATCTCGGGAGTTGGCATCCTCTTTGTTAGCCCCGACAAATGCATGATTCCACACGCATTCTCGCTACTGGAACCATGCACAAACAATGCAGCTGAATATCAAGCTCTGATCCTAGGATTGGAACTCGCCATCGAATCCAGTATCACCATGCTGGAAGTCTTTGGAGACTCTCAACTGATCATCAACCAGATGAATCAGAAATTTGAAGTCAGGAAGCCAGATTTGCTGCTTATTACAACAAAGCACAATCGCTTTTGCAAAAGTTTGACATTTGTCTCATCACCCACATTCGTAGAGGTGAAAACATACGTGCAGATGCCCTAGTTGGACTTGCCGCATCTATGGCAATCCAGGAAAGGGAAAACATGCAAATCACAGTGTGCGAAAGAAGAATCCTTCCTCCTCTTAACACACACCAAGCAGTTGCTGAATGCCACTAAGTGGTTGGAAGTAGGATTTCAATCCTTTAAACTTCATTCGGCGACTGGAGGGATCCGTTCATTGATTACATTATGTTCGGAATCCTACCTGAAGATCCAAAAGAACGGGTAAGCATCCAAAGGCGAACCCCAAGCTTTCATTTGGATATTCCTTCAAAATTCCTTTACAGGAAATCCTTCAACGGAGTACTTCTACGCTGCTTGTCACGACAAGAGGCTGAAGAAACACTCAAAGAAGTTCATGCTGGTCTTTGCAGAGCTCATCAGGCTGGTCCCAAGCTCTATGATCAGATAAAAAGGTTAGGATATTACTGGCCTACCTTGGTAGCTGACGCAATGCAATTTGCTAAGCGTTACCAACAATGCCAAATTCATGGAGATTACATTCACATGCCTCCAGAATGGCTGCATCCTACAACGATTCATGGCCTTTCGAAGCCTGGGGTATGGACATCATAGGTCCTATTTCTCCCCCTTCGAGCAAAGGTCATCGCTTCATCTTCGCCGCTACGGATTATTTCTCCAAGTGGTCAGAAGCATTTGCGTTCAACGAAATGAATACCTCATCAGTCCTTCAGTTCCTGCGCACCAACATCATTTGTCGTTTCGGCATACCCAAAAGATTCGTCCATGATAACGGACCACAATTCTGGGATCATCGATTCTACAGGTTCTGCGACAAATACAAAATCCAAAGCTGTCCTTCGACTCCATACAATCCGGCAGCAAACGAATTAGCAGAAGCTTTCAACAAGACACTCTGCAAAATCCTCAAAAAAAATGGTCTCTAGTTACAAAAGAGACTGGAGCGATAAAATCTCTGAAGCTTTGTGGGCCTATCGAACCACCGTTCGAGGACCAACCCATAGCACACCATTCTCCTTGGTCTATGGATGCGAAGCTGTCGTGCCCTTGGAAGTACAAATTCCTTCCTTGAGGATATCTTTGCAAAATGACATGACTCAAGAAAGCAATGTCAAATTGCGACTCCATGAGCTGGATAATCTCGATGAGAGACGGCTCGAAGCTCAACAAAGCATTGAACTTTACCAAGCACGCATGGCAGATCTTTCGACAAAAAGGTCAGGCAACGTGCCTACAAAAAGGGTGACTTGGTTCTTGTGGTAAAAAGACCAATAGTCTTCGCTCACAAGTCCAAAGGCAAATTTGAGCCAAAATGGGAGGGACCCTACGTCATCGACAAGGTTTTCTCTAACGGCACATACGCACTCCTAAACATGGAAGGTGACAGATGTATGCTGCCCATCAATGGAAAGTTCTTAAAGCGGTACTACGCTTGAAGACTTACCCAACTGGGTAAGAGCAATGCATGTACGGCCAAAACCGATTTCCAGGTACACGCTCGCTAAACCCACCTTTTTTTAGAATTTTCATGTCAAATGTTGAAATTTCTAAAAATTTAAACAACGCTTACTTTAAAAAAAAAATCCCAAGTTTAGGAACCTTTCCCTAACTTGATCAAAATTTTCAACCCTTGAACTCAAAATTCATGGTTTGAAACAAAATCTGGATTCAGGGATTTCCACCCTAGTCCACCCTACCTTTTACCGCCTAAATGGTTTTAGGTCAAAACTTATGACCCTCATGTCTTTAAACAAAAAAAAATGGTTTTTCAAAAAACCGCGGGGAAGCGACGCTTAGTCGATACTCGCACAAATCGGAAGCATACGAACCACGTTCGACACTTCCAAAATTGCAGGGAAGCGACATTTCGTCGATATTTGCAAAATCCAAAACCGTGGAGATGCAACATTTCAGTTGATATCCACAACCCAAATTTCAAAGGTTAAAAAAAAAAACCTAAAAAACCATGGAGACGCAACATTTCAGTTGATATCCATAACCCGAAGGTTCGAGAAAACCACAAATTTCAAAAATCGTGGGGAAACGACATCAAGTCAGTACCCGCAAAACCAGAATTTTTGAAAAGCAAGGATGCGACATTCCATCGATACTTGCAACCAAAAGAGCGAGGATGCACATTCCATCGATACTCGCAACTGAATGAGCAATGATGCGACATTCCATCGATACATGCAAGAACATTCAGTAGGGAGGCGACTTTTAGTCGATACTTGCATTTTTTAAAACCAAACCGGCTATAAATGCCATAAAAACGGCTATAGATGCCACCAAAATAGGCTATAAATGCCACAAACCGGCTATAGATGCCACCAAAACAAACCAGCTATCAATGCCACAAACAAAAAATTTTGGCTTTCAAAAAACCCGGCTATAGATGCCACAAAACAAACTCGGCTATCAATGCCACAAAAAAGCTGGCTCTCATGCCAAAATCGGCTTCCATGCCACAAACAAAAATCTGGCTTCCATGCCAAAACAATCATTTGACAAAAGATTTTCACAAAATGACAAGCTTTTGATCAAATCCTATTTAGCAATTACTTTGATCACAAAAAGATTTAAGTGAGCGTAAGGAAAACAAAAAAAAAAAAGAGTACCAAAAAATACATGTGGTACCGAAAAAAAAGAAAGTGTTCACAAGCACTACAAAAAAAAAGAAAAGTACCAAAAAAAATACAAGTGGTACTAAAAAAAAAAGATGGTTTCTGTTAAAAAAAAAAACAGGAGCTCAATCAAAAATGGTCTCCAGCCAAGAGTTCAGCTCCTCAAGCAAACTTTTGGCCTCAGCCGTCAGGGATTCCAAGGCACGCTTCTTCAGGAACTTGCCATGAGATGCTGGGGTGGGCTGTAACCCTTCTTTCGCACCGGGAAGCTTATCCCGAGCAGTTTGCCATTGTTCGCTTTCTTGAGATTTCCTTTCAAGAACTCGATTGGCATCTGCAACCCGGCAAATCAGAACACTCTCCCTGTCACGAACCTCTGTTATTGCAGTCCACTTGGCAGCGACTTGTGCATGCAGATGCTCAAGACGTTTCCTGGCCTCATCGACCTCCCTATCAAGGATGTTAAGGTCATGTGTCAGCCCAATGATTTTAGCTCTTCTAAGTTCTTCTCTCGGACTACCTGCTTCCTGCTTTGTGTAGCCTCATCCAGGTTAGACTGAGCCTTATCCGCAGGGTCCAGGAACATCTCCTTGAAGAACTGGTCGTCAGGAAAACCCATGGTCTCAAACCACCTGTCACGCAGCTCAATGATCCTATCAACAATCGCCCTGGCACTTGTGACATCCAGACCAGCCTCTTCGGCATTACCGAGAATCTCAAGCACATGCTGGATTATCCCAAATCCGGCATCTAAGTGCCCAGAAAACAGAGTCTCAATCCAAGAGCTCAAAACCCGCAGCACCACCTTCTTCACAAAAAGAAGAGATGGCCCAGCTGAAGATTTGCCCAACTCCGTTGGTCGACTGCTCATGTCATCACTCATTGGAAGAGTAACAAAAGAACTCTTTCCAGTTGAAGCTGCTCCTGCTCGGGAACGAATCTCAGCACGAGGTATCTCCTCAATAGTGTCAAAACTAGTCCCAGGAGTCTCTACCTCTGGATCAACCTCTGGCATCCCTTGCTCTGGTTCTGAAGGAAGCGACGTACTCTCCTCTGTCACTTCAAAACCTGCCAAAGAAACACAAAAAGGTATGAATATGATCTTGTTTGAAAATCATTATCAGGGTTATTACTACAAAATACCTTGTTCGACGACTGGCGGAACACTCTCTTCCTCCATGAACTCATCGGAAGCATCAATAACATTTGCGTCCATCGATGGTTCAAAGTCATTGGAATCATGTGGCAAGTCAGCTGGCAAGAAAAATGCTAGCAAACCAAGTCACAGACATAAAAAAAAAAGAAAGCAAAAGAAGTCATACCAATTGGAGATTCTAGATTCACTCCAGAGTCCCTCGGTTCTTCTTCAGGTGCCCCGACAGGATCCGTCACCACCTCATCGGTTGGAACCTCAAGCATCACCAAGTCTTCCTCTGCTAAAAAAAAAAAGAAAAAGCAGAAACAAGAAGCAAATCAGAACATGGAAAAATCCCATGAAAAGAAATGGAAAGAGAAAAAGGAAGAATCATACCTTCACCGACGGTCTCTTCTTCTCGGCTTCTCTTCTCTGGAGGCTCGTCAGCATCCACTGGCACATCCTCATTAATAGTAAGAAGGACTTCCAAGTCAGGAGAGTCCTCATGCTGCCCCTTGCTGCGATGATGACTCCTCCTCCTCTTACTCCTATGGGCTCGCTTCTTAGAGGAACCTGCCCCACTGTCAGAGTCAGGTCTTCCACTTGACTCCTCACTGGATGGTTTACCCTTATCAGTAGACTCCACGGAAGCTTGCCTCTGTGCCACTTGCATCCAAGCACCAAGTTCGGCTTCCTCCTGTTCTAGCTGCTCTAAAGCCTCATCAGGTATTTCTCGAATAGCTTCAGAACCAATGACGCCCTGGTCACCGAGAAAGCCTATCTTGTGCTTCTCTCCAGAAAGGAAGGCCCAAACTTCCTCTCACCGGATGCCATCCGACTTTCCAAGGCCCTTTCCAGATGCCAGCTTCACATCAAGCTCCTTCTTGGAAATCCCTCGATATGCCGAAAAGCTCTCCGCGAACCACTTCGCAAAGCCGGCAGTCCGGGAAGTCAACAACACAGGATAAGAGATCATGGCGGTAGTGTCTTCAGCACTATAGAAAGCCCATGCATTTCTCCCGTCCTGTAAACCTCCAAAGCGATTCACCATGCTTGAAGGCGTTCCAACAACGCCTTGAGAAAAGCCCAGCTGCAAAGCAAAGCGAGAAGGTACATACGGCTGGAAGTCGACGAAAAGATGTCTGCGGTACACCATCGTGCCGACACGTATGCTGAAAAGCCACTCTCTCTCTGCATTTGTCAAGGAGTAATGCCTTCCCGACCCCACCCTGGTAGAGTCTCGAGAAACGCCAAAATCAAAAGCCTTATTCCGCAACTCCGGAGAAAGCTTTACTGAAGACTGCCCCATCTCGACGTCCCTGAACCGTCGGATCCTCATGCGGGCAAAAAAAAGTGATTCGGACACGGCTTTGCCCTTAGCCAGCCGAATCATCAGAGGATCATCATCCTGTGCAGCACCCAACCGGTGGAAGCCAGGACAGTGGTACATGTACCATGAATAAAAGATGTGGGCTGAAAATACCCTATTCATGGGAAGCCCAAGCCGAACCAAAAAAGCAGCAGCCTGCAGTTCGGTACACAGGTAGGAGTAAAGAGCTAGCACCAAAGCAAGCTGCTCTTCAAATGCCATCTGACAAGCCGGAAAAATACAATGCGGCCTGATGTGCGTTCCATCTCCTCCATCAAAAATAGCCTCACCAAGCCAATAAGTGAGGTAAACAACGAGATCTCTCCGCAGTGCAATGTCAGGACATATGGCATTTGTACTCGAACAGAAATCTCTCAACTCTTCTTGCATGGCCAAGATCTTCTTTGAACTTGGATCCTGGGCCCTGGCTTCCTGGATCACACTATTAGAAGACTCCCTGCTATCAAAAAAGTTGGGGAACGAAGAGCTAGAACTCTTCCAGCTGCTGGATCTAACTTTCAAACCCTCCTTCTCCTTCAAAAAAAGATAAAAGGCGACGAGCTGAAAGTACAGAAGCCTGAACTCCGCGGACTGCCCCTCAAGGACGCAGTTAATCGGCATAAACTCCTCATAGAGTTTGCCAAGGATGGGCATTCCAGTAATGGCACTCAGCTCCTTCAAAGAGAAACCAATCTCACTATTCATCACAACGAAGGTATTGGTTTGTGGGAGGAATGACTCCAACATAGCCATGAAGGCCTCGTCGGAAAAGATCACGGTCTCCCTAAAGGCGCGGACCGCATCAAAAATCCCGGCTTCCTTCAAAACAG
This sequence comes from Litsea cubeba, assembly GCA_012931725.1. Lineage (NCBI taxonomy): Eukaryota > Viridiplantae > Streptophyta > Magnoliopsida > Laurales > Lauraceae > Litsea > Litsea cubeba. Next base: position 13,192,755 of record CM022950.1, on the reverse strand, counting down.
TGCCACCAATCAGCAGGACGCGATCAGTCCACGACTTCCACTCGGAATCAGCATTGAAACGGCCACGAAGTCGAAAAGGCTTTATCCAATTGCTGCCGTCGCCGCTGAAAATACCAAGGCCCACCAGTCTCAAATCGACCGACGGATAATCAGAGCCCTGGTAGCCGCTGGATGGCATCAACAGGTCCATGTCAACAGGCGACCTCTCTATATATCTAGGAGAACCGCCAACAAAAACCTTAGTCTTGATTACATTTGTCCTTCTCACCCAGCTTGAAGGATCTTCCCTCTTAGAGCATGTGGGGGCAAGGCTCATGATCGAGACGGTGCGATCAAACGTCGACCGGGTAGCAACAGTCTTCTTCTCACCATCTGCTATGAAAAAGAACAGAAAACATCTCCTTTGGTATGTCATGTCATCAGGGACTGCATCACCAAAGAAGAAGGTAGGCTTGGGCAAAACCCTCTGATCTTCCATCACCTATAGACGACTACTTACCATGATCTTATAAATTCCTCTCCCTTGAGAGTGATTAGTCGCTTTCTCATCTCATCTCTGTTGAGGGAGTCGCATTCTTCCAGATTTCTCTCAACATACTGGACCTTCTCAATGGCCTGCTGAACGGCTGGATTAGAAGATCTAGCAGATCGACGAGGTACGCTTGTAGCAGGCTCTTTACCCTTGTTCGTTCTATAGGAACCACCTGCAAAGGATGGAAAAGAAAAAGATCAAACATCAAAATGATAGAATCTCGCTAAAAAAAAATCTGGCGAAATTTTGACATGATGACGGGGCAATTTCGAAGAAAAGGAATTATCCCGAAAGAAATAGAAAGCTTGAAGATGGGCTCAACATTGCTGCGAGCTCCGAAACTCCAAAATTTCGAAACCTCAAAGTCTCTGCAAAATCAGGAAGGGCTCAACATCGCTGCGAGCTCCAAATTCCCAAATTTGCGAAAATTTTCAGGTATGCTATCACATAATGCTACAATTCAATTTACAAAAATATACATGCATGAACATCTTGGTAAAAAAAAATGCATTATCATGATGAGCAAAAAAAAATAGAAAACTTTCTCAAAAAAAATGAAAAAAAAGGGGGCTGGCCCACAGGCCACGTGGCCGTACGGCCAGATCCGTACGGATTTGTCCGTACGGCCCACACAAAAAAAGTGCAAAAAAAAAAAGAGAAAGCACGAAAAAAAAGAGGGAAAACACGTGTAAAAAAAAAAGAAAAGAGAAAACACGTGGAGAAAAAAAGAAAAGAAGAAAAGAAAGAAAAAAAAAAGAAAAAACCTTTTTTTTCCTACAATGGAGTTTTCTTGAAAAAGGGAACTTACTTGAAGCCATTGATGGAGAAGAAGAAGAAAAGTCTTGAAGATCTTGAAGAAGAAGAACTCCTGGTCTTGAAGCCCTCTTGGGATCGTTGCAAAAGAAAGTAATAAGAGCAAGAGATCCAACCTCCTCCTTGCTTTTATAGAAGAGAGCAAACCAAAGAAAGAAAAAAGAAAGAGGTAAGTGTTACTAATTAGTAAAACTACCAAAAGAAAGAGATTAGAAAGATTCTTTCCCAAAAGAAAGATATCTTGAGATATTCACTCCCAAAAAGAAATCAATGAGAGATTTTCTCCCAAAAGATAGGATCAATGAAGGATTCTTTCCCAAAGGAGGATATCTTGAGATATTATCTCCCAAAATAAAGGGAACATGAGAGATTCTCTCCAAGTAAAGATATTCTTAGATATTCTCTATCCAAATGAGATATTTTTGGATATTCTTTACAAAAATGACACCATATGAGATCTAAGCCATTTCAAAAGCTTAAGGTCCCATGGGTTAGCCCATATGAGCCAGGTTTGACCACTTAGGCACTTAAAAAAAAAAATTTGGGCTTTTAGTAAAAAAGAAATCCCTCTTACCAAGAGTATACAAAAATGGTTTCATGCCTCTTTTGAGTTGATTGGACCGTACAAAAAGAATTCCAAGCCCCATGAGCTTCCAAAAATCAAACCATCTAGCCTCATCTACCAGATTGAGCCAAAATCTTGAAATTGACATTCCACAAAAATCCAAACCAAATCCTGGTCCCCTAACTTGCCACATATAGCTTGTTAGGTCACAAGACCAAAACCAAAAATCAAAACCTGATCCCCTAACTTGCCACATACAGCCTGTTAGGTCACAAGATCAAAACCAAAATTGATCCCCCAACATTCCACATACAGCTTGTTGGGTCACACGATCAAAACCAAACCCGACCTCCTAACCTGCCACATACAGCCTGTTAGGTCACAAGGTCAAAACCCAAATCCACATCCCTGATGTCATCTTCAGAACTTTGCCTCGAGATGGTACGTGATCTCTTTCAGTACCATAAAATTCCCCTGGAAGCTCAAAAGGCTACAAATAAGAAAAAGAAAGACTGCTCAAAGACTCTTGGTCCAGTCACAGGCTCTCCTTCAAAAATCTCTTCGAGGCACATCGACTACAAAAGTTAAGAACTCGTCGCTGTACCTCGAGGGGCATTTGTTGACACCAAAAAAGTCACTTTGCCTCTTCAAGATCCAAAGAGCTACATGAAGTCGCAACCTGCCATAAATAGGCAATGCTACTTCCAAAAAAATCAAATCTTGTCAGAATCAAACAAAAACTGCAAGATCCTTCAAGACAGCCAAAAGAGGGGTACACAAGAAGTTTCAGGCCATTTCAAAATCATTTGGCCTAACTTCGCTTCTCCGACAGCTGAAAAGGAGCTCCCGGCGGTGAAAGCATCGGAGACACCACCGAGGCCATTACTCATCAGATAAAGCACATGGACGGCTTCAAAATGCTTACAAAGGGCTACTCATCAAATTTCAGGTCATTTCGACAAACATTTGACCATATTTTGACGCTCGGAAGCCAAATCAGGCCTCCCGGCGGCGAAGCTCCCCGGGACCATGGTTTCCAAGAAAGAGCCTATGGATCATCTTAAAATGACTCCAATAGGTTTTCTGTCAAATTTCAAGTCAATCGGACATCGGTTGACCGCACATCAAGCCGCGACGTCTTCATCGCGATAAAAATAAGTCTACTAGTGATAGGACCCCAAACGGCTTCAAAACTCAAACAAAAGCCTATGGTTGGTCTTATTTATTGTTCAGGAGGCTTCACCTCAAATTTCAGGTCGTTCTGACATCGTTTGACCCAGTTTCAGCTTCTGACGGAAAATCGAAAGCTCTGCGCGACAAAGTCTTTGGCTTTCTCGGAAAATTAGAAACTTTGCAAAATAAAATGCAAGGATTCTCATCAGATTTTCTACAGGGAGATCAGGCCAATAAATGATCAAAATGTCAAGGAAAAATGCAGAAGAAAAAAGAATCGAAAAACAGCAAAAAACGGACAAAAAACGGGACAAAAGGGGGAAAACCCTCGCAGGGTCGCCGGCCCCTGCGACCCTGGGGCCTGGGATCGCCCGATGGGCCCCGGAAACCCCGTTTTTTCGCCATTTTTTCGTGATTCAAAGCGTCCGACCTCTGGTATTTTCCAAAATTCATACTTTTGAGACACCAAATCCTCTAACATCCGTCAAAAAACACGGGTTAATCATCAAGAGTATCGAAATTAACATTAATCGCCAACTGGTCAACCAAAAAAAAGTGTGTTTTCTACCCGACCGATCGAGTAATCGACAGGACAGATGGCACTGACCTGCTGTTGGCAACCAACACCTGAAGTTACATGGTCATCCGATGTCGATCTACATAAAGATCCATCGATGATCATCGCCAGAAGAATCCCAAAAGACGCGGCACGGCCCGCGACTCTTCAACTGCTCGGCGACCACTTAATGCGATTAATTGACTAGCTTTATTATAGTCATTAATCCATTTCTTTGGATGGACCAATCAGAAGCAAGCATCCGGGAGTTACAAGTCAAGAGATTTATGGCATTTAACCCATGAAACTCCTCCCATCATGGCGATTAAAGGCGATTAAATGCCCTCAATCTCCTCCGACCAATCAGAAGCCAAGAAAAAGGAGTTACAAAATAAAGAATTCAATCTTGTAACTCCTCCCTTTATGTAGCTTTATGACAATTAAGGCTCATAAACCCTCCTAAATGGCTACCTAAAAGCTTATAAATAGGAGAGCATTCCAAAGAATTCCAGATCGGAAAAAACACAGAGACACGGACAAAGCACAGAAATTCAGAGAAGGAAAGAGAGAATACTTTGCGGAAGTTCTACAACCGACCACCGTTACAAGGTGACAAAAGTCCCTTGGGGGTACCCCCCCCCCAAGGTCCTTGCCTTCTCCTTCTGCCTCCAAATGGCTTAGACATGGCTTTTCAGCCCGTCTACTCGGCTTTTTATTGGACATAGGACCTCCTTTTGGTCTTTGTTCTCTAAAAACCCGAGGTTATAGCCAAGCCAAGCGAATCAATAGCATCCTCTGTTCTCATCTGCATGGATGATAGCGAAGTCCACATATGGCTTGCGACCGTCAATCTGAACGGGTCTCCCACAATCTCCTGAGAAGTTAGATCCTCCTTTTCTTGCTTTTCATTGTAGTTTGTATTTTTTTTTTAAGAGATAAAAATCACAACTCTTGTCTTTCATTATTGATAAGGATTGTAAATCGGCTATAAACGCCAAAAATCGGCTATAAACGCCAAATCGGCTATAAATGCCAAAAAAATCGTCTTTCACGGCAAATCAAGAAAATGTCTCTTTTCTTAAATATATGTGCAATGGAAAACTTGAAAGAAGTTGATTTCCTTTTTACTTGCGAAGGCTGATCTCCGGATCACCACTTGCAATTCTAAGTAAAATAGAAAATCTGGCACACCCACACAAAAGAAATGTTGATGCACGCCCTTGCCCCCCGGTTACGAAAGGGTCGGACCCAACGGACTCCCACGTCCGTCGACCTCGGTAGAACCAGGCCCAGGAGAGCGGTCCATCAGTATGGTCCTGAAACAGGCCTGAAAAAGAGTCATAAAACAACCCATAAACAACCCAGAAAATGGGCCCTGGACAGACCTTGGCTCGCTCGAGCGACCCAGGGTCCGCTCGAGCAAGGCCCAGACAGAACCTGTGGGCCGCTCGAGCGGACTGGGCTCTGCCCATGTTCGGGTCGAGTGCAAAATTTGCACCTCTTCTTCTATTTTCTGATTTTTCTTTCCCTTATTCTCTTATTACATGTTTTCACATATATTTGGGCTTCTCCTTGCCAATTCAAATCCATTAAAACACTAATACACTAAATCATTCCATTCCTATCCAATAAATCAAATACAAACAAAACATTTCTATATCAAAAACACTAACATTAAAACATTCATAGTTGATCCAAGAAGATGCATTACCAAGTGATTTTAAGTTGTTGAAACATCAATTTGGAAAGCAATAAACAATACCAATGTTCAATCATTCAAAGTTAAATCCATCCATTTGTAAAAAGAAAAACAATGTAGAATATAAATCCATGTAATCATTCATACCAAGTAATAATCATCATATTAGCTGGATAATTCACTTGCCTCAAGTCTAGAATAGGGGCAAATCACTCCAAAATGGTGTTCTTGCTCCAATCTACAAAAACCCCTAAAAATAGCCCAAGAAAAACCCTAAAATAAAACATCTTCAAATCCCCAAGAAATCTCCTTGCATAAATGACAAAAACGTTCTAAATGGTTTGAAAAACCAAGATTTGAAGAAAGAAATCTATTGTTAACCTTTTAGAAGCTTCAAACAAGAAGGAAAGCTTGAGAGAGAGATGGGTTCCAGCTAGATTGCTTTAAGAATAGCATCAAAAGGAAGCTAGAGGAGAGGATAAGAGATTTGTGAGATCAAATCTCCAAGTTGCACTCAAGAAGGACACTAGCAAGAGGAGAGAAGGTGAAGAAGAAGAGGGTTCTCTCTTTTGAGCCTAGGGTTTGCAGGAAAAATGAAATGGGGAAGAAGAGTCCAGGTGGGCTTTTATAAAGAATGAGTGGGCTGGGTCCCATGGGCCAAATATTTGACGAGGCGGAAACTATCAATTGTGGGTCCCGAACGAAAACGACGAAGAAGAAAAAATCGATCATCGAAATATCTACTATCCAGAAAGTATATTTTCCCTAATTTCTGAAATCTTCAAAATTTATGGACAGACTTAGTGAAAATGTCATTTTTGCCCATTTTTCTCGAAAAATGCAATTTATGAGCATTAAATCAAAATGGTCAAAACATGAAAGTTGTTTATAACAATAAAATGAATCAAGATAAATAAAATTTGGGATTTTCAGAAATCAAGAGTAATTTCTCTCAAAAATACATTTTACAAAGGTCGAGTCAAGCTAAAGTCAACGGTCCTCAAAACTCTCCAAGGTTATGAAAAATCTAGTCAAACTCAAAAACAAAGTCAAACCAACTCTAATCTCGCTTAAAAAGTTAAACCACAATTAAAATAACGCTAAACAAAAGAATTGGGGGTCGGGGTCTTACAGATAATCTTGCACTCCATACCAAAAGAATTGATCATCTTCTTGGCAGTGTATGTTTTCTCAGGCAATGTGTTCTTGCTTGGTAGAATATCTTTGATCAGTTCCAACAACTCTGTGAAACTCTTAGTAGACCATTGATGTCTAGCCTTCATGCTCAGCAAACCAACCGTCACCGACAACTTTGTATGTTCAAGTCAGCATGAAGGATATAATGGTTTTACTGCATCCTCCATCAATTTCTTGTACCGAATATTCTTTAGTGAATCCTCTTGTCCTTTAACAAAACTTTGGTCATTAGCTTCATCGGGGCATATAGACGTACTACCCCCTACATGAGATTCAGGATCATCCTCATTACGAGCACGTCCAAATATGTCATTCACCGTATCAACCATTCTTGGGAACGAATCTTCATCATTAGTACCTGCTCCTACGTTTATATGACTTCGGGGATGGAGTTCTCCATGGTGGATCCATGTTGTGTAAGTCTTATCTATACCATTGCAAATTAAATGCGTATGAATTTCTTCTAAGGTCTTTTTCTCTCTAATCAAATTGTGACATTTGACATAGGGGCAACAATACCAATCATCATCCCCTAATTCATCTTTATTAGCTCTTATGAACTCAATGAATGATTCAACCCCTTCTAAGTATTCAAAAGAATTTCTTGGTGCTTTCATCCATTCCTTGTTTAGGGACATGTTCTGAAATATTAAAATCATAGAGTGTAAGGTGCATTAAAAAGGTAGAACACAAGTACAGCTTATACAAGTATCTTAGACTCAATCAGAAAAGAAAATGAACTTGGAAAACCATTACATCTTCAGGCTCAAAATTTGGATGCTGCAATTATATGACAAGAAAATTTGAGAAAATGAACTAAGGAGTATTAAGTATTGCTACTTTGTGAGTTTTCCGACATGGCTGATATGCCTACACAAGATATGATTGTATTGGTTCAATCAAATTGGCGTGGTAATGGCTGTCACCTAAAGATAAAATATAAGATCACCATAAACGACTGTCACCTCATCCAGCTATGGGCTTAGTGTCCTGGATTCAATTCAGCCACAAACTTCTTGATATCATCATACATAAATCAAATAAAGCAATTCTCAATGTATTCATCAAAGGGTTGAACAAAAATATTTCAACAATGAATGAGTTTCAAGATGTCGTCAGATGCTACCACTTCTAACCGGAGTTTTGCCCAAAGGCTGTCCTCACAAATTTGATTACATGAAAAATATATCATAGGCAAGTGAAAATCTATCATCATACATGGATTCATGTATCCCATTATTTACGATTAAACTCAATTTCTACAATATCATAAGAAAATAACATGGAATCATCAAACAGAGAAAGCATGCAACCAAAATTAAACCCTTCAATAAGGGTTTGGCCAAGTGCTCAATCCCAACTACAACTCGCCATCACTCCAAATCACAAACCACGACCAGCTATGATTTGAAACCATAAACCGAGAAAAAAAATTAAAAGATTTAAACATTAATTAATATTACAAATCAAGGCACCACAGATCAAAACACCAAAAAAAAAAAAGCAAATAAAACCCTGCAAACATGCAATTGTTGTTTGAGATTGGATTCTTCAGAGGATTTTAATAGGGAAAAAAGGTTTGGGTCTATAGGATTTAGGTCTTTAGAAGATTCTTCCACCATTTCAAGGGCTTCGAAATCAACCAATTGTGTAAGGCATAGTAATCTCCGGCCGTGTCCACAAACAAAAGATGAAGATATGAAAAAAATGAAAGGAAAGAGAGATAGAGATACCGGACAGATAGAGAGAGACTGTAGCGAGAAAAAGAGTGCTCGCTGATGGAGAATGCACGAGACAGAGAACCGCAGGTGACTAGAGACAGAGGGCAGAGAGAGGATCTGGTTTGTGCTGGGTTTGGAGTTGAATGAGCAAGCACTGGAGAAGGTTTTAAGGCAGAGTAGAGAGAGGGAGAGGGAAACAAAGACAATATATAGTAGGTGGGAGAGCCAAAAAGAAGTGGGAAGACTTTCCATCATTTGGGTGGGTTTTAGGTCTCAACTCTCAAAACCACGATATACATCTGTTGTTTTTAAGTGAAACGTGGTAAAAATAACGGCATAGGTGGTTTAGGCAATTAAGCGCCCAATAATGTCGTTTTCTCACGTTCTTGACATAGTGAGCAAAAAGAAGGATCCAGACTCTTTTAGATATGATCAGGCCTATGATTGAGTTTCTCAGGAATACCTATATTTTGGGATTTGGAAACTGAAATCTATATACTAAACCTCATTCCATCTAAGTCTATACCTAAGACTCCCCGGGAGTTATGGACAGGGCGAAAGCCTAGTCTACAACGTTTTCAGGGTTGTCCGGCACATGTGCTGAAGGATAAGATGGATTAGTTGGAATCGAAGTCGGAAGTATATATGTTTATATTATCCTAAAAAGGAACTAAAGGTTGGTTGCTTTATAATCCCAAGAGAGCAGAAAGTGCTTGGCAGCACCAATGCGGTTTTCTAGAGGGAGATTATAAGATTAACTGGAAATCTTTAAAAATGGTTCTCTTGGAAAAAATTCAAGAGTGGTCGATTCCAAATCCAAGAATAACCAAACTTTAAGAAAATCTGCCCATACTTGACCTAGTAGTTACACCAATGCCAAGTCGTAGTGGGAGTATTGTCAGGACCCCTGACAGGTTCTCCGTTTTGGGAGAGTCTTACGAGGCAATCATGGAAGAACCAAAATAAGATCCTTGTAACTATGATGAAGCAGTTAATGACAAAGTTTCGGGAAGTTGGGTAAATGCTATGAAAGCTGAGGTTGAGTTTTTGTACTCCATTTAGGTCTAGATACTTGTGGACTTACCTGCCAATAGCAAACATATTAGGTGCAAGTGAGTCTACAAGAGAAAAAGAGGACCAGATGGAAAAGTTCCATCCGGATACTCTTATCCATTGCGGTTCATCTCGGTGATGAGATTTGGCAAATGGATCTCACGACGGCAATCTTGAGGAAGATATCTATATGATGTAGCCAGACGATTTTATAGCTACTAACCAAGTGCAAAGAGTTTGCAAGCTGCAGAAGTCCATTTATGGATTCAAGCAGGTATCCCGGAACAGGAACATCCATTTTGACAAGGCAATCAGGTCATTTGATTTTTTGTCAAAATCCAGATGAGTCATGTGTGTACATGAAAAGTCCAAAAGGCAGGGTAGTTTTTCTGGTATTATATGTCGACGACATCCTTCTCCCATGGAGTGATATAGGGATATCGTCAACAATAAAAGTATAGGTTGGCTAAGACTTTTGATAATAAAGGACTTGGGAGAAGCTAGCTACATCCTAGGGATCAATATCTATTGAGACTGGAAAAATAGGATGATAGGCTCATCCCAATGATGTGTACATAGATAAGGTTCTGGTATGGTAAGCTATGCTTTGTACTAGACCGGATATCTGTCACGCAGTGAGCCTAGTCAGCAGATATCAGTTTAACCCAGGTCCTTATCATTGGAATGATGTAAGATGTGTTCTCAAATACTTGAGAAGGACTAGAGATCACGTGTTGATTTACAGTAGTGATGAGTTGATTCCATTCGGTTACAGAGATAATGACTTCTATTCAGATCAGGATTCCAGGAAATTAACTTCTGGGTATGTGCTTATGCTGTAGCCGTTTGAGAAGCATCTGAGGAAGCAGCTTGGTTAAAAAGATTCCTTATGGAGCTTGGAGTGGTACTTTTGGCAGGACAACCGCTCACAGTTTACTGTGATAACAACAGGGCAGTCACTAAGTCCAAGGAACCCAGGAGCCAAAAAGCATGTAGAGAGGAAGTTATACATGGTCAGACAGATTGTGTAGAGAGGTGATGTACGATCACTAAGGTAGCCTCTGCAGACAATCTGGGAGATCAATTTACTAAGCCTTTGACTACCAAAGTCTTTTGAGCTGTAAGTAGACAGGATGTCCATGAGATGCAACCCTAACTGGCATTGAGCCCAAGTAGGAGATTGTTAGTTTTATGGACTCAATCTAGTAGATGATATAATAAATTGATTAATTTCTTTATTTATTCATATATTCATGCTTACTTTTCATGAGATGAATGATGATTTATTATATACTTGCACATAACCAATACGAATGACATGATGGTTCATGAGATGAACCGGAGTCCACAAGTATATTAGATGTAACACATGTGTATGGATGAGATCCACATATGGGAGACATGTGTGGCAAATCTTATACTTAAATATCTTCACGGCCAGTGATGAGACTGGACATCTCATACTGACAAGGTTGCAGCACTTTGATCACTATGAGATAGTGTGATTTGTCTCGATCATCAGAATGGAAGATTCTGGATAATAGTGCTGGTATATTGGATGTATTGAAGGACCATGAGAAGCACCTTATGAACACTGTCTTTGCTTTAATGTTTGCTCTCATAATTCCCTAGCAATAGGCTCTCAATCCTGAGACATTAATGAACTCAAGCTTCTATCTATACGTGGTAGTAGAGCTGTGGGAACATTCAATGATCGAGATGGAATCTATCTCTAATATCCCCTTGTGCCAATTAATGGATTTATCATTGGTAAGTGCGCACCCATTCCGATTAAGATTTAATTGGAAAGGTACCTATGATCATTATAATTAATTGCGGCTCAAGGATAATAAGATATGGATCTAGTTTGGAAGACAGGTCCAATTGATTCATGGATATTGATAGAGGGGCCTACTTGTGGTAATGTGGAAGTTTAGGGTCTTCTATGTAACATTCCTAAGACTGGAGTTCAATTGCATTTATATAGTGGAGTTATTTGCAATTAACCGTGGGCCCGGATTACACATGAGATGTGGGGTCGCGAGTCCTAGTTTGAGCCAACTTTCTAAGGAATCCCTAGTGGTTTCCACGCTAGCCCAATTATCAGAAAGATACTAATTCTAGTTAAACTCGAAAAGGAAAGTTACTATTTCTATTTGAAGTGAGACTTCTAATAGTAGTAATAGTGAACTTACTAATTTTAGTAAAAGTAAGACTTCTATTAGAAAGGAATTAGAAAGTTATTAATCATATTTGAAGTGAGACTTCTAATTATGATATGGTAAGTTACTAATTAATTAATGGAAGTAAGACTTCTATTTTAATTAAGAAAAAATAGTTACTAATTATTTGGAAGTAGGACTTCTAATGGGAATTAGTAAGTGGGGCATGCAAAAGCTATTAATAGAGGAAAACTATAGGGCTGGACGTCCATGCATAATTCCACATTGGGATTCACACCCAAGAGGGTCCTGCTTCTAGTGTTGGACGTCCACTTCCCTTGTGTGCAAGAGTTGCACATGGTTTTCTTCTTCTCTCTCTTCTAGTTCTCTTTCTAGATCCCTCCTTTGAGTTCCTAATAGTTTTCTCTTGGAGATCCCACAATCTTCTTGAGAAAAAGAGAATCTAATACGGGTCATAGCGTGGAAGATGAAGATGTTTTGAAGATTGCTAATTGATTAGTGAAAGTGTTTCATCATCAAAGAAAGACGCAACTTCTCCATTAGAGCACAACCGAGCTCCAAAGGTATAATCTACTTCCATGCATGTTGTAAATTTATTTGATGCTTGTATGTTGTTGTTTCTATCTTGTTGATGGAGTTATTTACTGATCATGATGGGTGAGATTGAGGGTACGCATCTTGGATTGGTTTTGGTAGCCTTCTGGATAGTTGATCCCTGCATCAAGTGGGTCAAAAGTTTTTGAAACTTATCCTAGAGGCCCACCTATTTCCAACACTCATAACTGGGCGTGCATGGGGATTTACGCCTAGTGTGGGGTGTGGTTGCGATACAATTAAACGAAATCCATGCATGCTATGCATGGGACCTACTTTAATTCAATTTTGTGCCTAATGACTTTATGCAATGGTGCCACAGTGCTCAGAGATAGAAAAGTCTAATTGGTGGGACCCTATGGTGATGCAGACTACGGATTTCAAAAATTCATGCAAAATTGATGATTTTTTACTGATTTTGATTGAAATTCCAACTTTATGCTCATATGCATGAAATCATGATGCAATTGGTCCTAATTAAGTACACAAATGCACATTAAATGATGGTTTCTTTTATCCAATTGTGTGAACTTATCATGTAGCATTCTTGCTAAGATCCATAGCACTCTAACTATCACAGTAGACTGCATACTGTCCTTGTTTCAAACCCAGTTCTCGAAGAAAATTCTTCAACCAAATCATCTCCTATTTTGCTTCATTAGCATCTATGTATTCTGCTTCGGTTGTAACAGTGCTGTTGACTTTTATAACTTAAACTGCTAGGAAATAAACCCCTTACAAAAGTAAACAAGTACCCAGAAGTCGACAACTGATGAAAAACATCGCTTGTAAAATCAGCATCTGTGAAACCTTCAAGCACTGGTTTTGAGCCTCAAAACACAAGCATAACTCAGATGTACCTCTCAAATATCCAAAGATCCACTTCACTACTTCCCAATGCTCTTTCCCAAGGTTAGAAAGAAATCTACTCACTAAACTTACTACATGAACAATGTCTAGCCGTATACACACCATGGCATACCTAAGGCAACCAATTATTGAGTACTACGGAATAGACGTCATCCGTTCCTTTTCTTCATCTGTAGTAGGACATGATCTTTATTCAGCTTGAAGTGATCGGCTAGAAGCATGCTAACTGGCTTAGCATCTTTATGTTGAACTTTGCTAGCACCCTTTCAACATATTATTGTCACTTCTTGGCATTCCCATCTCGATGTATTTGCATACCCAATAAATGTCGTGCGGGACCTAAGTCCTTCAAGTCAAAATTCTTTGACATCTCCACTTTCAACCAGCCAATCATCTTACTATCCTATCCAACTATCAACATATCATCCACGTATAAAACATGGATGATAAATTTGTCACTGCCAAACTTACGAACATAAACACAATGATCTGCAGTTGTCCTCTAGTGCCCATGACTCATTGTGAATGAATCAAACTTCTTGTTCCACTGTCTCGGCGCTTGCTTCAACCCACAAAGACTCTTTTTCAGAACAGCTTCACCCCAAAATGGATTGGGTAACTTTGCCACTCTAATCATGCATCTCATCTTCTCAAGAATAGTGTGATTCATTCTATCTACCACACCATTGTGCTGTGGAGTATTAGGAATTATCCTTTCACGCCGAATACCATGCTTCAAGCAATAGCTTTAAACTGGTTGGATCTGTGCTTACAATCATTATTTTTACTGGGACACTTCAAGATCTTTCCTCTCTCTCTTTCTACCATGACAAGAAACTACTGAAAAGTCTGAAACACTTGATCCTTTGATTTCAACACATAAACCTAGACTTTCCTAAATGCATCATCAATAAATGTGACAAAAACTTATTGCCACCAAAAGTGTCCACCTCCATGGGACCGCAAACATCATAATGTACCAAAACCAACACAATAGATTTTATCATTGATTTTTAGAAAAAGAAGCCCTATGTTGTCTACTAAACAAGCAATAATCACAAGGGTCAAGGGATATACCTTTGGAGTAATGAATCCAATCTTTCTTTGCCAACGATTGTAGTCCTTTCTCACTCATATGTCAAAGCTCTTGTGCCAAAAATTTGGAGAGGATCTGTCTTCAACAACATTCAACACACATTTACACAGCTTCACATGTATCTTGTAGAGCGTATTAGATGCCTCCCTATCGCAATAACAAGAGACCCTTTAGTGAGCTTCCACCTTCCATTTCCGAAATTACTTTCATAACCTGCATGGTCCAATGAAGTCCTAAAAATCAGATTTAACCGCAGATCGGGAACATGTCGCACAACTTTCAGCGTCATTGTGCAACCAATATCGGTTTGAATGCAGACATCACCGATCCCAACAATCTTCGAATGAGTTGTGTTGCCCATCTTCACAGTACCAAAGTCCCCACTTTATTCGTCGTGAACATCTCCCTATTAGGAGTCGCAGGGTAGGATGCCACTATGTCAATAACCAACTCACCTCATCATCTCCAAAACTCAAACACTCTTCATCTTCACTGGCCAGTATCACTACGTCATTATCTAAAGCAGTTGTAGTCCCACTGGCCAGTGTCACTCAAAACCACACAAAACCATAGAATTCATACTATAATTGATTGCCTATGATAATTAGTAGTCTTAGAAAGAATTTTGTATTCAAACATGCTAAAAAAATAGAAAGAGAATTATATAAAATTTACAACTCTTCATGCCCAGGTCGTCATGGATATCTTACAACAAATCTAGTGTGGGGCCCCACATGGGCCATGCTCTTGTAGTTAGCACCCAACATTCTGAAAATGCCTTCATGGGAAACCCTAGTGGTGCCCATATTTTTTTAATTGGGTCAGGTTTGACCCACCAAACCAAAGCTCTAATAACACAGCACATGAGGCTCTTTAAAGTTCTGGATTTTCAGGAAAAGACTGGTTCTGTTGGTACCACGTTTTTTGCTATTCTCACCGCATTTCTCTTCACACCGATGTACAAAATAGGTTTTTTATTTTTTTTTCTCTTTGCACCCATCAATATACCCAAATTACCCCTTTCACTTACAACACAACTCATTGGGCTGGTTCTCTTCCCACACATCTTCACCATCGTCTCACTCCCTTTCTCTCCTCTCTATTGAAACTCAACATAGACCTACATTCTTCTATCCATTTTGACCTACATTCTGGCTGGAAGATTGGCTTAGTGAAAGGATAAAAGTAGATAAGGAAGAGAGGAAGAATCTACTGTTGTAGTGACCTCCATTTAGTCCAAGGTATCACTTTCCTTCTTCTCCATTGCCATTGTGTTTATTTTCTCAAATAGGTCATTGTAGCAACTATTGTGTGCATCTTAATATGTCTAAAGGGACATAATGACACGTCTAATTAGCTCGAAAATGACAAGTTGTTCAGTTTTTTTTTTCCATTGTCGCGATATGTTCGGTTCTGAAACTTCGAACATTACACAGATGTTCGAACAATAAAGTCCGAACATTTTAAGAATGTTCGAATTATAAAGTTCGTACATTTCAAAATTATTCGGCTCATAAACTTCGAACAATTCTGACTTGTTCGAACACACAGGGCCGAACAATTCTGACTTGTTCGAACACACATGGCCGAACAATTCTGACTTGTTCGAACACACAGGGCCGAACACTTGTAAAAAAATTTAATGACTCTTCATATAATATTTCAGGAATGGATAGGCCAAGCAGTTCTAGAGTAAGGCCGACGGCTTCCAATAGAAGGCGCCGTCGAATAAATGAAGAGATTGTAGAAGAATATAGGGAACCGGAATATGATTCAGGAGGAGGCAATGAAGAAGAAGGAACTCATGTTGAACAACATGAAGAAGAAGCTGATGTTGAACAAGAAATAACTGCGGGGCCAGAAGATCGTTCTTTGCTGCCCAGTTTCAACACGCACATAGCTGCATACATTTGGCATTCACAGGTACGTACTTTTTTTTGTTTTCCTCTTTATGTTACATAAAACTCAACGTAATTGTTACATTCTTTAATAATGTAATATTTTTGGAATGCAGGAACGGGCCCCGCTGAAGTGTTTGAGCCATGGACAAAAAATACCACACTGGCCATTGAATGAGAGCAACAGGTTCAGAGAGTTAGTGGATAGATCTAATTTGAGTCCACTCATCACAGCATCATACCGATCTGTTAGTAAGATTCTTGTCTCTTGTTTTGTGGAAAGGTGGCAACCTGAAACAAACACTTTCCACATGCCTTTTGGTGAAATGTCCATAAGTCTAGATGATGTTGCCACCATACTTGGGATTCCGGTGACTGGTCGTTCCGTTGCTTATAATGGTAGAATGTCATTTCAAGATGCTCATTCGCTCCTTGTTGACGCTCTGGGAGTTCATCCAAATGAGGCAAATGATGAGCTGCAGCAAGTTAGGGGCCAATCTGTAAGATTGGAGTGGCTAAGAGGGAGGTTCTCTTTAATAACCGATGAGGATGGAGATGACATGATTGATTGTGCAGTGAGAGCATATCTTCTGTATTTATTAGGCTGTACATTATTCACGGACAAGAGTGGTACACGTGTGCCAATTATATATCTGACATTGTTGACAGACTTGTCAAGTGTCCGTACATATGCATGGGGTGCCGCTGCTTTGATAGCTCCCTCATCTTCTTTAAGAGTTGCAGTTTTCTTGTTTGATCAAATTCATTGAACCTCTTTTCAAGTAATTCTAACTCCGTCTTACAGTCCAACTCCATATTATAGCTCGAAACGGTACTCGGATTCATGTCAAGCTTGACCCAATGCGGATGTATACACTGTAGGGGAATTGGCCGTCCTTCTGAAACATATGTAGCAATCTCATGTGCGCATGGTAACCCATGTGTGGAACGGATAATACAACCACATGCAATCCTATCAATTCCAACCAGATTTGATCTCTTAGTTTCTGCCAAAATCTTTTCCAATGCATTTCTTGATATGTTCCCACGAAGATCTTTAAATTCAGAGGGCTTGAAACTGTGTTGCACTATTGTCTTGCTCTTCTCGAACGAAGCTTTAATACTTGTATGCTGTAGTTCAAGCAAGCTGTGTGTTTTTGCCCAATTTGTCTCAAAAGTACCCTGAGATGATCCAAGTTGTCTCTTCAAATGTGAATGTGAAGACTCAGCCCTATATAAACAACATAATAATTAATAATGCATTATATATAAATAAGCATAAGCATCAATTCATCCAAATTAAAGTATAGGACGTACCTGTTTGACGTAGTATTTCCAAAATGCATGCATTTATAAACCCACGCAGATACAAATCTCTCCTTGTATTCATTTAACCAACTCTCCTTGACATACTGAAGTGCTGATGGATATGTTGTGAACTCTTGGTTTAGCTTACGCAGATGATCAATATACTCTTCTTCTGTGGAGGCATGGACCAGCATATTCCAATGCAATATAAATCTATCCCACTTCTCCTTGGTCTCGAACAATTTCTTACATTTTGCCAGGACATTCTTATTTATGTGCCATTTGCATAATAGATGCGTTGCAGTAGGGAATATGGTGTCGATGGCTTTTAGTAGTGCCAATTCTCTGTCTGTGACAATAACATCAGGAAGAGCATCCTCACCAATGAGAGAACGTAAAACACCCAAAGCCCATGTATAGTTGTCTTCACGTTCGGCTTCCATGTAAGCAAAACACACAGAGAAAGTCATATCTGTCGACGTCACTCCTACAATCTCCAGTAAGGGCATGCGATACCGGTTTGTCTTGTAAGTGCAATCCATTATTAAGACATGAGGAAATGACCGCAACAACTGTATGCTTGTTGGATGCGCCCAAACCAAATCGGTAACAACGTCACTGTCCTCATTGTTCCTGTGACATTCAATGTACTTATGCTCTGTCAACTTTCCCATCAGTTGTTGCATCTGTGTTCTCCCACCCCGCTCAACAACTCTGTGCCTATGACGTGCATTGTAAATGGTCTTCATTGTAGTCACATTTAAGGCACTTCTTTGTTTTAATGTAACCAAAATATCTTTTGGTCGTACCATGCTCTTAGACATATCTACCATCAATTTTGTTTCCTCTTCTGTTAGTCTCCCTGCGAATGAATGACCCTCTAGATACTCTGCAGCAAAGTGATTATGTATACCACATGCAACTTCCAACATCCAATCATCAAAAGTTTCAAGCTTCTTGCCCTTTAATGTAAAAGGGCATCCACATTTCTTCGATCCTGTTTGCTTGATCTTCTTTTTAGTAGGTCCCTCGTCTCTGGTCTTACAATGCTTGAATTGGCCACTTCTCTCACATGCTAGGACAACCCTAGCTTTTATTCCAGGCCTCGCAGCATTTGACACCTTTATGACAATGACAATGATGGACCGCGCTCCTGCTCGAGTTCCTACCGAGGTCGGCGGACGTGGGAGTCCGTCGGGTCCGACCCTTTCGTAACCGGGGAGCAAGGGCGTGCATCAACATTTCTTTTTTTGTGGGTGTGCCAGATTTTCTATTTTACTTGGAATTGCAAATGGTGATCCGGAGATCAACCTTCGCAAGTAAAAAGGAAATCAACTTCTTTCAAGTTTTCCATTGCACATATATTTAAGAAAAGAGACATTTTCTTGATTTGCCGTGAAAGGCGATTTTTTTGGCATTTATAGCCGATTTTGGCGTTTATAGCCGATTTTTGGCGTTTATAGCCGATTTTTGGCGTTTATAGCCGATTTACAATCCTTATCAACAATGAAAGACAAGAATTGTGATTTTTGTCTCTTTTAAAAAAATACAAACTACAATGAAAAGCAAGAAAAGGAGGATCTAACTTCTCAGGAGATTGTGGAGGACTCGTTTAGATTGACGGTCGCAAGCCATATGTGGGCTTCGCCATCATCCATGCAGATGAGAACAGAGGATGCTATTTGATTCGCTTGGCTTGGCTATAACCTCGGGTTTTTAGAAGACAAAGACCAAAGGAAGGTCCTATGTCCAATAAAAAACCGAGTAGACGGGCTGAAAAGCCATATCTAAGCCATTGGAGGCAGGAGGAGAAGGCAAGGACCTTGGGGGGGGGTACCCCCCAAGGGACTTTTGTCACCTTGTTGCGGTGGCCGGTGTAGAACTTCCGCAGAGTTTTCTCTCTTTTTCTTTTCTCTGGATTTCTGACTGCTGTCTGATGTTTGTTGTGTGTTTTTCTGATCTGGATTCCTTTGGAGTGCTCTTCTATTTATAGGCTCTTGGTAGCCATTTAGGAGAGTTTATGGGCTTTTAATGTCATTAAGCCGCATAATGGGAGGAGTTACAAAATTGAATTGTTTATTTTGTAACTCCTTTTTCTTGGCTTCTGATTGGCCGGAGGAGATTGAGGGCATTTAATCGCCTTTAATCGCCATGATGGGAGGAGTTTCATGGGTTAAATGCCATGAATCTCTTGACTTGTAACTCCCAAATGCTTGCTTCTGATTGGGCCGTCCAAAGAAATGGATTAATGACTGTAATAAAGCTAGTCAATTAATCGCATTAAGTGGTCGCCGAGCAGCTGAAGAGTCGCGGGCCGTGCCATGTCTTTTGGAATTCTTCTGTCGATGATCATCGATGGATCTTCATGTAGATCGACATCAGATGACCATGTAATTTCAGGTGTTTGTTGCCAACAGCGGGTCGGTGCCATCTGTCCTGTCGATTTCTCGATCGGTCGGGTGGAAAGCACACTTTTTTTGGTTGACCGGGTGGCGATCAATACTGTCTTTGATACTCTTGATGATTTACCCGTGTTTTGGACGGATGTCAGAGGACTTGGTGTCTCAAAAGCATGAATTTTGGAAAGTACCAGAGGCTGGGCTTCTTGAATCGCGAAAAAAAACGGCGAAAACCGGGGTTTCCGGGGCTTTCCCGGCGACCCCGGGGTCCATGGTCGCCGGCGACCCTGGCCCAGGGTCGCAGGGGCCTGCGACCCTGGCCCAGGGTCGCAGGGGCCTGCGACCCTGGCCCAGGGTCGCAGGGGTCTGCGACCCTGGGGGGGTTTTCCCCCTTTCTGGTCCCGTTTTGCGTCCGTTTTTGCTTTTTTCTGATTCTTTTTTCTTCTGTACTTTTCTTTGACATTTTGATCATTTATTGGCCTGATTTCTTTGTAGGAAACCTGATGAGAATCCTTGCATTTTATTTTGCAAAGTTTCCAATTTCCTGAGAAAGCCGAAGACTTTGTCGCGCAGAGCTGCCGATTTTCTGTCAAAAGCTGAAACTGGGTCAAACGATGTCGGAATGACCTGAAATTTGGTGTGAAGCCTGCTGAGCAATAAATAAGACCAACCATAGGCTTTTGTTTGAGTTTTGAAGCCGTTTGGGGTCCTATCACCTGTAGACTTGCTTTTTGTCGCGATGAAGATGTCGCGGTTTGATGTGCGGTCAACCGATGTCCGATTGACTTGAAATTTGACAGGGAACCTATTGGAGTCATTTTAAGATGATCCATAGGTTCTGTCTTGGAAACCATGGTCCCGGAGAGCTTTACCGCCGAGAGGCTTGATTTGGCTGTCGGAGAAGCGAAGTTAGGCCAAATGATCTTGAAATGGCTTGAAACTTCTTGTGTACTCCTCTTTTGGCTGTTTGGAAGAATCTTGCAGTTTTTGTTTGATTCTGACAAGATTTTATTTTTGGAAGCAGCATTGCCTATTTATGGCAGGTTGCGACTTCATGTAGCTCTTTGGATCTTGGAAAGGCAAAGTGACATTTTTGGTGTCAACAAATGCCCCCTCGAGGTACAGCGGCGAGTTGCTTAACTTTTGTAGTCGATGTGCCTCGAAGAGATTTTTTGAAGGAGAGCCTGTGACTTGACCAAGAGTCTTTGAGCAATCTTTCTTTTTGGTATTTGTAGCCTTTTGAGCTTCCAGGGGAATTTTATGGTAGTGAAAGGGATCACGTACCATCTCGAGGCAAAGTTTTGAAGATGACATCAGGGATGTGGATTTGGGTTTTGACCTTGTGACCTAACAGGCTATATATGGCAGGTTAGGGGGTCGGGTTTGGTTTTGATCGTGTGACCCAACAAGCTGTATGTGGAATGTTGGGGATCAATTTTGGTTTTGATCTTGTGACCTAACAGGCTGTATGTGGCAAGTTAGGGGATCAGGTTTTGGTTTTTGGTTTTGGTCTTGTGACCTAACAGGCTGTATGTGGCAGGTTAGGGGACCAGGTTTTGGTTTGATTTTTGTGAAATGTCAATTTCAAGATTTTGGCTCAATTTGGTAGATGAGGCTGGATGGTTTGATTTTTGGAAGCTCATGGGGCTTGGAATTTTCTTTTGTATGGTCCAATCAACTCAAAAGAGGCATGGAACCATTTTTGTATGCTCTTGGTAAGAGGGATTTCTCTTTGACTAAAAGCCCAAAATTTATTTCTCTTTTTTTTTTTTTTTTTTTTTTTGTGTGCCTAGGTGGTCAAACCTGGCTCATATGGGCTAACCCATGGGACCTTAAGCTTTTGAAATGGCTTAGATCTCATATGGTGTCATTTTTGTAAAGAATATCCAAAAATATCTCATTTGGATAGAGAATATCTAAGAATATCTTTACTTGGAGAGAATCTCTCATGATCCCTTTATTTTTGGGATAGAATATCTCAAGATATCTTTCTTTTGGGAAAGAATCCGTCATAGATTGATTTTTGGGAGAAAATCTCTCAAGATCCCTTTATTTTGGGATAGGATATCTCAAGATATCTTTCTTTTGGGAAAGAATCCGTCATAGATTGATTTTAGGAGAAAATCTCTCAAGATATCTTTCTTTTGGAAAGAATCTTTCTAATTTCTTTCTTTTGGTAAGGTTACTAATTAGTAACACTTACCTCTTTCTTCTTTCCTTCTTTGGTTTGCTCTCCTCTATAAAAGCAAGGAGAAGGTTGGATCTCTTGCTCTTACTACTTTCTTTTGCAATAATCTCAAGAGGGCTTCAAGACCAAGAGCTTTTCTTCTTCAAGATCTTCAAGAGTTTTCTTCTTCTTCTCCATCAATGGCTTCAAGTAAGTTCTCCTTTTTTTTTCAAGAAAACTTCATTGTAGGAAAAAAGTTCTTTCTCTTTCTTTTTTTTTGTTTCTTTCTTTTTCTTTTTTTTTTTTTTTGTTCACGTGTTTGCCTCTTTTTTTTTTTTTCTACACGTTTTTTTTTTTTTTTTTTTTTTGCTTTCTTTTCTTTCTTTTTTTTTTTTGTTTTTTTTTTTTTATTGTGAGGGCCGTACGGACAGATCCGTACGGATCTGGCCGTACGGCCACGTGGCCTGTGGGCCACGGCCTGTGGGCCAGCCCCCTCCTCTTTTTTTCTTCTTTTTTTTTTCTTCTCCCTTTTTTTTTAGAGAAAGTTTCTTTTCTTTTCCTTTTTTTTTTTTTTTGTTTTCTTTCCCCTTTTTTTTTTTTTTGAGAAAGTTTCTTTTCTTTTCTTTTTTTTTGTTTGCTCATTATGATAATGCATTTTTTTTCGCAAATCTAGATGTTCATGCATGCCTTTAATTTGTAAATTAAATTTGTAGCATGATGTGATTGCATACCTGAAAGTGTTTGCAAATTTTGGAACTTGGAGCTCGCAGTGATGTTGAGCCCTTCCTGATTTTGCGGAGACTTTTAGGTTTCGAAAGTTTGGAGTTTCGGAGCTCGCAGCGATGTTGAGCCCATCTTCAAGCTTTCTATTTCTTTCGGGATAGTTCCTTTTCTTCGGAATTGCCCCGTCATCATGTCAAAATTTCGCCAGATTTTTTTTAGCGAGATTCTGTCATTTTGATGTTTGATCTTTTTCTTTTCCATCCTTTTCAGGTGGTTCCTCCAGAGCGAACAAGGGTAAAGAGCCTGCTACAAGCGTACCTCGTCGATCTTCTAGATCTTCTAATCCGGCCGTTCAGCAGGCTTTTGAGAAGGTCCAGTACGTTGAGAGAAATCTGGAAGAGTGCGACTCCCTCAACAGAGATGAGATGAGGCAGCGACTGATCACTCTCAAGGGAGAGGAATTCTATAAGATCATGGTAAGCAGTCGTCCATGGGTGATGGAAGATCAGAGCATTTTGCCCAAGCCTACCTTCTTCTTTGGTGATGCAGTCCCTGACGACATTACATACCAGAGGAGATCTTTTCAGTTTTCCTTCACAGCAGATGGTGAGAAGAAGACTGTCACTACCCGGTCGATGTTTGATCGCACCGTCTCGATTCTGAGCCTTGCCCCCACGTGCCCCAAGAGGGAAGATCCTCCAAGCTGGGTGAGAAGGACAAATGTAATCAAGACCGGGGTTTTTGTTGGCGGTTCTCCTGGATATACGGAGAGGTCGCCTGTTGACATGGACCTGTTGATGCCATCCAGCGGCTACCAGGGCTCTGATTATCCGTCGGTCGATTTGAGACCGGTGGGCCTTGGTATTTTCAGCGGTGACGGCAGCAATTGGATCAAGCCTTTTCGACTTCGAGGTCGTTTCAATGCTGACTCCGAGTGGAAGTCGTGGACTGATCGCGTCCTGCTGATTGGTGGCGCCGTTTTGAAGGAAGCCGGGATTTTTGATGCGGTCCGCGCTTTTGGGGAGACCGTGATCTTTTCCGACGAGGCCTTCATGGCTATGCTGGAGTCATTTCTCCCACAAACCAATACCTTCGTTGTGACGAATGGTGAGATTGGTTTTTCTTTGAAGGAGCTGAGCGCTATTACCGGATTGCCCATCCTCGGCAAACTCTATGAGGAGTTTATGCCGATTGACAGCGTCCTCGAGGGGCAGTCTGAGGAGTTCAGGCTTCTATACTTTCAGCTCGTCGCCTTCTATGATTTTTTGAAGGAGAAGGGGGGTTCGAAAGTTAGATCCAGCAGTTGGAAGAGTTTTTGCTCTTCATTCCCCAACTTCTTTGATAGTAGGGAGCCTTCTGATAGCATGACCCAAGAAGCTGGAGCTCAGGATCCAAGTTCAAAGAAGATCTTGGCCATGCAAGAAGAGTTGAGAGATTTCTGTGCAAGTACAAACGCCATATGTCCTGACATTGCACTGAGGAGAGATCTTGCTGTGCACCTCACTTATTGGCTTGGTGAGGCTATTTTTGCTGGAGGAGATGGAACGCACATCAGGCCGCATTGTATTTTCCGGCTTGTCAGATGGCGTTTGGAGAGCAGCTTGCTTTGGTGCCTGCTCTTTACTCCTACCTGTGTACCGAACTGCAGGCTGCTGCTTTTCTAGTTCGGCTTGGGCTTCCCATGAATAGGGTATTTTCAGCCGATATCTTTTATTCGTGGTATGTATACCACTGTCCTGGCTTCCATCGGCTGGGTGTTGCACAGGATGATGATCCTCTGATGATTCGACTGGCTAAGGGCAAAGCCGTGTCCGAATCACTTTTGTTTGCCCGCATGAGGATCCGACGGTTCAGGGACGTCGAGATGGGGCAATCTTCAGTAAAGCTTTCTCCGGAGTTGCGGAAGAAGGCTTTTGATTTTGGTGCCTCCCGAGACTCTACCAGGGCGGGGTCGGGAAGGCATTATTCCTTGACAAATGCAGAGAGAGAGTGGCTTTTCAGCATACGTGTCGGCACAATGGTGTACCGCAGACATCTTTTCGTCGACATCCAGCCGTATGTACCTTCTCGCTTTGCTTTGCAGCTTGGCTTTTCTCAAGGCGTTGTTGGAGCGCCTTCAAGCATGGTGAAGCGCTTTGGAGGTTTACAGGACGGGAGAAATGCATGGGCTTTCTATAGTGCTGAAGACACTACAGCCATGATTTCTTATCCTGTGTTGCTGACTTCCCGGACTGCCGGCTTTGCGAAGTGGTTCGCGGAGAGCTTCTCGGCATATCGGGGACTTTCCAGGAAGGAGCTTGATGTGAAGCTGGTATCTGGAAAGGGCCTTGGAAAGTCGGATGGCATCCGGCGAGAGGAAGTTTGGTCCTTCGTTTCTGGAGAGAAGCACAAGATAGGCTTTCTCGGTGACCAGGGCGTCATCGGTTCTGAAGCTGTTCGAGAAATACCTGACGAGGCTTTGGAGCAGCTAGAACAGGAGGAAGCTGAACTTGGCGCTTGGATGCAGGCGGCACAGAGGCAAGCTTCCGTGGAGTCTACTGGCAAGAGCAGACCATCCAGTGATGAGTCAAGTGGGAAACCTGATTCTGACGGCGGGGCAGGTTCCTCTAAAAAGCGAGCCCGCAGAAGTAAGAGGAGGAGGAGTCATCATAGTAGCAAGGGGCAACATGAGGACCCTCCTAACTTGGAAGTTCCTCTTACTATTAATGAGGATGTGCCAGTGGATGCTGACGAGCCTCCGGAGAAGAGAAGCCGAGAAGAAGAGACCGTCGGTGAAGGTATGATTCTTCCTTTTTTTCTTTCCATTTCTTTTCATGGGATTTTTCCATGTTATGATTTGCTTCTTGTTTCTGCTTTTCTTCTTTTTTTTTTTTTTAGCAGAGGAAGACTTGGTGATGCCTGAGGTCCCAACCGATGAGGTGGTGATGGATCCTGTTGAGGCACCTGAAGAAGAACCGAGGGACTCTGGAGTAGATCCAGAATCTCCAATTGGTACGACTTCTTTTGCTTTTTTTTTTTTTTTTTTTTTTTTTTTTTGTGACTTGGCCTGCTAACACATTTTTTGTTGCCAGCTGACTTGCCACAGGGTTCTGATGACTTTGAACCATCGATGGACGCAAATGTTGATGATGCTTTCGATGAGTTCATGGAGGAAGAAAGTGTTCCGCCAGTCGTCGAAGAAGGTATTTTGTAGTTATAACTCTGATAATGATTTTCAAACAGGGTCATATTCATACCTTTTTGTGTTTCCTTTGCAGGTTTTGAAGTGGCAGAGGAGGATCCGTTGCTTCCAGAGCAAGAGATGCCAGAGGTTGATCCAGAGGTAGAGATTCCTGGGACCAGCTCTGACAAT
The DNA here is from genome assembly GCA_012931725.1 of Litsea cubeba. Taxonomy (NCBI): domain Eukaryota; kingdom Viridiplantae; phylum Streptophyta; class Magnoliopsida; order Laurales; family Lauraceae; genus Litsea; species Litsea cubeba. The sequence goes on along the minus strand of CM022950.1, from coordinate 13,166,856 downwards.
ATTGAGGAGATTCCTCGCGCTGAGATTCCTTCCCGAGCAGGAGCAGCTTCAGCTGGAAAGAGTTCTTTTGTTACTCTTTCAACAGATGATGACATGAGTAGCCGACCAACGGAGTTGGGCGAATCCTCAGCTGGGCCATCTCTTCTTTTTGCGAAGAAGGTGGTGGTGCGAGTTGTGCGCTCTTGGATTGAGACTCTCCTTTCTGGGCACTTGGAAGTCGGATTTGGCATGATCCAGCATGTGCAGGAGATTCTCAGTGATGCTGAAGAGGCTGGTCTGGATGTCACAGGTGCCAGGGCGATCGTTGATAGGATCATTGCACTGGGTGACAAGTGGTTTGAGACCGTGAGTTTGGCTGATGACCAGTTCTTCAAGGAGATGTTCCTGGACCCTGCTGATAAGGCTAAGTCTGACCTAGATGAGGCTACAGAAAGCAGGAAGGTGGCAGTCCGAAAGAGGAATAGAGAAGAGGTAACCGTCATCGAGCTGACACATGACCTTAACATCCTTCATAGGGAGGTCGATGAGGCCAGGAAACGTCTTGAGTTTCTGCAGGCACAAGTCGCTGCCAAGTGGACTGCCATAATAGAAGCTCGCGACAGGGAGAGTGTCCTGATTCACCAGGTCGCAGATGCCCGAACGGGTTCTCAAAAGGAAGTCTGATGAGGATAAACAATGGCAAGCTGCTCGAGGTAAGCTTCCTGGTGTGAGAGAAGGGGTACAGCCCACTCCAGCATCTCATGGCAAGTTCCTGAAGAAGCGTGCCTTGGAATCCTTGACAGCTGAGGCTAAAAGTCTGCTTGGGGAGTTGAACTCTTGGCTGGAGACCATTTTTGATTGAGCTCCTGTATACAGAAACCATCCTTCTCTCTTTTTTTTTTGGTACCACATGTATTTTTTTTGGTACTCTTTTTTTTGTAGTGCTTGTGAACACTTTCTTTTTTTTTTTTTTTTTTTGGTACCACATGTATTTTTGGTACTCTTTTTTTTTTATAGTGCTTGTGAACACTTTCTTTTTTTTTGTTATCCCTACGCTCACTTTAATCTTTTTTGTGATAAAAGTAATTGCTAAATGGGATGCTCTTTTTTTTTTGTTATCCCTACGCTCACTTGAATCTTTTTGTGATAAAAGTAATTGCTAAATGGGATTTGATCAAAAGGTTGTCATTTTGTGAAAATCTTTGTCAAATGATTGTTTTGGCATGAAAGCCAGGTTTTTTGTTTGTGGCATGGAAGCCAATTTTAGCATGGGAGCCAGCTTTTCTTGTGGCATTGATAGCCGAGTTTTTTGTTTGTGCATCTATAGCCAATTTTGGTGGCATTGATAGCCGAATTTGTTTTGTGGCATCTATAGCAGTTTTTGGTGGCATTGATAGCCTGTTTTGTTTTGGTGGCATTGATAGCCGGTTGTTTTGGTGGCATTGATAGCCGTTTTTTGAAAATCCAAGTTTTTTTTGTTTGTGGCCTTGATAGCCGGTTTTGTTTTTGGTGGCATTGATAGCCGGTTTTGTGGCATTTATAGCCTGTTTTGATGGCATTTATAGCCTGTTTTGATGGCACTTATAGCGATTTGGTTTTCAAAAAATGCAAGTATCGACTAAAAGTCGCCTCCCTGCTGAATGTTCTTGCAAGTATCGATGGAATGTCGCATCCTTGCTCATTCGGTTGCGAGTATCGATGGAATGTCGCATCCTCGCGGATTTGGGTGCAAGTATCGATGGAATGTCGCATCCTTGCTTTTCAAAAATTTTGGTTTGCGGGTACTGACTTGATGTCGTTTCCCCACGATTTTTGAAATTCGTGGTTTTCTCGAACCTTTGGGTTATGGATATCAACTGAAATGTTGCGTCTCCACAGTTTTTTAGGTTTCTTTTCGAACCTTTGAAATTTGGGTTGTGGATATCAACTGAAATGTTGCATTTCCACAGTTTTGGATTTTGCAAGTATCGACGAAATGTCGTTTCCCTGCGATTTTGGAAGTGTCGAACGTGGTTCGCTTGCTTCCGATTTGTGCGAGTATCGACTAAGCGTCGCTTCCTCGCGGTTTTTGAAAAACCATTTTTTTTTTTTTTTTTTGTTTAAAGACACGAGGGTCATAAATTTTGACCTAAAACCATTTTGGCGGTAAAAGGCAGGGTGGACTAGGGTGGAAATCCCTGAATCCGGATTTTGTTTCAAACTATGAATTTTGGGTTCAAGGGTTGAAAACTTTGGTCAAGTTAGGGAAAGGTTCTTAAAACTTGGATTTTTGTTGAACAATGAAACGATGAAAGTAAGCATTGTTTTAGATTTCTAGAAATTTCAACATTTGATATGAAAATTCTAAAAAAGGTGGGTTTGGCGAGCGTGTACCTGGAAACCGGTTTTGGCCGTACAAGCATTGCTCTTACCCAGTTGGGTAAGTCTTCAAGGGTAGTACCGCTTTAAGAACTTGCCATTGATGGGCAGCATACATCTGTCACCTTCCATGTTTAGGAGTGCGTATGCGCCATTGGAGAAAACTTTGTCGATGACGTAGGGTCCCTCCCATTTTTGGCTCGAATTTGCCTTTGGACTTGTGAGCGAAGACCATTGGTCTTTTTACCGCAAAGAAACAAGTCGTTCTTTTTGTAGGCGCGTTGCCTGACCTTTTTATCGAAAGATCCTGCCATACGTGCTTGGTAAAGTTCAATGCTTTGTTGAGCTTCGAGCCGTCTCTCATCGAGATTGTCCAGCTCATGGAGTCGCAATTTGACATTGCTTTCTTGAGTCATGTCATTTTGCAACGATACCCTCAAGGAAGGAATTTGTACTTCCAAGGGCACGACAGCTTCGCATCCATAGACCAAGGAGAATGGTGTGCTATGTGTTGGCCCTCGAACGGTGGTTCGATAGGCCCACAAAGCTTCAGACATTTTGTCGCTCCAGTCTCTTTTGTGACTAGAGACCATTTTTTTGAGGATTTTGCAGAGTGTCTTGTTGAAAGCTTCTGCTAACCCGTTTGCTGCCGGATTGTATGGAGTCGAAGGACAGCTTTGAATTTTGTATTTGTCGCAGAACCTATAGAATCGATGATCCCGGAACTGTGGTCCGTTATCATGGACGAATCTTTTGGGTATGCCGAAACGACAAATGATGTTGGTGCGCAGGAACTGAAGGACTGATGAGGTCTTCATTTCGTATAAACGCAAATGCTTCTGACCACTTGGAGAAATAATCAGTATCGGCGAAGATGAAGCGATGACCTTTGCTTGAAGGGGGAGAAATAGGAACTATGATGTCCATACCCCAGGCTTCGAAAGGCCATGAGATCGCTGTAGGATGCAGCCATTCTGGAGGCATGTGAATGTAATCTCCATGAACTTGGCATTGTTGGCAGCGCTTAGCAAATTGCATTGCGTCAGCTACCATGGTAGGCCAGTAATATCCTAACCTTTTTATCTGATCATAGAGCTTAGGTCCAGCCTGATGAGCTCCACAAG
>CM022950.1:12704799-13158895 GCA_012931725.1 Litsea cubeba | reverse complement strand
TTTTTCTGCAACTTCATTCATTTTATTATTTTTTCTTTAGAAGAACTGTGAATAGGAAATAGTTATTGTGTGGGGGGATTTCCAAAGCTCCAGGATTACGTTAATCACAGCCATTAAATGGGACTAAGCATTCTCACGTGCCATCCGCGTGCCACCTACGTGGCACCAGACTCACCTCGGCTACCAGGACAGGGGCCCCAGCCGAAGTCAGGCAGGTTCGGGCCGCTAGCGCCGAGCTCGGCTACCCCAAATGCCCGCCTCGGCTGAAAACTCCACCTCGGCCGAAGGCGCCGGGACGAAAGCCGAAGCAAAACGAGAATCTCCACTCGCGCCCCTCGCCCCCCACGTCATCGGACACGTGGAGGAATAGGGGCGCGAGCCAGTGAGACAGATGCGACATCCAGCCTTCCACAATCTTCGCCAGATCCCTGACAGGGCGGCATCTAGCGGCTGAGGCCAAATCAGGGCAAGGCCCGAGGGTGGATCCGATGGTACCCCTACTGCCAAAGGCGTCCAACACAATCTGGCCCAACGTGACATGCATTCAATGCGATATGGGCCGATCCGACTGGCATTAAATGCAAAGTGGCCTGGATTGGACCGCATTTATTACTTTGTGGGCTGATGATGACTTCCTTGTCAAGTCATGGGACCCACACCAAGATTTCATCTAAAAATATCTTCCAAATCGTCTATAAATAGAGCTTCATTTCACATGCAAGGTACGCACAATCCAACCCAGAGAGTCGTTACTCTGCCTCTCTTCTTCCTCTCCTTCCTTTGTTCCAGTTCATTCACTGACTTAGGCATCGGAGAGCCTTACGCCGTCCAGGCCAGGGTCCTCTGACCGTTTGCTCTTCCCTTTCAGGCTTTCAGGCAGCCGGTTATCTTCTTCTTCGTGGATAAGTCCTGTAAGGCACCCCGATTATTGTGGGTCATTATTTTTCTGCACCTACAATTGGCGCTGTCTGTTGGGAAGTACTATCCCAATCTTCTAAACCTTCCCAATCTTCCTAACCTTCCCAGAAACCATGCCTCCAAAAGCTAAGAAAGGCGGAGAGTCCCAGAGAGCAGTGTTCGAGCGTCCGGGCCCGTCGACGGGCGTCCCTCCTCAGGGACGGCCCGGAGCGGACCGTGGCGGGTCAGCAGGCGAGGAGCGCGTAGCCTCGCGGCCTTTCGTCGAGTCTCCCTTCCGCGAGGGAGTCGAGACCTCGTGCTCTGACGATGAAGTCCCGCCTCCCCCACGGGGAGAGCATCGACGAGAGCACCCTCTCAAAGGCAAAGCTCCAGCAGTGGAGGAGCCACGCCTCTTATAACCCCCTGATGCTGGAGGAGACATCGCAGCTCAAAATGCTCTCCTCCAGGAGCAGGAGCGAGTAATCCGCCAACTCCAGCAGCAGCTGATGGCGGTGCAAAATGCCTCTCAAAGGCAGCCCTCAGAGCCCCGAGGCGAGAAGAGAGCTGTTCAAAGCAAGGTGGTCCAGCCATCCCGAGAGGATTTAAGAGCCTTTCTCGATCAGAAGCGCAACCATGCCTATGATGAAAGCTCGAGCAACACCCGTAGCCATCATGGCCGCGACGGGCGAGCTCGTAGCCACCATGGTCGAAGCCATGCAAAGCGGAAGCCAAGAGTGCCGACACCAGAGAAGGACGACGAGCAGGAGCGGCTCGACAAGCGCATCAAACTAGCTCTCCAGCACAATTTGGAGATGCGGGACCAGCAAGATATTGTGGCCCCACCGATCTGGGAGCCTCTCCTTTCACACGGGACATCGAGAGAACCCCCTTGCCCAAGAAGTTCTCGGTCCCGAGGTTCGTCCCCTATGACGGACTGTCCGACCCGTCCGCTCACCTCCATCACTTCTCCCAAAAGATATCCATCTGGGGGGACGAGGGCCATCTCAACTGCAAGATCTTCTCCTCCAGCTTGAGCGACCTCCCTCTGAAGTGGTTCTGTGCTCTGCCGGAGAAGTCTATTTCAAGTTGGAAGGAGCTCCAACTCTCTTTCCTGAAGAAGTTCCAGGCCTACAGCGTCGTTCCCAAAACCGATGCCGACATCCTCGCTCTAAAGATGAAGCAGGGCGAGACCCTCACCCAGTTCGCCCGACGATTCTGGGCAATTTACAGCCAAATCGATGATACCAGAGAGGAGGTGGCGACTTTCGCCTTCCAAAATGCCCTGATACCAGGGCACGAGCTGCAGAAAGACTTGGCAGGGGATGCTCCCTCCATGCCGGCCTTGATGTCCCGGATAAAACGCTTTATCGCCCGGGAGGAGGACGAAATCAGAGCTCGGGAGGAGGAAAGCCGGGAGATCGCAGACCGGAACCCAAAGAAAGAAGCAGCCAGTTCCAGCAGCGGGGCAAGAAGCCATACCAGAGGCAAGAGCCGAAGCAGGCCTGGGTCTCCAATTCGGCGAGACCCTCAACGTCCCGGTCTGGGGGCGGCAGGAGGACCAGACCTCCCTCTGACACCCGCCAGTCTATGAGCGTCATCTTCAAGGAGCCAATTCACCAGGTTATGAACAAGGTCAAGACTCAACCATTCTTAAGATGGCCTCGTCCCTTGGCAGGCGATCCCTCCACCCGTGACCAGTCCAGGTTTCTGTGCCTACCATAAGGGGTACGGGCACAGGACCGAAGAGTGCAGACTCGAAGTTTCACTTAGAGAGGCTTACCAAGGAAGGCCATCTCGCGGAGTTTGTGAAGGCAGGAGAACGTCAGCAGGCGGCGGCAGTAGCCGAGCTCATCAGAGCGTGGCTAGGGATCCAGACAGTGAAGACTCGGAAAAAATCATCAATGTGATCCACCTGGAGCCCTCAGCTCCCCTCCCTTAGCTCGAGACAGCCCTCAGGCTCGTGCCGAAGCCAGGCGGGCCTCGCACGGGAAGGAAGTGATGAGAGCCGAACCGGGGCAAGCGCCCAAGAGACCTCGCCGCGACCGACCACAATCTCGTTCTCAGACAAAGATCTGGAGGAATCCAACTCCCTCACAACGACCCTCTGCTCTTGACCATGAATCTGAAGGACTTCACTGTGAAGAGGATCCTCGTCGACTCCGGCAGTTCCTCCGAGGCCCTCTACTATGAGTGCTTCAAGAAAATGAACCTCTTCGAAGCCGACCTCACGGAGGTCCGTGACCTTTACTTGGGTTATCCGCGAAACCAGTTTATCCCAAGGGTAAAATCACCCTGGAAACCCGAGTGGGCGGAGCCTCCGTGCTGGCCGACTTCCTAGTCGTGAACGCCCTTCTCCCTACAATGCCATCCTGGGTAGAACGTGGCTCCACAAGTTGGAGGCAGTCCCCTCTTCCCTCCACCAGAAGCTAAAGTTCGTGCTCGAGAATAAAGAGGGCAAGATGGAAGTGGTCACAGTAGAAGATCAACAGCAGGCTAGGCAGTGCATGCTGGCCGTGGTCCCAGTAGAGAATGAGCCAGAGCGCATCAACCTGGCAGAGTTTGAAAAGGGTCTAGATGAGATCGGCCGAGACCCTGACAAGAAAAGTATTGAAGACTTAGCCGAAGTCAGGCTCGACCTAGCTGACCCTGATAGGTTTTTCCTTATTGGCACGCAGCTGCCGGATGAAGAGAGAGCCGAGCTCTCAAGGTTCCTAGTGTAAAATGTGGATGTCTTCGCCTGGACCCCGAGCGAAATGCCTGGGGTCGACCCCGAGGTCATGTGCCACAGGCTGAATGTGGATCCCAGCCACAAGCCAGTGGTGCAAAAAGCCCGAAGGATGGGGTTACAGCAGACAGACGCGGTAGTCGAATAGGTCGACAAGTTACTGGAGGCAGGTGCAATCCGGGAAATCCAGTACCCAGTTTGGCTGGCCAATACGGTGGTGGTTAAGAATAAAACAGGCAAATGGAGGGTGTGCGTGGACTTCACCGATCTCAACAGGGCCTGCCCAAAAGATAGTTTCCCCTTTCCGAAGATTGATCAAATGATCGACGCCACCACCGGCCACGACCGAATGAGCTTTCTTGATGCATATAGAGGCTACCATCAGATCCCCATGTATGAGCCGGACGAGGAGAAAACCGCTTTCATAACCCCCCCGCGGCACTTATTGCTACAAAGTCATGCCCTTCGGGCTGAAGAACGCGGGGGCAACATACCAACGCCTCGTGACCAAGATGTTCCAGGCTCAGCTCGGCAAGACGGTGGAAGTCTACATTGACGACATGGTCGTCAAATCGAAGCACTCCAGCAATCACCTGACGGATCTGGCCCAAGTCTTCAGCATCCTCCGCGCGTTCAAACTCAAGCTCAATGCTTCCAAGTGCGCCTTCGGCATGGCTTCTGGCAAGTTCCTCGGAAGCCTGCTAACGCGGAGGGAAATAGAGGCCAACCCGGACCAGATCACTGCAATCTTGGGCATCCAGAGCCCATCTACTACAAAGGAAGTTCAAAAGCTCACAGGCATGGCTGCAGCACTCAATCGCTTCATCAGCCGGTCATCAGATAAGTGCAGGCCTTTCTTTCAGCTATTGAGAAAAAATTTAAAATTTCAGTGGACCCGTGAGTGCGACCAAGCGTTGGCAGCACTCAAAACTTATTTGTCTTCACCTCCTTTACTCTCTACCCCACCCGACCCAGGGGGAGATTTTGTATCTATATCTTGCGGTCTCGGATCATGCGGTAAGCTCCGTCCTCATCAGAGAGGACGAAGGAGTACAAAAACCAATTTACTATACGAGCAAGATCCTGCTTGACGCCTAGACCAGATACCTTTTGTTGGAAAAGCTCGCACTGGCACTCGTCAGCGCCTCCCTCAACTCTCCCATTATTTCCAATCCCACACCATTGTGGTGATCACGGAGCACCCACTCCGTTCTATATTCAAAAAAGCTGACTTTTCGAGGCGAATCTCAAAGTGGGCAGTCGAACTGGGACAGTATGACATTCAGTACCGTCCTCGGACTGCGATCAAAGCCCAAATTCTGGCTGATTTCATTGTAGAGTTTGTCTTGCCAAGCTCGGCTCCGACCCAGCCCGGCACGGAACTGGGGGGCGTAGGGCATGAGCCTGAAGTCACCGAGGTCGAACAGGCTTCCGCCTCAGCAAGGTCTTTGTGGATGGTTCGTCCACCTACAAGCGAGCTGGCACCGGCATAGTCCTCCAATCGCCAGAGGGATTGGTCATAGAGAAAGCCTTCACCTTTGACTTCAAAGCAACAAACAATGAAGTAGAGTTTGAAGCACTGATAGCAGGGTTGGACAGCGGCCGAATCCTTGGAGCCCAGCACCTGGTAATCTTCAGCGATTCGCAACTGGTGACTAGCCAGCTCGCTGGGGACTACCAGGCCAGGGACGACAGGATGGCGGTGAAAGTCCGGGATCCTAACCCTAGAGGGGGGGTGAATAGGGTGAGCTACTAATTAGTGACCAATTATGACCAATTTTAACTTCTTTAAATTAACTAGTCACTTGTGATGATTAACAAACAAAATGCGGAAGCTAATAAACAAAATCACCACATAGCACACACCATAACACAATGATTTATAGTGGTTCGGCCTCAATGCCTACATCCACTACCGACTTGTGTTCCTCACACCCCACCGGATTTCCACTATTATGCTTTTCAAAAGGCTAAGCAATAACCTCTTTAACTATGCTTTTCTAGGCTAAGCAATAACCTTACAATGTGCTTTTATAGGCTAAGCAATAACCTTTACACAATGCTTTTAAATGGCTAAGCAATAACCTTACAACAATAGATTTTTCTCAAAGAAAGTGTCTTCACAAAACTCTAAGAGATTACAATTTAAGCTCAAATAAATTACCTCTAAATAGGCGGATGTGAAAGTGAAAAACTAACTCACACAACACTCTATGAAATGCAAAGATGTATGCTCATGATGTGTGTGTGTGAATACTTCAATCAAGTTAAAAATGCAAGGTCAATCAATTTATGCTAATAGCATTTAAAAGTTTAATGCACATAAAAAGATATGATTGAAGTGTTATGCAAATCACTTGTAGAAAATGCAAACTTGTTAATGATTATGAAAATCAAAATGTCGCAAGTTGAATGAAACTAATTAAGATTAAAACAAGTGATGCATGTTCAATGTTGTTTTCAAAAATAAATTTGTTTAACTAAACTTAAAATAGATTGAAAACAACAAAGAGGATTCAAACAAGTTATAGAAACATGTTATTAAGGAAATCAAAGATTTTGACTAAACATGTTCAAGAAGTTTTCTAAAATAACCTTGATTTGAATCTAAGTGAAGAATCCAATAAAATCAAAGATTATAAGAAGAATGGATTCAACACATCATAGTTATCATGCTATTAAACATTTCCCAAAGATTTAAACAAAGCATATAACATATGATTAGTTTAAGCAAAGCTTACTTAGAGATTTAACTTCATTAATCCAAGCTTGAGCTTTACTAATGACCCTCTTGGTCTCTCTTAGTTCATCCCCTTTATCTTCTCTCCAAAATCCTCAAAGATGGCTTGGAAGCTCCAAAATGTTCAACCATTTTTCAATGGGAATGAACCCCTTTTTATACTCAAAAGTTGAGTTCCTGCGTGTCCTCGGTCGACCCCCGCTTGGCTCGGTCGACCGACCCTTAACGGTTAAAAATCAGACCGTTTGAAAAATGCTCAACGGACACTTTCTCGGTCGACCCACAGTGTGGTCGGTCGACCGAAAGCATGGGTTCGGTCGACCGACCACACTTCGGGTCGACCCGAGCCCAAGGACCAAAAATCTCATTTTTTGCATATTTAAAGAGATTTCTTTGTGGGATCTTTGGGCCACTAAATCAAGCTTGGAAACATGATTTTAAATCATTCTAAGTATTTTAAAATCATGAAGCATAAAAAGCCAAAAATCATTTGAAACTTTAAATCATTGGCTAGCTTGATTTGTAAAAATTCTTTTTCAAATAAAATGCATCCAAGATGAAAACCAAAACATGCATGAAACATATGATTTACAAGATTTAAATCAATGCATGTGTAAATCAAGATTTCAAGAATTTCTAAATCAATGCATGTGTGAAAATTCATGAGATTAATAAAATGCTAATGCATCCATCAAATTGCAATAAACAGAATCCTAACAGGCGGCCTACTTAACCCTCGCGCAAAAGCTGCTCTCTCATTTCCAGACAGCCGAGGTCAGGCAAATCTCCAGAGACACTAACACGCACGCTGACGCGCTTGCAAACCTGGCCTCCGCTATCGAAGCAGGAAAGAGAAGGACTGTCAAAGTTGGATCGATATCAAGATCAAGCTTAGAGCTCCACTCACCTCGGCAAGTCCTTTGTGTTGATCTCGGCCCTAGCTGGATGGACCCAATCATCTCCTACCTAAAGGACGACCAGCTCCCCGAGGACAAGACTGAAGCCCATCGAATCAGACTCAAAGCAGCCCGATTCTGGCTATCTCCCGAAGGCAAACTCTACAGAAAACCCTTCATGGGCCCATACCTCCAATGCGTCCACCCGACCAAGGTGGACAACTTCCTGTATGAAATCCATGAAGGAATCTATGGCAGTGACATCGGAGGCCGATCACTGGCCTACAGGGCAATAAGCCAAGGTTACTGGTGGCCCTACATGCAAAAGGATGCGCAAGTGTACGCCAGGAAAATGCGAGAAGTGCCAGAAGTTCCCCACTCTCTTCATTAGCCAGCGCAAGACCTGAGTCCCCTCTCTAGTCCATGGCCCTTCGCTCAATGGGGGCTGGACATTATGGGGCCTCTTCACCGTGCCCCGGGGAAAAGAGATGGCTGATCGTTGCGACGGATTACTTCACGAAGTGGATAGAAGCTGAGCCGTTGTCCTCCATCACCGATAGGGATTCCAGGAACTTCGTATGGAAGAATCATAACGAGGTTCGGCATCCCCAGGACCCTGATTTCGAACAACGGGACTCAGTTCGACTCTAAATCCTTCAAGGACTTCTGCCAAGAGCACGGCATCAGAAATCACTACTCCACTCCGGCGTATCTGCAGAGCAATGGCCAGGCTGAAATTTCTAACAAGATAATCCTGGACGGCCTGAAGAAGCGGTTAGACAAGGCAAAAGGGAGATGGATAGAGGAGCTTCCCAGCGTGGTGTGGGCATACATAACAACTCCAAGGCGATCCACCTCGGCGACACCTTTCTCTCTGGCCTATGGGATGGAGGCGGTCATTCCCCTAGAAATTGGCCTCCCCACTCTGAGGACAGAATTGGTCGACCAGGGACGAAACAACACAAACTTGGCAATGGAGTTGGACCTAGTAGACAAGCGTTGAGAAGCAGCGGCCCTACGGCTGACTGACTTCACAGCAGCGGCTAGCCAGAGTCTACAATGAAAAAGTCAGAGAAAGAAGTTTCTCCGTTGGAGAGCTGGTCCTGAAGAAGACCCTGCCAGCTGACAAAGATCCAAATGAAGGAAAACTGGCCCCGAACTGGCACGGCCCATTCAAGGTGGTCTCACTGGCAGGACGATCCTCTTACAAGCTCGAAGACTTAGAAGGCAAGCCGTTGCCGAGACCATAGAATGCATCCCACTTGAAGAAATTCTATTTCTGAAGATGTAACATGAACCTCAATCAATGAAAGCAGCATTTGCCATCGATATGTGTCATCTCTCCTTATCTGAGTTCGGCGGCTTTGGGTCCTTGACCCTGAAAAAGGCTTCGAGTTCATACACTCAGTCGTTTCCTAAAGTTTGGGTCATTGACCCTGAAAAGGCTTCGAGTTCATACACTCAGTCGTTTCCTAAAGTTTGGGTCCTTGACCCTGGGGAAGGCTTCGAGTTCATACACTCAGTCGTCTCCTAAAGTTTGGGTCCTTGACCCTGGAAAAGGCTCCGAGTTCATACACTCAGTCGTTTCCTAAAGCTTGGGTTCCTAACCCTGGGAGAGGCTTCCGGTTCGTACATCCAATCGCTTCCTAAACTCCGGATTCATACATCCCTCAAGATCGTTCCCGAGCTCAGGCTCGCACAGCCGAGATCACCAAGATTCTGGGTTCATCTCGGCGAGAGACGGTTCATCTCGGCTAATGCTGGTCCATTTCGGCCAATGACAGTTTCCAAAAGAAAAAAGAGCAGTGCAAGCGCTAAAGTGCAAAAAAGCAGCACAAAAATACAAGCATCGCAATCGTATGTTCAAAAAGGCAAAAAGAAAGTATTGCACACAAATTGTATGATCACAAAAACTGTTCCTTTTATTCATTGTAATTGCTTCATTATAAGGGTTACAGAAGAGAAAAACAAAATACAGCAAGGAGGCTCGCAGTCCTCTGAAAACAGAAAAAGAGAAGAAGGCTGGGAGGCCCTGATCTTCACCGACTCTTCAGTCCAGTCTCCAGCGCCCTGAGCTCTTCAACGCCCTCTGGATTGCAGGCTTGGAGACTCCGGTCCTTGCTGGTCTACTGTTCGGAGGCTTTGGGGGACTCTGAATCTCACTGAGCTCTACAATACACTTTGGTTGGTCAGACCAAAGTTTGCAAACAAGAGCCCCCTCAGCTCAAAGACCTTGGACCTCGCTGAGCTCTATAATACCCTATGGTCAGTTAGACCAAACTTTGCAAAAAAAAGCCCCCTCGGTCCAGCGGTGTCTCGATCCTGCCCGCCGCTCGGAGGTCTTGACATCCCACAAGAAGCATGGTTTCACACAGAACCCTAGTGGGACGAAAAACAAGACCGCCAAACGCAGAGGGCGCCACCAACCGCAGCTGCAAAGATTCCCACGCAGCCGCACCGGGGAGGGTTGGCCGTGGACCCACGTTCAGAGAGCGTGTAGTCCACGAGGATCGTCTTCAAAGAGTGCGCAGACTACGACAGACTTTCCCCCTCGGAGAAAAGCTATCTTCTGGCGCAAGGGTTCCCCTCGGGTCAAATATTCCTAATGATCTACCAAACATGGCTACTGAGTTGGTTAACAGAGAAAGACAGGCTCCTATGTCTATATGGATTATACTATCCTAGTTTTTTTTTTCTCTCCCATGGCGAGCCTACCACTCCTATTTATAGGGAGGAGAGGGGCCCGGTCTTCAAAGGAAATTATGAGGCAAGGTCTCCCACGCCTTACGCGAGATGCACGTCTTCCTATACGCTGACCAGCGGTTCCGATGACGCCACGTGGAGCCATCCGCTCGTTTACCTCATTGGCCGTACCGCCACACTTACTGCTATTTATGGTCTCCAGAATACGGAGAATCGGCGCAGATAGCTATGAAGATCGTTCGATACTCTCTCTAACTCAAAACTCACACTTCACATCACGTAAAAGGTATTCAGCCAAATTCAAAAGAAAGAGAAGGAGAGAAAATGCACAAGTAAAGGAGCTCTGTTTTTCATTAAAGCCAAAGGATATTACAGGGCTGAAAGTTGCATAACAGAGATAGAAAAGAAAAGTTACAAAGAGCAAAAGCAAGAGCAAGGTGCAACTACTGCGGCTTCGGCGACTCCACCAGTATGATCACCGACTCTGACGAACCAGCGGTCTCGGCTACGACCGCGGCTTTGTCTGGTGCGTCACCAGCAGCAGGGGCGGAAAAAAGCTTCGCCTTGAGGCGCGACCGGGGCATCGCTGGCAAGGCGGGGCAGTTGGAGCGACATCCGAGGCAGGGTCAGCTGTAGGGGCTTCAACTGGGACACTCTCGCCGAGAGGAGCAGAGCTCGGCTCAGGGACTGGTCCGAGTACTTTGGCAAGTTTTGATAGACCGGGTGGTCTTCGGGAACCCCCGCACGCCTCATTGCGGCCAAGCACCCTTCATCGAACAAAATGGAGGTAATTTCCTCCACCTGCTTCTCATATTCTTCAGTGGCCTGGTCCACCCCCCTCTGGAAAGAGGATTGCGCCTCGGACAGCAAGAAGCCTTCTCCTTCTTCAGCTCGGTGTTCCCTGACTTCAGCTTCTCGATTTCGGCGTGCCCGGCCAGCACTTCACCGCGTAGCCTCGTCACCTCAGCCGCGATTCGGACCTCGATTTGTTCAATTCCGACTCCAGCTCGGCAATCCTCTTGGTCTTCGTCCAGATATCACCCTTCAGTTGATGAGTCTGCGACGTGAGGTCAGTAACACTGACCAGAGTTACCTCCAGCTGAGCGGTCGCCTCGGCGCTGCTCTTCCTCAGCTCTTCCAGCTCTTTCTTCAGCCTCTCCCTCTCTGACTCCAGCTGGGTGACCTTGGCAACGTTCCTGTCACTCCTTTCCATCACTGCCAGGAGCCTCTGCACGTTCTGCAAAAGGAAAGAGTAAGTCAAATAACAGCAGCCGAACTAAAGCACTTAGAGAAAGGCGTTGAAAATACTTACCAAAAGGTTAGCCTGAATCGCCGAGACCATCAGACTCTCATTATCATACCTCGCGTGCACTTCCATGTCACGCGGCAAGGCGCAAGCTTTTGCGATGGCTCCGATAACGTCGATGTTTCCCCATCAGCCGGTCCTCGACGCTTTAAAGGCTTCCCGGGCTGCGTCTCCATCCTTGGGTTCTCCATGCCGCCGGGGCAGTTCGAGGTCCAGAAGCCGATCCAGACCCCTGCCCTTACTGAGACGGTTAGCTCGCGGGCCGCCCCGCTAGTCGACTTACTAGCCGACCCGCTTTTCTCAGCTGGGACCTTGCCTCCAGGAGCTCAGGAGTCTTACCCTTCGGAGGCTGTTCAGCCCCCGAGTCCTTCTCGCCCTCCTTGGACTTCTTCCTGGGCGGGACCCCTCCCTCGGGCGATCCGGCGAACATCGCCGAGCTCCCTCGCTCGGTATAGGGGCAGGAGCAGAAGTGGCAGCAGCACCCCCCGAGCCTGAAGCCACGCGGGTGCTGGCGGATGAAGGTGTTACGGAAGATGAGATCTTTGCTTGAACTTGGCCGCCCAGATCTTTGGTACCAGGCACTCTTGAGCCTCCCTCCATCCCTTCCCCCTAGTCGGACGAATAGGCGTCTACTATCTCCCTCAGGTTTGGCGACCCCGAGCTAGAAGAAGTTGATGCCTCAGCGCCAGACGCCGCTCGGCTCGCGGCAGGATCGATCAAAGGGACCCCGGCAGGCACGGCCAAGGTGACAGGAGGATGGTCAAGCTGCGGCTCGTCCCCCGGAACTGCTCCAATTCTCCTGTAGTGGCCGCAGTACCTCGGCGTATACCCTAGCAGCTTCCAGGCCGATCTGGTCTCGTGTCCTTTGTATCTCTCGACCTTCTTGTGGTCGTCGATGTTCTTCCTCCAGCCTTCACTCGCAGCTCGGCGTCGCCTCGCGTGCAGTTTTGCGCCACAAACAACAAAGAATCTCAGCTCGGCAACATAAAGGTTGAGCAGAACAAGCAAGGGAAAAGAAACAGTATTTACTTGGGACGACCCCGAGGTGGCGAGGAACCATCAGTCTCCTGTCCTCACCAGCACCGAATTCCCAATCCCCCGACACACAGAAGAGGTCCTCCTCGACGTTCTTACTGGAATCCTCCAGGGCTAGGACGAAGCCTATCCGGCGCTGCTTCACCCGGAGGTAGTAATTGTCTCCCCCAGCCTTGCAAATGTCATAGACGTCCTCGATGTCATGGACACCCAGGTTGGTCCCCAAGACCTCGTTCAGTTTTGCCGTACCCATGATGACTTTGAAGCCATTGGGCATCAGCTGGCACGGAGTAATAGACCACATGCTAAGGCAGGCCCTAAGAAGGGGGTGCAGAGGAAATCTGACCCCGCCCTCGATCACGGAGATCAGAGGGAACGGCATCCAGCCGCAGGACCAGCCGCTCGTGGCCTGGTCGATGGGATCCGCCGGCCTAAGGCGAACTCCCTCCAGGATGTTGTAAGTAGCCCTAAACCTAGCCATGCCCTCATCTGTATCTAACCGAAACCTAGGGGTGCCCATGTCTAAAAGAAGAAGATAGCGGAAAGAAACCCTAAAAACCAGACAGGGGCACGAAGTTACTTACAGAAACGGAAAGACGAGTCAAAAACAGCTCTGGGCGCGTCCTACGGTCGTCCACACCAGAGGAATCTCAAAGAACAGAACAGAAATCGAAGGCAGGGGCGAAGGAAATCAGAGAGAAGAAAGAAAGGAGATGACCCTATTTATAGAAAAGGAACCCTCTTTGGGCGCCACTTTCGAATTTGAAGAGACGGATTTCACAATCTACGCCTGTTCCATCAATGAGACAGCGCAATCAGTGAAGAGGCTATGCGTGTAGCCGTCGGTTCGCTTCCCAGGACGGACGGGACGAAGCATTTATTGCCTCAGAAAAGTTGAAGCGACACCAGGCAATAATCACCGCATCTCCGGACAGGTTCTCTAGCTTCTGACCACTAAAGGCTAGGACGCTTAAGAGGTCAAAAGCTCGGGGGCAATTGTGTGGGGAGATTTCCAAAGCTCCAGGATTACGTTAATCACAGCCATTAAATGGGACTAAGCATTCTCACGTGCCATCCGCGTGCCACCTACGTGGCACCAGACTCACCTCGGCTACCAAGACAGGGGCCCCAGCCGAAGTCAGGCAGGTTCGGGCCGCTAGCGCCGGCTACCCCAAATGCCCGCCTCGGCCGAAGGTGCCGGACGAAAGCCGAAGCAAAACGAGAATCTCCACTCGCGCCCCTCGCCCCTCACGTCATCGGACACGTGGAGGAATAGGGGCGCGAGCCAGTGAGACAGATGCGACATCCAACCTTCCACAATCTTCGCCAGATCCCTGAGAGGGCGGCATCCAGCGGCTGAGGCCAAATCAGGGCAAGGCCCGAGGGTGGATCTGATGGTACCCCTACCGCCAAAGGCGTCCAACACAATTTGGCCCAACGTGACACGCATTCAATGCGATATGGGCCGATCCGACTGGCATTAAATGCAAAGTGACCTGGATTGGACCGCATTTATTACTTTATGGGCTGATGATGACTTCCCTGTCAAGTCATGGGACCCACACCAAGATATCATCCAAAAATATCTTCCAAATCGTCTATAAATAGAGCTTCATTTCACATGCAAGTTACGCACAATCCAACCCAGAGAGTCGTTACTCTGCCTCTCTTCTTCCTCTCCTTCCTTTGTTCCAGTTCATTCACTGACTTAGGCATTGGAGAGCCTTGCGCCGCCTAGGCCAGGGTCCTCTGACCGTTTGCTCTTCCCTTTCAGGCTTTCAGGCAGCGGGTTATCTTCTTCGTTTGGATAAGTCTTGTAAGGCACCCCGATTATTGTGGGTCATTATTTTTCTGCACGTACAGTTATATTCTAATTTCTAAAAAATTAGGAAACGAGACGGACCGAAAAAGAAGAGCAGATCTCAGCCATTGCAATTCCGACGAACCACGTGAAGAACGATACAACCACCCAACACCAAACAAGACTTGCCTGCCGTCTATATAGCAGGCTGGAGCCATAGAGAAGAGTTATTCCAATAAAAAGTAGATATGGAGATCGCAAGCGTCTTGAACAGATCTGCAGCAGGAGCAAAAACCAGAAGCACCCCAATTGAGACAACCCCACCATAGTTTCACACCCAATTCAATTCAAGTCAGTTCGGTTCAATTCAAGAGACGAGAAACTAAAAAAAACAAATACTAGCATGAGAGAAGTTGGTTAGTAAGAAGACGTTGATACCATCTCTCTCCTGAGCTCTTGCTTGGGACCCAGTTCATTTAGACGCCATGTTGGGCAGAGACAAACTTCCATAGGAAAAGGCAGAATCCCAGTAGTTGGAATATGTAAATCAAGAGGGAGGAAAGAGAATAGTGAGGAATGGTCTGGAATCAACATGCAATGAGTATTTTAGAAAGAATGAAGAAACTCACAAGTTTATGCCTCCTCACGCTAGCCCTCACTTGTTATAATGAGGGTACACGTCGACCTTCAGTATAGAAAATGAACATCGGTAGCGACAGATTTTTTTTTGGTAAAAAAACTAATTTTTCTGTACGGATTCTACGTTTGGTGAAAGTTTGGCTAAAGTTTTATATTTGGTGCACGGGACACGTAAAGTTTTTTTTTTTTTAAATTCTCTTTCTTTATTTATAATTTGACCCATATTTTTTTTTACGTAAACAAATAGGCATGAAATCTCTTTTGTGGCTTTATTTATATCTTGAATCATGTTAGTGCCCAATATACAAATTATTAAAACCTAAAACCCAGACCTAACTTACGCCAAACTAACCCAAAATTTTAGATCCAGGCCTACCCAATAATTAAAACCTAAAGCCCACACCAGGTCCAAAGCATGCTGGGCCCCTAGGCCATTAGCACCCACATAATGTCGGCAAGTACTTGGAGGGGCCACGTTACAAATGATGCTAGACGGTTCGGCTAGGTATCTCACTGACTTCAATCCTTCCGAACTTGTTCCAAAACTTCTCTTCCGGCTTCCCTCGACTCTTTTCTTCGTCGAAGAGGAGAAACGAAGGAACTCAAAAGCTCGAGAAATCCGTGAAGATATTCTCGAAAAGGTAATTTCAAGACTCCCATAAGTTACAGCGAAATCTAGTTTTATTTCATTCTCTAATCAAATTACCATACCATACGGTAGTTTCCCTTTTGTGATTGAATTTTTGTAGTTTCCGTTTTGTGATAAAAGCTCCCTTTGTTGTTCTCGAGGAATTGTTCAATCTGATACTTGAATTCGCTGTATTTATACGATTGAAAGAAAACCCAGTTGCCGGATTTCGATCATTCGATGTTTAATCTTTAATTTCGTCAAGAATGGTTTTTTTTTTAAATGTTTTGTTACTGTTTTGATTCCTGTTTGCTCATTTATTTTTGAAGATTGATTCTTCAATTTGATAATAGATGTGCTTGAAAGAACAATTTCAAGGTTTGGGTAACTCACTGATTAGTTTTAAGATTAAGGGGTTCTTGCGAAACCTTTTAATTTTGTAGTAATTGCCCTTTTTTTTGTTTTTAATTTTGTAGTAATCACCTTTTGTTTTGGTTTTATTCTATGAGGATGTTTTGATTCAAATATATTTATGGACCCTTCTGCTGGAAATTTTGGTCTTTGAATACATCGAAAATGAGTGGGGTTTTCTGGAAATCATTAGATTTTCAATGCTTTAATTCAATCTATTAAGAAGATTCGAGAAAGACTCAGTTTCCGGATTTTTCTAACATTTCACTTCTCTAGATATCAAGATGAATGCACGTTTTTTCAAGAAACTTTCATTCGTTGCGATAATATTTTTTTGCCCTTTTATGCAATTCAGATTCTCGATGCAAGCTAATGAAACCTGGTTTCTGGATTCAGTTTATCTGGTAAATCTGTAATTGATTTGAAGTTTTTGGAAAATCTTTATCTGTTTCTGTTGTTTTGGTAAAGAACATGTCAATTAGTTGTATATTAGTGGAGTGAGAAATAGGTTAAGAAAATTGGCGAGTTCTTGAAATAATAAGAGATTTTTTAGAAGCTTTTTATGATGCAACCCTTTTTTTTTTTCTGGGGTATATTATCCCACCTCAACTCATGTTTTGGACCACTTTTATGAAATTAGTCTTGCTTTTGTAAAATATATTAGTATAGTAACTCTCAAGGATATGTGTACAGTAATGGAAATGAAGTTTTCACAATAATGGAAATGTGCTCCATTAACATTTTGTTTAACCTCAATATTAGATCCTAGGGTAAAATTAGTAGGCGTATACACTTTACTTGAAGCAATAAATAATAATATGAATGCTACTAATGTAAATAATATTTCTATCATCAAATCTTATTTAGAATAACTTTGTATTGAGTATTTTACCAACACCCTCTACCCCTCTGGGCCCTCCCCAACCACTGGGAGGGAAAAGGAAAGCCTCATGGAATCTTCTTAGGAGCTCTCGAGGCAACAGCTCCTTTTCCTACGGATCCAATCAAGTTAAGAATGAATTAACAGTGTATCTATAGATTGGTCAAGTTGAAGTCCCAGATGATGACACCGGTTTCGACCTTTTGGCCTGGTGGAAAGCAAGTGAAAGTAGATTTCCTATGCTTTCCGCTGTGGCCTGTGTCTACAGTTGCATCAGAGGAAGCTTTTAGTGCAGCTGGGCAACTTATTGACACCAGGAGGACGATACTAACAAAAGAAATGGTGGAAACATGCATGTGCCGATAAGACTAGTTACGGGCAGAGAAGACAAAGGAAAACTTGATGTTGGAAGAAGAAATAGAAAGCGACTTTTCAGCATAAAAAATAGCATAGTATTCAAAAATCATTGTAGTTGTAATTTTTTTTAAAATTTATTTCCAGTTAAAAATTATCGTCGTAGTTGTCCTAAACTTTATTTTTAGGAAATTATAATACTTTTCATTTTTATTTCTTATTTATAACTTTTGTAAAGTTGGAATGATCATCAAACTTGTAAATTTTATTTGAAGTTGAAAATTATCATTGAAGTTGCTGTAAACTTTATTTCAATGAATATAAAATACTTCAAGTTTTATTTTTCATTTGGAAATTAGCATCAATGTTTGTGCATTTATTTTAGTAATTTCAACTTTATTTATGTTTGTGCATAAAGTCCCTTTCAATTTACATAAAAAACTTCAAATAAATAAATAAAACAAGGAGGGGTCTGACATGGCATGGCACAGCCCGGCTTGGGCATATAGCCCAACAGGGCACGGGCTCGGCCGACCCCCCTGTGGCCAAGGCACGGCGCGGCCCAGGCACAGGATGGCCGACCAAATAACGGGCCGTGCCATGCGTTTTACACCCCGACTCTAGTGTATCATTTTTATTTGATAATCCCTCATGTACCATGCATTTTTTTAGACTTGACTAGTTAGACAATCCACATTGTATTTATGTAGATAAGCTAATTACAAATAGTGTATACAAGAGACTACTATAAATAGAGTGGCCGGGAGCCAACACAACTCCAAATCTCTTAATTCTCATTAAGTTGTTTCGTGGTATCAAAGCTTTAGGCTCTCAACATTTAAGAGATCATGAATTCTGTTTCTAAAACTGATGGACCTATCATGAGTTCTGTTGCTGTCTTCTAGACTGATCTGTCCTTTCATGTGTAAGTAGGGCCTAGACTGTTTTCATCTGTAGTACGGCCCAGATTGCATTTTTTCCTTCCAATTCGGCAAACCAGTTCAGGAGTTCCATCTGGGGCTTAGTTTGTTGTCTCCCACTATTCTGTCTTCATCCAAAGTGAGAACCTTCATCTATAGTAACCCATCCAATTTTTCTGGTTTTCTATACAATACAAATCAGTCAATCACTAGTAGGTCCCACCTCAGACCTCAAAAAATTCAACAAACTTCCCAACCAGGTTGTCCATCACAGAGTGTTTGTCAGGATTTTGGGTTTATTTCAACTTTGTTTGAGTGAGTTCCTTCCCATTTTTCAGTTTGACAGTTTCGGGGTCTGATTTTCATCTCGGCCATTGGATTTCCTGGATTTTTATCGAATTAGCTTAAAATCAGGAGGAGACCTGCGCTGCTCATCTACAAACACAACCTGGGAGTTCAATTAAAGAATCAAGTGTATTTGACAGGGTTTTTGCCCATTCTACTGACTTGTTGTCCTGACCAGGTATTGGTTTATTGTATGTAGTATTTTCTCTGGTTTTATGATACTTAGATGTTTTTGACATTCATGAATCTTCAATTTTCAGGTTTTCTTGGATAGGAACATGGAAACTTATTACATTTTCTTTTTAGTGACTAGTAATTCAAGATGTTCATTATTTCCTTCTGTAACAAGATTGAATGCGCTCATATACAGTTGAAGGGTGCTCATTGAATCAACCCCATGGTCACTGGTTCAACTCACATTAACTATGAAAAAAATGAAAACGAATGAGATTTGAATTCTTTTTTCAAGTCACATTAACTATAAAAAAAGTGAAAATGAATGAGATTTGAATTCTTTTTCCAAAAAATCTCGCTCCTCCCATCTCATCATGCTTGTAAGCAGCATTCTTTGATATTTGTTTCAATAATTTAGCCTCTAGCTTCTAACAGTGTGCTCAAACCTTCTGCAGGTTTGGTTGATCCCACAAAGATGTGTACATTGAATGCAAGCACACCTGCACTTGCCATTCCCAACGTGAGCTCTCAAGGTACATCATACATAAATTTCCAATTTATCTGGCTTCACTTTTTTTTTTTTTATAATTCATTTGCATAATGAAATGATAGCCCTAGGGAAGTAATCTAGTGGTGTTTAGGGTCCCAGCTGGACAAGTTGTTTGAAGGAACACTGGCATCCATTAAACAGTGACCAGGGATGGTGTGATAAGTGGGTAGATTGAGATGAGACTTTAACCATACAAATCCCAAGGCTTAAAATAATATGGTAGTAGAGGCACAACTAAAAAAGAGAACATCTTCTGTTAGAGCTCAGAGAATCACATCTCTACAAGTTAAAAAATAAAAGTGAGCTTAGTGTCTCAAAAGCCAAACCGGAACAAGATCTCTTATTTTTGTCATACAATAAAGCAAATATGATAAAATAAAAAAAAAAATCCCCCTTTGTACGGCTTTCAAACATCAAGAGTGGTAACTAAGTAGAGTAAGGTAAACAATGCAATAATATGCATAAATGGGCTAACTATTTGAAATGCAATAACCTTGACATAAATAGGTTCCTACATTAACAAAGTGATTTTTTTTTCTTAAACAACCAATCTCAACTGTGGAAAACCTTAACCTTACTTTCGTAATTTGTTTAAGGCATTGTTTAAATCACTTGCCACTTCTGGACTACTAATCTAGATCATGAGATCCAATGATCAAATCTTCAAAATGTCTAAGAGCTGTTTGTTTGGATGATATCTGAGAATTCCTGTTGTTGTTGTGTGGGGTTGGGGTGTTGTTGAAAGGAGGAGGGGGGGGGGGGGGGGGGGGGGGGGGGGTGCGCATTTTATATGACTTCCTCATATGATGTCCCTCACTAGGTTCACAAATGCTCAAGTACCCCCAACATCTTGGAAGCTGGAGTCTGAAGAAATCCATAAGCCGAAAGTGACAATCATGAGGCTGGATTTTTGTAATCTCACTAATTAAATGGGGAATTCCAAATGCTGGGGATAGCATGTAGCAATTAGCAGCTGACATTGCTCTTCACAACCTAACATGTGGAAACCCCATCAGAAATTCCTCTAAAAAAAAAGCCTTTAAGGGGAAGTCCCCTATCTCAAAAGACTTGTCCAGTTGTACCCCCCACCCCCCACGGGGCGTCTTTTTTAAACACTAGGATGGGCTACGGAAACACTTTGTAACCAGGATCAGTCAGATTGTTAGCTAGGTTAGGTCCATCTCCCCATCTGATCCCTGTGATAATGGGTTCCTTTTCGCATGTCCTCAGAGAGTTAGACAACCTAATGTAAGTCAAGGTGAGAAGAGAGGGAATGGGTTAGCAAATATCTTAATCAAAACATGGAGTGGATAGAGAAACCTCTTTGGTGAGGAATTAGAATCAAGAAACACTATGAACTAGTTTATGCATCTGTAAAATATGGTAATGTTTGTATACTCTCTCTAAGTGAAAACTCTTATTGATAAAGTGAACATGCTACCGAACTAAGAAGCTTGGTTGTAGGAAATATTACTACTTGGAAGCTAGTCTTTTAATGGCTTGATTTTCTTGCGTTTGTTTGGCTATTCGATCTGTGGGTGTTCATCCATGATTGCCAATTGCTGGTTATAAAAAAAAAATAATAATAAGAAAAAAAAAAAAAAAACAAAATGATTGCCAATTGTTGCCAAAATATAACAACCAACTGAAGAGGCATAATCCTTTGCCAAGCACATGCATCATATCTTCCAAGTTTTTTTGCAAGTGAGATAAGTAATAAGAAACGTAAAGAACAAATAGATGAGCATTTTTTTTTTTTTTTGAAAACAGAAATTTATTTATAAGAGAGGAAACACCACCCCCCCCCCCCCCCCCCCCCCCAAAAAAAAAAAAAAAAAAAAAAAAAAAAAAAAAAAAAAAAAAAAAAAAACGAAAACAGGAAAAATCTCAATACAAACTATACATCAAAGAATAAAGAAGAACAAAACACCACTTCCTTGGCGAGCTTATCCGCTAACACATGATGAACAACAGCACTCAAGTGACTCAATATGTCCTGCACCACCTCCACCACATCAGCCAACCTCCAAGGATGAGGACAATTACCTAAACTCCACTTAATGGCAGAAAAAGAATATCCTTCAATGATAACTTTAGAACCTTCCATCTTACGCAACTCGCAACAACCATCCAAAAGAGCATTAATTTCAGCTTCATTAGCATCCATGGAATCCACTGGCTCAAAGAAGTTCCTTACAGTAATGCCGTTCCAGTCTCTAATGACACCTCCAATTCCACCTCTTCTAATGGCTTGAACATAACTTCCATCAAAGTTTAATTTGAGAAAACCCGTAGGATGACATTCCCACAAAAACACAAATAGATGAACATTAATAGTATGTTAAGTTTAATGAAGGAGACTTATGGCCTGTTCGGAAAATCTGATCGGTTTGAAATAGATCTATTTGAAATAGATCTGTTTCAAATGGAGTTGCTTGAAATAGTTGTTTTTAGAAATAGACCGTTAGGCAAGACTTACTTATATGTCTTATTCGATTAGATGTATTTGGAAAATCCTGTTTAGTAAACAGAAAAGTAATATCTTATTACAAAGGCCGTTATAAAAAGAAACTATCTTATTACAAGGGCATTTTTGTCATTTTTATAAAAAAAAATATAAAGTCACTTTTTTCAACCCCCATCGGAACATGGAAAAATCAGGACCGGATAAATCCTCCCAATTCCATTTAAGGCCCAATTTGCATCCAACTCTATCCTTTATACCTGTTCGAGGAAAAAGGTTAAAGCAACGGCATTTGGCAAATATAATGCTATAATTCTGAATCTGAACCCCAAATTAAAAGATTCTATAGTCATGAGCTCACTGTGCAGTGCTTGAGGGTCATACTATAATGTTGAAATGCAAGGAGGGGAATAAAAGAAAAATTTGTTACCTCTATTGAAAATAAACTAGAAGGTTGAAGTTGTTATGTACTTAAGGAAAATCAAACCATGGTGAGTTTTGTTTATTGTTTTTCCTATACAATTTCTTATAAAATTTTCTACCTTTCCCCATTCCAATAACTAAAATTCTAAATTTATACCCCCTTTGAATTATAGCTTCAAAGGAGGGGGTGCGCATTTTATATGACTTCCTCATATGATGTCCCTCACTAGGTTCACAAATGCTCAAGTACCCCCAACATCTTGGAAGCTGGAGTCTGAAGAAATCCATAAGCCGAAAGTGACAATCATGAGGCTGGATTTTTGTAATCTCACTAATTAAATGGGGAATTCCAAATGCTGGGGGATAGCATGTAGCAATTAGCAGCTGACATTGCTCTTCACAACCTAACATGTGGAAACCCCATCAGAAATTCCTCTAAAAAAAAAGCCTTTAAGGGGAAGTCCCCTATCTCAAAAGACTGTCCAGTTGTACCCCCCACCCCCCACGGGGCGTCTTTTTTAAACACTAGGATGGGCTACGGAAACACTTTGTAACCAGGATCAGTCAGATTGTTAGCTAGGTTAGGTCCATCTCCCCATCTGATCCCTGTGATAATGGGTTCCTTTTCGCATGTCCTCAGAGAGTTAGACAACCTAATGTAAGTCAAGGTGAGAAGAGAGGGAATGGGTTAGCAAATATCTTAATCAAAACATGGAGTGGATAGAGAAACCTCTTTGGTGAGGAATTAGAATCAAGAAACACTATGAACTAGTTTATGCATCTGTAAAATATGGTAATGTTTGTATACTCTCTCTAAGTGAAAACTCTTATTGATAAAGTGAACATGCTACCGAACTAAGAAGCTTGGTTGTAGGAAATATTACTACTTGGAAGCTAGTCTTTTAATGGCTTGATTTTCTTGCGTTTGTTTGGCTATTCGATCTGTGGGTGTTCATCCATGATTGCCAATTGCTGGTTATAAAAAAATAATAATAATAAGAAAAAAAAAAAAAAACAAAAATGATTGCCAATTGTTGCCAAAATATAACAACCAACTGAAGAGGCATAATCCTTTGCCAAGCACATGCATCATATCTTCCAAGTTTTTTTTGCAAGTGAGATAAGTAATAAGAAACGTAAAGAACAAATAGATGAGCATTTTTTTTTTTTTTTGAAAACAGAAATTTATTTATAAGAGAGGAAACACCCCCCCCCCCCCCCTATAAGAGAGGAAACACCACCCCCCCCCCCCCCCCCCCCCAACCCCCCCCCCCCAAAAAAAAAAAAAAAAAAAAAAAAAAAAAAAAAAAACGAAAACAGGAAAAATCTCAATACAAACTATACATCAAAGAATAAAGAAGAACAAAACACCACTTCCTTGGCGAGCTTATCCGCTAACACATGATGAACAACAGCACTCAAGTGACTCAATATGTCCTGCACCACCTCCACCACATCAGCCAACCTCCAAGGATGAGGACAATTACCTAAACTCCACTTAATGGCAGAAAAAGAATATCCTTCAATGATAACTTTAGAACCTTCCATCTTACGCAACTCGCAACAACCATCCAAAAGAGCATTAATTTCAGCTTCATTAGCATCCATGGAATCCACTGGCTCAAAGAAGTTCCTTACAGTAATGCCGTTCCAGTCTCTAATGACACCTCCAATTCCACCTCTTCTAATGGCTTGAACATAACTTCCATCAAAGTTTAATTTGAGAAAACCCGTAGGATGACATTCCCACAAAAACACAAATAGATGAACATTAATAGTATGTTAAGTTTAATGAAGGAGACTTATGGCCTGTTCGGAAAATCTGATCGGTTTGAAATAGATCTATTTGAAATAGATCTGTTTCAAATGGAGTTGCTTGAAATAGTTGTTTTTAGAAATAGACCGTTAGGCAAGACTTACTTATATGTCTTATTCGATTAGATGTATTTGGAAAATCCTGTTTAGTAAACAGAAAAGTAATATCTTATTACAAAGGCCGTTATAAAAAGAAACTATCTTATTACAAGGGCATTTTTGTCATTTTTATAAAAAAAAATATAAAGTCACTTTTTTCAACCCCCATCGGAACATGGAAAAATCAGGACCGGATAAATCCTCCCAATTCCATTTAAGGCCCAATTTGCATCCAACTCTATCCTTTATACCTGTTCGAGGAAAAGGTTAAAGCAACGGCATTTGGCAAATATAATGCTATAATTCTGAATCTGAACCCCAAATTAAAAGATTCTATAGTCATGAGCTCACTGTGCAGTGCTTGAGGGTCATACTATAATGTTGAAATGCAAGGAGGGGAATAAAAGAAAAATTTGTTACCTCTATTGAAAATAAACTAGAAGGTTGAAGTTGTTATGTACTTAAGGAAAATCAAACCATGGTGAGTTTTGTTTATTGTTTTTCCTATACAATTTTCTTATAAAATTTTCTACCTTTCCCCATTCCAATAACTAAAATTCTAAATTTATACCCCCTTTGAATTATAGCTTCAAAGGAGCCAAATTCTCATCACTTATGGTATTAGTAGTTCTTTATAAAAGTTAGAAGCTTTCTTCAATTGGTTTCTTGGTTTTGCTCAACATATTATTCACATACTCTCCCTTTGTTTCCAGTCATCTCACCCACCTGTAAGCCGTCCTTAACCCAAGCCCCATCTCACATTCTCTTTTTTTTTTTTTTTTGATGGAACGACATAGTAATAGGATGGGGAACCTAGTCCTTATTGGGACCCACTTTGTGAGACATGCTACAATTAGATTTTTGGGAAATCCACGTCAACATTTTGTTTGGAAGAGAATCCATGGATCATCTTCTCTTTGCTGAGAAGTGAGAACTTGGTTCATATGGTAGTGCTGTATAACGACAAGCCGCATACATCATTCAAACAATGCAGTGAAGATATCGGATGAACATTTGATGGGAGACTGTCTCGCTGTTTTTTTTTTTCCTCCAATCGTCAAATCCGTGCCAAACACACTGCCTCAACTATGCATTGATTATCAGGTCCACATCTGATCATCATAACCCAAGCCCACACAACCCACAGAACCCAGGCTCCTGGCCAGCCTGTCCACCCTCATCTTTTTTTATCTCCTCCTCCGGCAGAACCTCCCATCTCTCCATCATCCCCCTTCTCTCTCTCTCTCTCTCTCTCTCTCTCTCTCTCTCTCTCTCTCTCTCTCTGCAATCCCAGACCATCACCAATCTGTACCACTCATCTCATTGTCTCCTGAACCACCTATCCAGTCCATTGAACCCAACCTGTGCCTCCACTGCAACACAATCACACCCCTCATAATCTCCACCGCACTCAACACCCACACCAGCCTGCAATCCTACCCCCCACTTGCTCGCAACCATCAACGATTCTGAGAGAGAGAGAGAGAGAGAGAGAGAGAGAGAGAGAGAGAGAGACCTCAACGGTTCTCGAAAAAGACAAAGAAACAGGGCTCTGCTAGGGATTTTCAAAGTGGAACGGAGAGGTTGTTTGGGTAAGAGGTATAAATTATATGCGGGAAAGAGTGTCATCTCATAAAAGTTACAGGGGCAAATGAGTCATAAAAACACAGGAAGATGTCTACCACATCAGACTTCGGCATCTGTTTGAAATCTCGTCCCATGCCTTACCTTCTCACTCAGAGGCAAAGCATCTTAATACTGATTCAATTGGTGATGTACTTTTATATTTCCCAAACACCCTCCAAATAGACTTGTCAAACGGTGCCTTAGACATGGTGAAATTGTCTATAATACTTTCCTACAGGTTGACTGATGGCGATGTTCAAACAGAGGTCATTACTAGAAGTGTAATCAGTTTCTAAGAAGCGTGGTTGGAGGCAATATTATTTCTTGGGATCTAGTCCTTTCAATGCCCTGATTTTCTTGCATTCGTTCGGCTATCCGATCTGTGGGAAGATCTTTTTTTGAAGCAGTCATGGTTGTTCATCCACGATTGCCAATAATTTCCTGTAAAATAGCAGCCAACTGAAGATTCATAATATTTTGCCAAGCACATGCTTAATATCTGCCAAGCTTTTTTGCAAGTGAAATAAGCAACGAAGAGACTTAATGAACAAATAGATTAACATTAATCGTACGTTGAGTTTAGTGAAGGAGACTTAATCATGGTGAGGTTGTCTATTTCCTACAGGGCAGTTTATGTGTAAGAACACAAGAAGTGTCAAATGTTTTCAAATTTTGAATATAATAAGCTCCAGCATGTGTTCTGAAGTTGCCTGAAGACTTGAAGAAGTGCACACTCACTGTAGAAAACTTGACCATCTAGAATGGACACCAATAAAATGAAAATCATGAAGACCTGACCTCAAAGCTGCCTCTACAAAATTATCACCTTAACAAAATTAAATATCTATCTTCTTCTATAAAGGTGGCTTAATTCCGGTGCATCCTTCAGTCAGCTAACAGACTTGTTGGCCAAACAAGGAGTGCTGGGTGATAATTCTAGTGGCTCTCTTTCTATTTAGTTGGGCAGTTTTTTGTTGTGATTGTGTTTGGTGTAGGGTATAATATTTTTTGTACCCTCTTTTTTTCCCCCTTTTCTATGCTTTCCTCTGAAATGAACTGATTTGAATATGTAGTTTGATGCTGTTCACAATAATTTTCACGATTCATAGGTCCAATTCAACATATATGCAATAAACTTTGTAAGATATCTAGATATGTGACGAGTACTTGGAAATGATATTTTGCAATGCATATTAAAAGTTATAGATAAATATTCAGTGCCATCTATCCAAAAACTTGGTTAGGTGGGAGCAAGTTTGTAAACCCACTGGTCAAGGTGGGTTGGGTATCCGTTCCATTGCTAAGGTTAACAATTCATTACTTGGAAAGTGGCTTTCGAGGATTGGGGAACCAACTCATGGTTTGTGGCGTCAGATTCTTATCCAAAAATATAAGGTGGGGAATAATGGGTGGGATGTGTCGAGCAGAATATCTAATGCATCAGGCTTTTGGAAGTCTATTTTATCTGTTAAGGAGGACTTCATTCGGCAGATTCATTATAGAGTTCATGATGGGCACAGAATCAGTTTCTGGCATGATGAATGGTGTGGGCAAAATGTGTTTTATACTCTTTTTCCTAACCTTTATTTGCTGGATAGAAGACAAAAGGCCTTTGTTGCAGAAAATTTTCAGTTGTTGGGTGGTGCTGTAGTTTGGGACTTTGGCTTCCGCAGGAACTTAACAGAGAGAAATTTCAGACCTTACTTGTTTGCTTGGCATGTTATTAAAGGTCTACATTTCAGTTGGTAGAAGTGATTCTAGAGTTTGGAAGCCTGATATTAAAGGTAAGTTCTCGGTGAAGTCTTTTTTTAATATCTTGTCTAACTCTTCTTATAAAGTGGAAAGTTGGCAGAATTTCTGGGATAAATCTATTCCGCCAAAAGTTTTGGCTTTTTGTTGGATAGCACGGTGGAATAAAATCCTAACCATTGATAATTTGAGGAGGAGGAAGCATGTGATAGTGAATGGGTGCCCTTTATGTTTACAAGATGAGGAAACAGTTAACCATTTGATGATTCACTGTTTTTTTTGCTTGCAAAATTTGGGCATTCTTTCTTCATATGTTTGAGGTGCAATGGGTCATGCCACGGTCTGTTAATGATCTCTTCTATCAATGGCATTTGGGGTGCAAGTTTATGCGTGGGAAAATTCTGTTGAAGTCTGTTTTATATGCAACTCTTTGGAAATTGTGGTTGGAGAGGAATAATAGACTCTTCAGAAATAGAAGTAAATCTGTGGAGGAAATGGTAGAGTCTATTGTTTGGTCTGTTTCAGCATGGGTTAGTAGGAAAAATGAATTTGATGGGGTGCCTCTAAAAGATATTAATAGATCTTGGGCAGCAGTTGTTAAAGGGGTACGTCATGCTAAAATTAAGCACCAAGCTACTTGGTTGTCTCCTCCTGCAGGGATCCTTAAGCTTAATGTTGATGGAAGTTTTGTCCGGCCAAATCAAGGAGGTATTGGAGGTGTTATAGGGGATTGTAGTGGTACTGTGTCGAGGAGTTTTTCAGGGCCTGTGTTTTGCTTAGATGCTAATGAAGCAGAGGTTTATGCTCTTCTAGTAGATTGTCGTGAGTTACGAAGCTTGGGAGGATGTAAAGCAATTATTGAAGGTGATTCTTTTTCCGCTATCCTGTGGGGTTCTGGGAAGATTTCTCATCCTTGGAGATTGGCGGATTGGGTGGAGGAGATTGAAGATATTTCCAGACAGTTAGAGGCTACTTTTCGTCATGTTCTAAGAGAAACAAATATAGAGGCGGATGTCCTAGCGAAAGGAGGGAGTTTTTGGAACTTCTATTTTTTATGCTTAATCTGTTTGTATTTTAGGTTTTTTTTCTTTTTTTCTTTTTTTGTTTTTTTGTTTTTTTTTGTTTGTTTTTTTCCTTCGTGTTTGTAAGCTGGTTTTAGCTCTGTTTTTATTTCTCTTTTGGTAGTAATAAAATTTACCATTTTCAAAAAAAAAAAAAAAGACGTCTATCGAGCACAAAAGGCTTCCTTACATTCATCTAGCATGTACAATAAACTATGCTATGTAAGAAGACATAAAAAAATCCCAATAAAAATTAAAAAAGCTTCCTTTTATCACAATGCATATAGTTCTTCATTCGCAATCTGTTTTCCCTTAATCTTTAGTTGATGCAAAACTGCATCTTTATGACAAAACACTTTCTTTCCTTACATGAGAGTAAGATGATTAGGTTGCTTCAATGTTAGAGATTCTACTGGATCTGACTTACAATATTATATTCATTCCAAGATTTTGAAGTTGATGCCTATCATCATGAATTGTTTTCAAATATAAGTTCTCTGATTCTGCACTTAAAATAACAACAAAAGGTGGCTTATGAATAATGTCCAATTTTCTGAATGACCGATTGTGATGTCCCCTCTTTCATGCATGGTAGAAGGCAAAGATTGAAATGAATGATTATAAGCTGATGAGAACTGCTTGCACTGAGCCTATTTGTTTTGAATATTGTGGATAACCAACTACCTGCTCCAGATCTCTCTGCTAATGCCAAGCTGACAGGTTATGGAAGAACTTTTGTTGTTAGCACTGCTGGCTGTGACGTATTGTATTCATACGTTGACCACCATTTTATTGGCTGCATAATGATTGCACTTAATTGTGTAGCAGAAAGTAAATATATACCGTTCTCAGTATGAAATGCTGTATATTATGTCCTTTGTCTAGCTTCAACTTTACTATATTACAGAAGTGACAATTCAGCCAAAAAAAATATATATTACCGAAGTGACAATCATAGTTGCAGTTTGTTGAGTGTCTGAATGAATGAGCCAAATACTAAAAACCATATTACATGTAAAATATTTGGTCACCCTTGTACACAGTTCACATGCTTGTTACTATCTCCTCCTCATAAATGATTGTATAATTTTGATATAGACCTTTGCAATGTTTTTTTGTTTTCCCCAGTACCATATCATAACCCTTCTCTAGATCGATAAAGATCATCGTCAATTCATCATTTCCAGTTTCCAATTCCATCAATGTGGGATTGGTAGAGTACTAACTCTATATGGAAGTAGACTCAAGTTTTTTCCCCCTTTGCTCTAAAACTTTTTTTTTTTCAGGAGACATCTTAAGAAAAAATAGCCGTTTCAATCCATCTGTACAGGGCCTTCCTGGTATAAACTCATTCTTAGATGTTGTTTGATTATTCTCTCAACAGAGTTTTCATCATACCGCTCACAAGTTTGATAATTTGGTGGTTTACACAGTTTTCATTATCTCCTTCATTCTTATAAGAAGTAGTCACTGAGCTCTTTCTCTATTTATCAAGCATATCATTGTCTCTTTATCAAATATATATTTAAAGATTACATGATGTGCTGTTTTGAGAATTGGCGGGCCATGCGCGTCTGGTATCTTACCTTTTGAAATACTGGCGTGCAGGCAAAGCAGAGTCTCAGGGTGGTAGAAGTATAAGGCTTGTAAACTCCTGTCTGGCAATACCTGGCTTATCTTACCATTTGAAATACTGGTGTGCAGGCAAAGTAGTGTCTCAGGGTGGTAGAAGTATAAGGCTTGTAAACTCCCGTCTGGCAATACCTGGCTTACATTCTCAACCATTTCAATATGGCAGATCCATTTCAGATCCTCATCGACGGACTTCCGCTGCAGTTATATGTAATGCTGCATTGGTGAGTGGCATGCTGTTTCTTTCGCAATCTTTCAGGCACCCATGACCGACTGTTGATCATCCATGACTTCCAGAATTAATTTAAGATTTAGGACCCATGTGCATGATTTAAAAGCCTGCTACAGGGATCTGAGACCAGCCGAGACATACTACCTTGGTCTTGTATTTTCACATTTGCTGCTCTCTATATCCTTGTTCTTTGTTTTCTTTTTCCTTTTTCTTCAGTGGTAGTTTTGTCTGATAGAAGCATTTGATTACAAATAGTTGCTCTCTCTGCAGAATGCAAGGTGTGGAGCAGAGCAAACGCAGACTGTTACACGCCAATCATCAACAATTACAGTAGCACCAGTTCAAGGTAATTTAATGTTGAGGAAAAATCTAAGCTGAGCATGTGTGATCTTTTATTCCCTGGGATCTTTTATTCCCTTCCTTTGAACTTGAACACGTGGCCTGATGTTGCATGGCTTGGACCATTCATCTCATCTCACTTCAGATGGACCACCAGCTGCAAATCATAAGAATCAGAGATTATTCTCCACATTAGACTAGGGGACCATCTCTCACTTGATGTTGTTTATATAAGCATTACTCTCTGTCCATTCGGAATTTTGGATCCACCTAATGGGTGATGACATCCAACCAGTTATGTTATTCCGAGTGTTGCTTATCTACTGCAAGATCACCATATGAATAGCCAATACCATGCACACCATGGACAATGCCACTTGTTCAAGTTTGACTTTAATGCACCAAAATACCTAACCAGAGAGCACACACATGTTAGGTTTACCCTCTCTTTTGTTATGGTAAGTGGGGATGGTAAGAGAAACTAAACAATAAGGCACCTCGCATGTTAGCTTGGCTTTCATTATTGCAAAATTTTATAGTCCTTTGCTCAAGCTAATCATCAATCCAACCACTTATAAGTCAGTTTGGAATCCTGATACTTTGGACAACTGTGTCATCTGTGTTTCTATTTTTGAGTAGTTTTTTTTTTTTTTTAAATATGATTTGACTAGTTGAGAAGTTGCACCATTGTCTTGAGTAATGATTATTTTATTACTAAGTCGTCCAAATCCAGCCAACACTTATTGTGGGCTCTACTCTGGCGGTTCAGCCCACATACACAGATGGTGGATGTTTGGATAGGAATGCATTCCATGGATTACGCAGGGCTTACATCATTTTGTTTTGATCATGGCTGGAACAATTTTTCTGACTGTTTCTACCATAATGTAATCCTTGAAGTACCTTTTTTATCCAACCATCTGCCATACAATAAGCGGCTGAAGTGGGTTGCCAGTGTGGGGCTGAAGGACAACCAATTGTCCAATTGCTCTTGATCATATTTCCTCGAGTTTTATTTTTGTCCTCTTCTCTGAGTGTAGCATGCTCTTAAATCAACCGAGGACCTAGGTGATTCTGGTGATCTGCCCAGAATTGCCACATGGCTTACCATAAAATACATAAATTTATGGCTGCAGTACATATGAAATCATATATGATCTCAAATTTTTGGCTTGCTATAAATTTAATAAATATATGGCTTACTATAAAGAGGAGCAGAATAAGAACTATAAAATCATCCAACGACCTTTTGGTGTGAAATATGGATTGTTGTCCAATCTTAGCCATTAATTCTCAATGTAGTAACTTTTCTCACTTATAGTTGCAAATTGGAATAACTACAATTTTTCTTCCCATGCTTGCTTGTGCACTCATTCATATGTTGTTTATATGGCTCCTTTTATTACGGATGTTGGATATTTACAACTACTATTAGAAAAACATATTTGATTCCCGGTAACTTTCAGGCAAGGAAGAGTCACCGGAGCTCGATGACGGTGGCACTGGTTTTCCCCCGCGTGATGATGATGGCGGGGGAGGTGGTGGGGGAGGTGGTGGTCCTGGCTGGTCAGGCGGGTTCTTCTTTTTTGGACTGCTCGCCTTCCTTGGATTTCTGAAGGATAAAGAGAGCGAGGGACCATACACCAATAACAGGAGAAGAAGGTGAAAGGCGCTGATAGCCAATATTATCTGACCGAAGTGTTCCATTTTCATGGAAAATTCCAACTGTTCTCATATCTCTAACGTTCTAATTCTTTCCATTCATTTTGCCTTGTAAACATTAAATAAAACAAGCAATCGGTTAAACTGCGTTGGAATCAAATGGCATTTGGTCTACTAATCATGTAAACCTCTCATAATTATAAACTAGCACAAAACCCCGTGGCCACAGGTATGTCATAAATATCAAATTAGATGATCATTCATTAAAATTTAACAGGTATGATGCTATAAGTATCAAATTAGATGATCATTCATTAAAATTTAATTATCTTATATTGATGAACGAGTAGCAAGTAGTTGTGTGGCGCATATTTTGCAGAGAGGATATGGTGGTGTGGTGTTTACAGAAAAATAAAAAAGGTATATGGGAATGATTTTCGTTGTTACATGTTATTAACTTGTTCCAAATAGACGAAAGTAGCCCCAATTCACATTGAAGCCAAAAGCGAACAAGACATCAAATGTAAGAAAGAAAACAAAAGGGAAAAAAAAAATAGGGCAATATCATTTTTTCACACTTCCAAAGCAAAGAGTAGAAAGAGAGGAGCATAACATTGAATTGGATGAGTGAGATTTAAGAAGAGAAGGGTTTTTTTTTTTTTTTTTTTGGTAAAAGAAGAATTCATTAAAAGCAAACAAAGAAACAAGAGAACAATAGGAAAAAAAATTATAAGAAACAACCAATCAAAAAGAACTACAAACTAGGAAAAGGCAAATTGAAAAGTGCAAATCAATGAGGACTGCACATTTAGGCTTAAAGAGTATGGTAGAATGGAGCTAAAATATTCGCATAGAAACACGAGAAAGTAGGATAGATTGCGAGCATTTTGAGAGGGAACAAATGACTAACGGTTTAGGGATTTAGTATAGTATAACTAGCATCATAGCCCGTGTATAGTATGATTAGCATCATAGCCCGTGCTCATATTTCTACACTGTCATTTAAAAATTATATATTACAAAAATGAAGACCATAAATTATAAATTAAACTCTCATTCAATTAAGAAATATAGGGAAAACTTAGCTAATCATAGCTGCAAATTAAGCAATCATCTAATAAAATATAAACCAAATATTGAAAATGTGCCAAAACAATTAATAATAAAAGGCCCCTTAGACTCTTATTAGATAAAAAAGGACACCCAAAAAACTTATGGCCCGGAGTAGTACCCTAGGCTTGTTCCGGTTTTATTTTTTCCTCGCTGCTCGCTTCATAGTGATAAAAACCCAAATGCTCATTATTCTTCTTATTTCCTTCCTCTTCCTTATCTCTTCCCTTTTCCTCTCCATTGACAGAGACGCCCCCTTGATGCTGTGGTCTCAAGCTCCTCCAGGTCAGTCGTCGTAAGAGCTTTCCAACCTTTGATTCCTACCAAACACTTATGGGTTTTCTTGTCTACTTCTCCCTCTTTGTGGCCCATGGGTGGACGACTTAGGTTTGGCTCTCCTCTTTGATTCCTACCTCTTTATAGGAGTCCACCTTCCACTTTAGTAGAGTAATAGAAGAGAAAATTCTAAAAGAGGGCTCTGAGATGTAAAGTGTTGCAGAGATTCTCTTCTCTGACGAAAAAAAAATGACAAATGAGAAAAGGGAATTCGAGTTGCTTAAAAACTCTGTAAGTAGCGATATCGTTGCTCGTCCAGGACAAGCAACGATATCGTTGCTTAGCGGAAAAGTGCAAAAATATAGGTAAGAGTCTGGCAGAAAGTCCAATCTGGTTACTGCTGAGATTTTAGGTCCTTTAAGGTTTAGTAAGAGTCTTAAGGGTTTTTTTTTTTTCCGAAAAATACCCCATAATAAAATGATATCATTTAGAATTTTAATGTTCTAAATTTTTATACAGAAGATTTATTGTACTACTTGAGCAGAAAGAATCAATGATAGTAGACATTTTAATTCAGCGGCACAATTAATTTGGTTAATCCTTGTGATAGGATATGATTGTTTCCAATTTGTTTTTTTTTTTAAAGGATTTGAAAATGAAAAATGAAACTCATCCCAAGCGAATTTTGAATTTTGTGTGCGATTGTGTCATCTAGGCAGTTTTATCTTGTTATTTGCTTGCTTTTATTTCTAATTGTATGCTCTTCATAATTGCTAGTGCATCATCTTAACGTCAGTAATTCTTAATTTGAACTTCTTAATTTGCTCTCTTTGTGTTCGACGCGTATTTGCCACTACCACAAAAAGGCAACCGTACACTTGCGGAGAAGTATTGTTTTGATCACATCAGCCCAGTTGGTGGACACAATTAGAAGACACCAAAAAATGGGACTTAGCATCATATACAAAATGGTCTCGACCCATGTCCCAACTTCCCAATGGTAAGTAATAGGAGAAGAGTCTTCAATGTATAGCTGTATTGAGTTGTGCCTCTTCTTATGTCGCACAGAAACTTTGCAATCTTACATGTGTCTTGTGTGATGTGTCTAATGACTTTGGCCCAAACCGCTTAAATTTACTATAATATGTAAGATCTACGCGGTGGCTACATTCAACAACAATTGCAATAAGAATATAATAAAAAAAAAACATAGTACTAGATTGCTCAGGAGTCTCTTGACATGGTATGTGGCTCATCCCTTTCAACATATGGAATCTACATGTTATAGATAAAACAACTTCTGTTGTAAAATAAGTACTAGGGGTGGATGTCCACATGAGATGAGTTAGGGTCAAAATCCTATTGTAATTAGAGTTCCTTAATGATGATGTTGTTTTGCCTATAAATAGGTCTCCTCCCTTGTATTTGTACACACTTGAGATAAGTATAGGAATTATGATCTCCTTTGCCTGTCTTCTTCCACGTTATAACCCTGTCGTAGAGAACTTCTTAGAGAGAATGGTGGGATCTCTAAGTAGAAGAAAACCCTAGCACTCTAGAAGGAGAGAGAAGAGGAAGAGAGAGAGGAGCTTATAAGATTTGTTAGGGTTTTTGTATGTTGCTAATTTGATGGATGAACTATCACTTTCACCAACAACTGATCACACACTCATGCATTGAAGTTAGGACCTTGAAATCTGGAACTTAGACATGCATATGCATTTGATTTTTAAAAACACTATCCTACATGTTTCCGATCTTAAATGCACTTTCAAAAGACTAGTTAAATCATGCGTTCTTTTGTTCTTTTGAGTAAAATCAAGTTAGGCATCTAGGTTCATGTTTTGCACACATCTTTTATTTTTAGAACATGGATACTTGCATGA
The DNA here is from genome assembly GCA_012931725.1 of Litsea cubeba. Classification (NCBI taxonomy): domain Eukaryota; kingdom Viridiplantae; phylum Streptophyta; class Magnoliopsida; order Laurales; family Lauraceae; genus Litsea; species Litsea cubeba. The sequence goes on along the minus strand of CM022950.1, from coordinate 13,123,517 downwards.
ATCCAATTAGCCCCGAGTTCTTAAACAAACAAATCAGATTTGTCAAAATGTGAAATGAACTCCAGCCAGGCTAGTGTACCCGGTCGACCGGATCTCTCAGGATGTCGACTAGGTGAACTAGCCGTTGGAAATATGACCATTGGACCTAGTTGACCAGAGGCTCAGGGTGTCGACCGGATGAACTAGCCTTTGGGATTTTTCTGTATAAACTCCAACTCATTCCACACTTCAAAGTGGCTTTTTGGTTGAATCTTTGGAACTGTTTAAAGCCTAATGAAGAGAAATGAGCTGAGGAGGCTAGAGGGGAAATGAAAATCCAAAAAGCTTGAGATACAAAGGTATATCTTTCCAAGTTAAGCTTTGGTTTACATCCTTTTGAAATCCGTGCTTGTTCAAATCTTTGAAACTTTATTTCAGCATGATTTCTAGCTTTGACTGGGTTGTTTTGCAAACATTAATCACTTAAGTATATTAGATTGTTTTGCAAATATTCATGTCACAATCACATGTGTTTTACTCTTTGAAGTTTCATACAACTTGTGTATTTTGATAGGAATAGCTTTCCAAGTTGGTCTTATTAACTCATGTGATTAGTTCATTACTTAAATCTTTTTTTTTTTTTTTTGTGCTTAGATTTTTAAATGCATCAAGCATTCATTTGAGAGCATTATTTTAAGAATTGATTGAAGTAAACATTCATACACTTTGAGCACTCACCTTAGCTACTTGTAAGTGTATGCTTGTATCTTGTTTTAACTTTCATATCAGCCTATGTTAGACGCAAATGTAATGAGCTAAAATATTGTATCTCCTTGAGTGTACTCTAGACACATTTGAGAGATCAAATCTTTAGAGGTGTAAAGGTTGTTATTTAGCCTAAGAAAAATAACATTGTATAGGTTGTTGAACCTTGAAAAACATCTTTGTAGAGGTTATTGCTTAGTCTTAGAAAAGCATTATGTAGAGGTTATTGCTTAGTCTAGAAAAGCATTGTGTAGAGGTTATTGCGTAGCCTTAGAAAAGCATTTTGTAAAGCTTATTGCTTAGCCTATTAAGAAGCATAGATAGTGGAAATCCGGTGGGGTGTAGGATCACAAGCCGGGAGCGGATGTAGGCTTTTGGGCCAAACCACTATACATGGCTGTGTTGTGGTGATTGCTCTTCTTATTTGCTTCCGCACATTTATATTGTTCATCACAAATGCCATTTTGCATAAAAAAATTAGAAATTGGATCAATTGGTTGTATAGTTCACCCTATTCACCCTCACTCTAGGGTGCGGATCCCGGACTTTCAAGACTGTGTGTATAGAACTCTAACCCTCTTATTTATAGTTTATGGAGCACCTCCTCTTTGTCCAAGATTAGAAGTCTCACTTTTATTCTTAGTATGTATCCCACTCCTTCTTTCCTTAAGAGTTCTAATAAGATTAGTAACCTTCTCTTATTAGGGCAAGCATGGGGACCACTAGGGATTCCTTAGAATCTAGCTCTAATTGGGAATGTAGACCCTACATCTCATATGAACTCCAGACCCACAGTTAATTACAAATAAGTTCACTATATAAATGCAATTGCACATTAGTCTTAAGAATAATTACAAGAAGACCCTAATCTTCCCATTTACTGCAAGTAGGCCCCTCCATCAATTATATCCATGGATCTATTGGAATAAATCTGTCCAACCAAACTTGATCCATATCTTATTATCCTCGTACCCAAGACATAAAGGTGTTGACCTACAATTGGCCTTACTCATTGATGATTCAAAGTAAATGCACAATAGAAACTTGAGTACATTAATCTCTCAGGATTGAGAGCCTATTGCTTAAGAATTATGAGAACAGTCTTTAAATCAAAGACAAATTTGCATAAGGTGCTACTGATTATTGTAGCATAATCTTTAATTTTGTTCCCCAGGATCTGCACGGGTGAGAATACAAGATCGATCACCATTATAGAACATTTCGCGGAAGCTTGCATTGTGGTGAAACCCGAAGTCCAGAGCTCATCGAATTCCGTATTGCGTCACTAATGCCTTACTAGCTGCATCATACTTGTACCGTACCTAATCAGACTGATATAACATAAATAGAAGATAATAGAGCTAGACAAGTAAATAGGAGATTATATTCCCATAATTCAAGTTAGGGAGTTACAAAAGATGCATTAATTACATTCCCAAAATAAAAGGCCAACAGAGGTGAGTACGATGTAAAACAAAATCCAAAATAAAGACTCCCATGTGATAACTTCTCATGCGCAAGGAGCGGAGTCTATATGACATTTTCAGCACATTAATCACTCCCCTCCTACGATTCAGCAGCTGCTGTAGACACCTCATTTTGGCACCCCTATGGACAATTTCAAAACTCATATTATTGATGCCTCAATTTTGCCCCATTTGGACAATTTTGAATAAATAAATTTAAATCTTCATTATTATGCACATTTAGAAAGGTTGCATCATTATAGGCCATTTTTTTTATGGATCTCACCAACTCTGATGTTTCGAGTCGGATCTCCATGATGATCTACTTTTAGTAAGCTTCCCGATGATAAATGGATTTAAAAAATCTGATGGGTGGATCAGGAGTTATGAATTTTAAAACGTTAAACATATGTGGGCTCCCCAAAATTCAAATCTTTTCTAGGTCTTCAAATGGACCCGGCCCATATAATATCGGGACCTACTCATTGAGAGATTTCCACCGATACTCAGATCTTAAAAATCTAACGGGTGGATCAAAATGTGCGAAACCTGGGTCCTAGTGATAATGGCTTGGACCAGGCCCCACTGCAGCCCACCTTTTGTTCTCTGAACCTCTGATCCAGATCTATGGCCCGAACCCTAATCCAGGCCCAATTTGCCCCGATTAAGATGGCCCAAGTCCCGAACTATCCTAGTTTAAATCCATTTGACCCAGATCAAATTTCAGACCAATCAAACCCCTCAAATCCAACCGATTAGGCCTGGCCCATCAAATCCGACCCAAGTCCCAAACCATCGTAGCCTAAACCCATCAAGCCCATTCAACCTAACCTAAACCTCAAACTACCCAACCCATTAACACTTTGGGTCTCACCCGTGACCAACCCAAACTGACCTGGGCCCGAACTACCCTTGACCCGTCACCCAAATAAGGTAAAAGGAGTCCGAAGACCTGGGAAAACTAGAGTCCCAGATCCCCAGACTCTTATCTCCCTCCTTAAATCCCTCTCTTCGAGGTCCCATCTCCAGACCATGCGCAGAAACCCATCCCCCAGCCTGGATCATCTTCTCCACTCTTCATCGCGACTGCTCTCGTAGCGTCCAGCGACTGGCCATCTCTCCCTCATAGTCCCAGGCAGCCCCCAGGTGTTTGTCTCATCAACACCCCCTGCGCAAACATCATCCCAGGTGTCAATCAATCCCACCTCCCTGCGCAGATCTCTTCCTCGTCCTAGCCGCAGAACCTCATCCATCAACCCTCCATCCCTCATCCATTGCACGACCCCTCCTATGCTCTCCGTCAACTCTCCATCATCCCTCGTCCCGGCGCAGGCAGAAAACCGGCCCTCCATGTCGCGCTGCAACTCGTCGTCTCCAACATCCATTCTAGCACAAGAAGCCCCCCGGATCGCAGCCCATCACCTCGCCATCGTCACCACTGCCTCTGTCCGTAGATCTTCTTCTCCATCGCCACACCCAAAGGATTCATCTCATCCCTCTCGTCCCAGGCGCAGATTCTACCCCAAGGCAGCGCTCTTTTGCAGCAATCCACCCTCCACCATCCTCTCTCCTTGACGTAACTAGACCCACCCCTAGCCGGCCTGAACCATCATCACCACTTTCTTTTCCTAACAGAACTCACAGTCTCTTCCTCTTGTTTCCCAACCATTAAAACCCAACTGCACCAGTACCCACTTACCCACATGCAGAACTGATCCCCCAACCAGACGACGCATCTAAACAACACTCGTCTTTGTTCGCCACGACCATCGCAACCCATCAGATTCCTTTCATCCCGCAGAACCATCACCTATCTCTCTTCTATCAAGAATATTCTTACATCCAAACAAAACCGCCAACCAAACAGCCGCCTTAACCGAGCACCCATTTTCCTCTTTCCATTAACCAAACAACTCACAGCCCCACTTTACGTATCTCCCGCACCACTAAAAAAACCCAAGCTCTGTCATCGTCACACCAGGCACACACAACTCTGTTCTTGACACCGAGCCCAGCCTCTCAACTCCAAATCCACAAACAGACAATTCGACTAGCCACCCTACGCCAAAACCAGCCACTTTAACTTGTATTGCATCGAGACTAACTCAAGCCTGCATCACACACCTAACCAAATACCCACCTGAGCCCAGATCTGGGCCCAAACCTAGTCATCAACCAATCTGTACAGCCCAGTTACCGACCTACAAACACCCCCATCAACCCATCAACTCATCAGCCAATTGATCCAAATTAACCGCCCAGCCAGTGACTCACCTGTTCAACCCATTTTTTAACCCAACAAACCCATTGAACCAGCCAACCCTACCTACAACCTAGCCAATCATCATACCTGAACCCACTTTACTGACCCATTCAACTCTAGCCAAATACCTGCACTATACAACTTACAGCCCCATCTTTGGGACTTAATGCAAAAGGAGATCCAAGACCCAAAAAAAAAAGAAATGAACATCTAGAAGGTCTCAACGGTCAAATTGGTGAGATCTTACTATTACTACCTTAGTTTGATTCATCTTAGTTTGTTTGCAGTAGATCCATATAATTGTGTGCATTTTCTTTTTAGGCTGCCATTCAGTTACACATTCATCAATCATTTATTTTCATTATTATTTTGATAGGGTGCATCTTGGATCCCCTATTGCAATTATCGTACGCATTCATCATGCATCATCTTAATTCATTAGTTTGAACTACTTGTTTAAGCATCCATTACATTCATTGTGTTTTTTTTATTTGCGTTATTATCCTGATCTCCGTCTAATCTAGCCTTTTAGGGCCTAGGAGAGCGGCGGTAGGTGAGCTGGCCCTTTCATGGGGTCACCTCATCTATGCGCTCCAATGTAAAAAGAGATGAACTGTTAGATTCGGTTCCATGCACACCCTTAGTTAGGCCCTTCTAGCCATTTATTACAAAAATCCAAAAAAAATGAGAAAATCCCAAAAATAAAAAAAATATTTTATATTTCTTTTCTTCATTCAACCTCCGCCAATTTTCACCATTGAGCTTCATGCTATTAGGGTAGGCTATACTTGATTCACGAATTCATTGATATTTGAAAAAGAATTTTCAGCGCACACTATATTTTCAAAACCATCTCCCACCCATGCTTTCATTATTGTCTCAATACACCGAGTAACACCGACCCTTAGGTGTTAGTGACCGCGACATCGTCCACCCTTCTACGTGACTCCCTAGGCCTTACGGCGATAGCCTCCTAGCGGACTCACTATGAATGACAATGGCACACAGGTCCCTCACTCTCTCCTAAGTTAGGTTAGCTTAGTGTGTAACCATGCCCAACGTGCCCTAAGCGATTCTTGGTTTTAAGATAGGCCTGACGGATGATAGTCTACTTCTCTAGGTGATCTTTCCCTAGATTGACCGGGCGCCTTAGTCCTCCCATCTTTAGACCAACGTTATAGTGGGCACCTAGGCTTTCATTGTTGCATGTGCTTTTGACCATTTTTTCAAGCATCCTTACATGCATGTTTTCAAATAAAGCCTACCCTTTCCCTGCCAAGGGATTTGAGGAGGGTATCCAGTGAACGGAGTTGATCCCCGTCAATGAATATTGGCACCCAACCCTTTTTCTATTTTATTTTACTTTATTCTATTTTTCATCATTTTTTAGTACTTTTCTCTTTTTTAGCTGGATAAAAATAGATAAACAGTGCTTGACTTTTCGTTGGGATTGCAAATTGATTATAGGAATTCCTTTATTGCTTATAATGATTGATTATATCCTTGGTCATCATGTCTATCGGATTTGGAGTGATTTTATGCTATGACTCATACTGAAATCTTGTGTATTTGGGCTATGATAAGGCACTACCGAACCCAAGTTTTATGTACTAGAGTACCGTTTTCAAAATTACTGAAATTTTGCATTATGCAAATTTCAGAATTTGTTCCCATTTTTGCAGTTTCGTTTTTGATGTGTTTCAATCTAAATCATGCCATGCTGATTTTTCTGTTTATGAATCTCTTAATTATCTTTCCTGTAAGTCCATAATTGTGAAGTTTCAATCTAAAATGAATTTTCTAGAATCGCTAAGCTAACCCAGTCAAAATATGTAAATCGGACTGCAGCAGATTTTCAAAACTTGTACACTGTTTTCAAACCCCCCGATTCAATGATTTCTAATTTGAATAAAACTCACTAATTCTTCTGAATACTTTCATACCAGTTTTCTTTCAGTGAGACTTGGTTTCAACTGATTTCAATTTTTCAATAAATTATTAAAAATCGGACAGCAGGCCTAAGTCATGGACTCTGCATTGCAGAAAACTCAGCATGTTAACCAGGATTTGTGCACATAATCACAAGGGTTTCTGTTCATTGAAAATCCATGAAAAAAATCACATGAGCTTCCCCTTTGGGTCCATTAACTCCAATAGAAATTTTAGATTAATTGGTACTTCATAAAATTTATCAGAATTCGGACAGTGGACCCCGATCATGGACCAAATTCTGCGATGCAGAAAATCCAGCAGGTTAATTTGGACTCGTGCGCATAATCATGAAGGGTTTTGTTAATCCAAAATTCATGAAAATTTTATAGGAGACTCCTATTTGGGTCCATTAAGTCTCATAAAAATTTTATATTAATTGGAGGTCTGTAAAAATTATTAAAAGTCGGACATTGGACCTATGTCATGTGTCAAATTCTGCACTAGAAATTCTGGCTTTTTTTCTTCAGTTTTGTCTGCATTACCTTATAAGGTTCCAGCGATCATAAAAATCCAGAATTAAATATGGGACTTTATCAACATATATACTGACTCTCGATAAAATATGAGACCGATCCAAGTTACAGAAAAAATATAAAAAAATAGGGCAATAAGCATGCAACAACCCAAAGAATTCAGGATTATGTTACCTATTTCATATTTCAGCTATTTTTCTTTCTTTTCTTCCAAATGAATGGAACTTAATCTTCTCACTCATCTCGAATTTTAAAGATGGACTGAATCCCCATAACAATGACCCAAAATAATATTGATGAGACCATCACGCGTCGCCGGCAGCATTGTGATGAGTTGGGACCCTTAATTTCACGCATGGAGGCGATCAAACGGAGTTGTGGCCGTTTACCAAGACTGGCGATCACACATATTACCATTCTGAGGATTTGTCGGGAATCCTCAAAATCGGTCGGTACTTTCAAGTATCGCTCTATATAACACTTTATTTCCACCCATTTTCATCTGGTATGGAAATCACGTTCGACAATCGCCTCCTCCGGATACCACTCTAGGACGAGGGTCGGGGAAATCATACCTATAGCACCAAGTGTAGGGTCAGACACGAATGTCTGACCCGCATTCAATATAAATATCATAGTTTGTAGTATTATTCAGAATTATTAAAGACAGTTAAATTAATTGAAACAGAGTATTGTCTACTTGAACAGTTATACTGAATTTAATACGGGGTTCAGTTAAGAGAATGGTGTAATGTCATGTGTACAAACTACCGGTATAGGATAATACCGAATCCTACAGAGCAGTACAGTATCAGAATCTATCAATGTGTCTAGGTGGGTGGGTGTCACCAAAATTTCCCCGAGTGGATAAGCCTAAGCATGAGGTATAGTGACAGAACATGATTGTCGGTATGGGTGCATACGCATGTCCCATAGCGACCATAATAGAATAATCAATACGGGCCAACCATGGTCCCGTAGTGGTCAGAATGTACAATACCATAGCTCCACCGGAGAGCATAAACATGAAATACAGGGGGTGGTACTGCCCAAATATGCAGATGCGATGATCATGATAATGTCATTCAATGCCAGTAAAATGCAGAGCACATTGATTGTAGAAATGATAATAGTAATAATTATTATTATAATAAAGTGTTGTGGTTATGGCTCGTGGCCCCAGTACAAAGGCTCAGGGTCCTTTCTATTTTTGTCTTCTCACGTACTCTAGAATTCGAAGCTCCCATTGGGTATTAGAAGTACCCCGCAGGTTCAAGGCTTACTAGTGACCTCAATCCTTATAGGGGGACTTCATCACCCAATCGGGCTCGCGAATTCACTTGGGTCACCAAGTCCATCGTTATCTCACTCTCTCGTGTCTCTTGAGGTTACATGTCTTAACTAAACAGAATCAATGAAAATAGAAAATGTTATAGATTGAATGGATCAGTCAGACATAAATTGGTTACCCCAACCCGGGTACCATCTGAGAGCCCTAATAGATAGAATTGAGTCATTACTCGGCCGGATCAATAGCCCGACAGAATATTAGATTAAACCAATTCAATTGGAGTTTGAATAGTCAGAACCATAAAAAGAATTGACCTAGAAATTCTAACGATAAACAGGCAGCATTTTGGCTAAAAATGAGGGCCCCGAATGGGTGGAGAAAGAATAAGGTGATCTGGGTAATTAGGAGGGGGTAGGGCAACTGAATGCTAGCACGCCAACCGAGAAACTATCTAAGGATCTGGGTACATCCAGTGGTCAAGCAGGGCGAAGAACGTTTGCTAAGACCAAAGGAGTCCCATTAGTTACAATGCTAGGGCCGAGTAAGTCCGGGTATGACGAAGCGCATAAAATACGATAATAAGGAGAAGTACGCACCATGCGTATGAATGCGATAATATTGATAAAATACAGTCAATGATGCATTACAATGTAGTCTTTTAGATATTGATTACCCTGGACATGCAAGTACGATAATACCCGTACCTATATGCTCTAAGGGTTGGATATCATATTAAGTTCTACACTTGTTGCATTCAAACGATGGGGATATCTAAGCCCTAAGTCCGGATAGACGGTAATCACTGCACTCCACATGCCTTTGGATAATCTGAGAAGTGTAAAATAAATTAAAACATCGCTTCACGCAAGTTTTAGATGAAAACCAAGCTAGACAATACTCAAGTATAGGATACGGCTAATCCTAGGCCTTCGGTCTCTTTTATGAAAAGTGACCAAGTTCAATGGTTAGAATTAGGTTAAGGGTCTCAAAGTCCTTAATCTGGGTCCGTCGGTGTTTCGGGTTAATTTTCTAAGGTAGGCGGGTGCTCGTGGGAAAATCCATATTTTAATGTAGGGTTAGAGCACTCTTTATGTTCAAAAAGGATAAAAGATCCATTTATATTAATCCCTAAATTAATAAAATTTAATTGAGAGTTAATAGGGTCAAATTTGCTAAAGTTGGGTTAAAATGGTCAAAATAGGGCCGGCCCGGTCAAGTGGCGTCAGGCTGGTCAAAGTGGGGCCGTAAGTCAGGGCCCACGGTACAGGCGGGTTTCATGTTGGGACCGTGCAATGGCCGCTGGCAATGCGCGAGCTGGCCATTGCACGCCAATGCATAGCAGGCTAGTGGCCGTTGCGCTGCTGTACTCTGAGCCAGCCCATGGCCGTTTCACACACATCTAGTCAGGGAGAGAGGAGAGATATAGCCGCTGCCAACGTACAAAATGGAGAGAATTCAATCCATGTTAGCCATTAGGAAATAAATAAGGGAAGAGCTGGTGTCACATGGGATGGCTCGTGGGATTAATAAAATAATAAAGAAAAAGAGGTGTGGCCGGTGAAATGCACATAAATGGGGGATATCCATGGTGTGGCCGTTGTGCATTGAGTGCACAGTGAGATGTGCACTGTTGGCTGGTCATCAGCTGAGGGGAAAACATAAAGGGGGTTTCAGTGGCGTCCACTTGGATTTAAAATATGGATAATCAAGGGATATTAGCATTTAAGATTTTAACAAGAACAATGTCAGACCTTGACCCAGGTCTGCTTTGGTTAGCGTCGTTTAAGTCGAGATTAGATCTTAAGTGCGATTAGATGGTGTTTATCTTAGATTGTAAGCTCGATAGATTTTTCATAGCTTTGAGAGTTTTTGAGAGCCGTTGAATTTAGCTTGACACGGGCTGAGGGTAGCTTGTGGGACCCGTGTGGGTGAGAGGGGGGGGGTGTATATTCTTGATTGTGGATAATTACGATTTTTAATTCTCTTGGATTTATCAAAATAGTATTTACAACTTTTAAGTTCTTTCCATCCACTTTCGAAACTCAGAAATCACATTTTTCAGCAAAAAGGGCAAAACAGACTTTCCACCACGAAATCTGTGCATGAATTTCAATGTTTGCAAAATCATGTGAAAATTATATCTTTGAAAACTAGATTTTTCGACGATCATTTTACTCTCTTTCGTCGATCTCATCCAGGACTCGCTTGATGGTGTTTTAAGCCCTTGAAGTTGTTTGGCTTGGTGGGGCCCACACCCCACCCAACTCAAATATGTAACCTACATGTGTTTTTCTTTCCCATTCTCCATTTGTAAGTTTCCAAACCAGTCAAGAGCCAAGAGAAAACCAGCCATATTTCCTTGCTTTCTCTCCTTTGTATGTTGATCTTTCTTTGACCAAAATGGAGATTTGAGTTCACCAAACTCTTTCTCAACTCTCAAGCTTTCTCTTGGTACCATTTTTAAAGGATTTTAGCTGGCTTCATCTTCTTCTTGAGGTTCTTCTCCATTGTTAGAGCTTCTAGATGTAAGTGACGGTTTTCTTCTTCAAACATTGGTTTTGTGGAGTCCTTTAGAGCTCCAATATCTTGCATGCAAGGCTTCCTAAGGAGGAACCCTTTCTTTTTCAAAAGTTTCTTTGATTTTGAGATCTTTTCTTGGGGCTTTTTGTAGATTGGAGTGCAGCTGTAGCGTGAGTGTTTGGGAGACCATCTTTGAGTGCATTTTGTGATAAACTTGAGAGAATATTAGGAGAAAACTGTGTCTCTTCCTTTGCATGACTTCTGTAATAAATAGTACATTACATTCTAAGTTTCCAATTGACAGTATCAATTAAGAATGATGAGATCCTAAATCTATGAACTAAATATAGACGACAGTATCAATTAAGAATGATGAGATCCTAAATCTATGAACTAAATATAGAATATACACTTGGTCAAAGATGTGCATGAATCATAGAAAATCTACAACTAATCTAATAGGATATTTACACCACTATTACTCCCCCTCAAGTTGGAGCATGCAAATCACAAATGCCCAACTTGCGTAACAAATGACCAAACTGCTGACGCCCAAGAGCCTTTGTCAAAATATCAGCCACTTGATTACCAGTAGGAACATATGCTGTGAAAATATTCCCAGCTTGCAGCTCATCACGAACAAAATGGCAATCTGCCTCAATATGCTTCGTACGCTCATGAAAGACAGGATTCTTCGCAATATGCAGGGCAGACTGACTATCACAAAATAACCTCATAGGCTTAGAATGAATAACACCAAGAGAACGTAACAATGACTTTAACCACTTAAGCTCACAGGTTGTAACAGCCATAGCACGATACTCTGCTTCGGCAGACGAGCGGGACACCGTAGGTTGTTTCTTGGTTTTCCAGGAAACAGGAGAACTACCAAGAAGCACAAAATAACCAGACAATGACCGACGGGTCAAGGGACAAGCTGCCCAATCACTATCACAAAAAGCATTCAACTGCATAGTACTAGGACGCAATAAAATTCCCTGACCAGGTTGTCCTTTAATATGCCGTAAAACACGAATAGCAGCATCCCAATGAGCTATCTGCGGGTTGCTCAGAAACTGAGCAAGAGTATGAACAGAATAACTCAACTCAGGTCGAGTAACAGACAGATACACCAAACGCCCCACCAAACGCCTATATTGTTCTGGATGCTCGTAGGGATCACCTTCCGCATACGCAAGACGATGATTCTGCTCCATTGGAGTATCAATAGGCTTACAACCCAACATACCTGCTTCCGTCAGAATATCCAAAGCATACTTACGTTGGGAAAGAAATAATCCCTCATTACCACGAGCCACTTCAATACCCAGAAAATATTTTAACACACCAAGATCCTTCATATGAAAACAGGAACTTAAATATTGCTTGAACCTCAAAATCACATCATGAGAGGAACCTGCAATTATCAAATCATCCACATAAACAAGAACGTGCAGGGAGACATTACCCTGTTGATAACTGAACAAGGAATAATCTGCATACGACTGTATGAAACCAAATTTCCTCAAAGCAGTAGACAACTTAGCAAACCACTGTCGAGGAGCCTGTCGTAAGCCATACAAAGACTTACGTAACCTGCACACCTTCCCTGGAATAGGACTATTGTACCCTGGAGGGAGCTGCATATATACTTCCTCCTCCAAATCTCCATGAAGAAAAGCATTGCAAACATCCATCTGATGCAACTCCCAATTTTGTGCTACAGCAACGACAAGAAAAATACGAACTGTTCCCATTTTAGCAACAGGAGCAAAAGTTTCATTATAATCAATACCTGCCACTTGACGATTACCAAAGACAACGAGACGTCCCTTAAGACGTTCAACATCACCATTTGCGTGATATTTAATTTTATACACCCAACTACTACCAATCGCCTTCTTACCAGGAGGCAAGTCTTCCAGAGTCCACGTACCACTACGTTCAAGGGCATCAATCTCCTCTTTCATAGCCTGACGCCAACCTGAATCTTTAACTGCTTCTTTGAAGGAAGTAGGCTCTTTACGCTTAGTAATTGCTGCCAAAAAATGTTTATGTCTCACAGAAAATTTATTATAATCCACATAACAAGCTATATTGAACTGTTTACCTGAGGAACGAGACGAAGCAGGAGAAGCAGTAGATGATGCAGGGGGGTCTATCTTTCTAACAACAGTGTTGGTAACAAAACCACGAAGCCTCGTAGAAGGCACACGAACCCGATGACCCTTACCAAGCTCTTCATTATTTTGCAGTGGAACAGTAAGTTCTACATTTTCTCCAATTTCTGGACTCCCCCTTAAATGCAAAGATGTCGTAGTATCACAAGGCACCTCACCAACCATCACCGTACTTGGACTTGGCGGATCCATCAAACCACCACTATAAGTCACGCCAGCGGTATCTGACGCCACACTCCCTGATGCAGCACCACCAATGTCTACAGCACCTTCACCACTCACTCCAGCACTACGCACTTCGCCAGCCTTAGGCGCACCACCCAACTCACTAAATTCATCAATCAAAGTATCTTGTGACAAATATTTTTCAAGGTGTACAGTAGTAGAACTAGGCTCAGGTTCAGGTTTGGAAAAAGGAAAAACATGTTCCACGAACTTCACATCACGACTAACAAAATAATCATGGGTATCCAAATCATACAATCTCCAACCTTTTTGACCATATGGGTATCCCACAAACACACACCTCCTAGAACGGGGTCCGAATTTATCTTTAACACGAGGTCTATTAGCAGCATAACATAAACACCCAAATACCTTTAAAGCAGTCAAAGGGGCTGGACTCCCAAAAAGAATCTCATAAGGGGTTTTACCATTCAAAACAGGGGTTGGTGTCCGATTAATAAGATGACAAGCAGTCAAAGCACATTCACCCCAAAAATCAATAGGCAACTGAGCTTGAAAGCGCAAAGCACGTGCAACATTAAGAACATGTTGATGTTTTCGCTCCACTCTACCATTTTGCTGTGGAGTATCCACACAAGAAGTTTGATGCAAAATTCCCATTTGAGCAAAAAATTCTTTTAAACATAAAAATTCTTGCCCATTATCAGACCGTAACACCTTAACATGCTTATTAAATTGAGTTTTGACCATTGAACAAAAGTGTTTAATCAATTGGCCAACTTCATACTTTCCAACCATCAAATACACCCATGTAGCTCGAGAACAATCATCAACAATGGTTAAAAAATAATGAGCACCACAGCTAGAAGCAACACGATACGAACCCCAAATATCGCAATGTTGTTAGGAATTTTGTAGATTGCAATTTGGTGGATGCATTATCATTTTCATCATCATTTGAATTTTCACATGAGCATTGATTTTAAAAATACTTGAAATCTATATTTTCACATGCATTGATTTAAGTCTTTTAAATTTCATGTTTCATGCATGTTTTGATTTTAAAACTTGGATGCATTTAGTTTTGAAAAGAGTTTTTAAGAATCAAGCTAGCCTTTGATTTTAAAGTTTCAAATCATTTTTAGGCTTTTTATGTTTCATGTTTTTAAACCACTTAGAATGATTTAAAACATGATTTCAAGCTTGATTTAATGGCCCAAAAAGTCCCCAAAGAAAAATACTTTAAAATATGCATTTTTGGGGAATTGGTCCAGGGGACCCGGTCGACCTGCAGTGTGGCCGGTCGACCGAGCCCATGGACGGTCGACCGAGCCCACTGCAGGTCGACCGGGAAAGAGGCAACGGCATTATTTTCAAACGGTCATATTTTTGCCCGTTGAAGGGCAGGTCGACCGAGCCCTGTAGGGGGTCGACCGAGGACTAGCCGTTGGGCATTTTTTTTGTATAAAAAGAAGCTCATTCCTTAGCCAAATGAGAGGAACTTTTAGGCCCTCCTTAAGGTGATTTGAGGCCAAACAAAGGGGAATGAGCTAAGGGATACTAAGGGTCATTAGGAAAGCTAAAGCTTGGGATTAATGAAGTTAAATCACTAAGTAAGCTTGCTTTTCCTAATCATATGTTTTCATGCTTTGTTCTAATTATTGGTAAATCCTTGTTAGCATGCTAAACTATGATTTGTTGTGTCCTTAACATGTTTATGTTTTGAATTGATTCATTGTTTTGGATACATCACCTTGATTCAAACCAAGTAGTACTTAAATTGGTATATCTAAGTAAATCATGTTTTGGAATCATCTTTGAAATCATATGTAACATGATTCCTATACTTGGTTGAATCTTTGGTTGTTGTTTTTCATCATAAGAAAATCACTTTCAAATCTATCTTATGTTTTGGATTCAACAACTTTATAAATCACATGTATTTTGTTTTAAAGTTTTACAACTTGTTTAAACATTGATTGGTATATCATTTTCAAGTTGTCTTTTTAATTACATGTGATTTGACCCATAATTTCAATCAAATCTATATTTGTGTTTTACACTTTAAAAATGCTTTTGGCATACTTATATTGAGCTTCATTTTTAATTTGATTGAAATCCATATGCATCACATGTTTTGTTCTTTGAATTTCACAACTTGTGTAGAATACTTAGGTATGTCTTTTACAAGTTACTTTTAACATGTGATTAGCATTTCCTCAATCATAAATGTTTTGAGCTAAAACTTTCAAAAGCCTTTGGCATACATTTATGAGCTTTTATTTTAAAATTGATTGAGGACATCATGCATACACTTTGTGCATTCATCTTTGCATTCATATAGTGTTTGTGTGAGTTAGTTTTTCACTTTTATATCCGCCTATTTAAGAGGCAATGTATTGAGCTAAATATGTATCTCCATCAAGTGTATTTTAGACACTACTAAGAGAGAGAACCAACCATTTGGTTGTATAGGTTATTGCTTAGCCTTGAAAAGCATAATGTAAAGGTTATTGCTTAGCCTAGAAAAGCATAGATGTAAAGGTTATTGCTTAGCCTATTGAAAAGCATACATAGTGGAAATCCGGTGGGGTGTGAGGAACACAAGCCGGTAGTGGATGTAGGCATTGAGGCCGAACCACTATAAATCTTGTGTTGTGGTGATTGCATTGTGATGATTGTAATTGTTTAAGCTTCCGCATTTTGTTTGATTAATCATCACATGTGACTAGTTAATTGTAAAGAAATTAAAATTGGTCATAGTTGGTCACTAGTTGTAGCTCACCCTATTCACCCCCCCTCTAGGGTAAGGATCCCAAGGACTTACAAGTGGTATCAGAGCAAGGTTACTCCATTTAGGGCTTAAACACCCGGAGTTGATCCTTATATGCTTAAATCTAGGTTTGAACCCTAGAGTTGTTTTTTATTGCTTATCATGAAGAATGATTTCCACTATGGTTGAAAATGGAATTTTCCTTCCTAGCTCTCTAATTTCCCCTAAGAATCTATCTCACCACTCTAAAACTTATTCAAGTTAAAACCCCAAGAGTTGGTGGGACCTCAAAGTAAACCCTCAAGGACAACCTTATCAAGACCTTAGGTGAATCTTCAAAGGTAGACTTTTGGACTAACCTTAAGGCCTTGAACCTCATTAGACCAACCTATTTTCTTGTCATATCTAATTGTTGGTCATGTTACATTTGCATTTTGTTTCTACATAGTCACATCTCTTAAAATGCAATGTTTCTTTGTGATCATTTGATTTTGTCTCCATGAACTTTCTTAGTTATATCTTTGGTTTTCAAAATCATTTGATTGCAATATTCTCATATAGATTTGCATTTTGTTCTCATATAGTTATATCTATTGTAGTGCATTTCTATTTGATGATCATCAATTGATTGTGATTACAAAAGCTTTCTTAGCTAGATTTTTCATGATCATTTGATGTTGGAAAATCATTTGTTTGGATATCATAGTTAGATTATTTTGTAAAACAAATGATTCAAATCAATTTAGATTTTCCATGAACTTACAAGTTATATCCTTTGGTATGGAAAATATGTAATCAATTTGTATGAGCATTTGTATTTATATCCTTGATTACAAATTGAGATTTGATATTAGTTCACTTCATGTTTTTCAAAGTCACTTGATCATAATTTTATGAATGATTCATTGTTGGATTTTGAATGTTGGAGTGAATTAAAAGATCTTTGGAAAATGTTTAAAGCTTTATTAGTTATATTTATTGAAGCATTTTCCATGAGTTTATTTCCTTGTGCTTATGTTTATATCATTTAGAAGGAAATACATTTTACAAGCAATTTGCATCTTTGCTCATCAAAGTTACATTCTTTCAAATGCAAATTGACTTTGTTGTTATGTCTTACTTTGTGTGGTTGGGTATGATGTCATTGATTTGCATGTTTGTGCCTAACTTTGTATATCGTTTCATTAGTGCAAATTGATGTTGTTTATGCTTTATAGTAAAATCTTTTGTTTCATGATCATTTGAGCTTCTTAAGTACATATGTGATTTTGTGTGCTAAGTTCATTTGGTATGATTCTCATATCCATTTTCCATTGCATTGTAAGCATACTACATTTGCTAAGAGTGGAAATTTTACATGATAGATTAATGGATCATTTTAGATGAATTTGAATTAAACCATTGTTCTTCATAGGTATACCTTATATGAGATCCATTTTCATCTATATACGATCCATGATATCGTTCTAACTTCATACCTTGTGCATGAATAGTTATATTCTTTATTGATGATATGGTATGAGTTAGATCTTGATTATAATTGATCCTCTCTATGCAAATGTCATATAGTTCCATGTATGGTTGTGCTCTTAAGTTCCATTTGTGGATACCATACTAGAACTCTCAAATCCATCCTTTGTACTTCATACGCTTTGCTATAGATGGATGGTTGTGATATTGTTTTATGCATAATTTCATAGTAATATCGCTTGTGCATTTTTTCAATATCATATTTATGATCATATGAGACTCTCATCAAAATCCATTATTTGTATCTCATAGGCATATCTATTTTTGATGGATTTCCTTCATGTTGAGTTCATATGGTTTTTCAATTTTCAAATTGCATGTACCACCTAAAGACATTTCATGCAATTTAAAATGTTCATCACTATGCTCACTAAGTTACTATATCTTTAAAGTGATGATTTACCATTTATGTTGCTTGATGGAATTTTGTGTTTGTCACATCTATGCTCTTAATCATGTTTCATATTCAATTGGTTTCAATTAGTTTAATTTTCGATTGTTGTCATATCCAATTGATATCTTGAGATTGTGATAAACCTTGTGTACATTGGATTGAACTTGATAAGTAATATATCTTTATTCCATGTCACATTCCATTAGCATCATAATGTTCATGTTTGCCTCCTCTCATGCTCATATAGGTAAATCTTATGACCACCATGTTTTATGTGTTAATAACCTTGGTTGGTTAATGGTTGAGGTAGGCTTCATGTTTGAACTTCATTTCATTCATCTTGTGCACATAATAGTCATAGTTTTTGATTGGATGAAATGATTTCAAAATCTACATAGCATATGTTTTTCATAGGTATATTGATTGATGCTATGTTGAATAAACCCCATAACATCATGGATAGCTCTAATTTGGATTGATCCTAGTAGTTATATTCTTTTTAACTCCATTTTAGAGTGATTGAGATAATAGTCATATCCTTTAATCTCAATTGGTATTTCTTTATTCCAATTGGTATCCATGGTTGCTTTTCTCCATGACCTTGCTCTTAATCATGGTAATTTGATCATATTGAGCTCTATAGTTAAATGAATCTAATCCTTTCCTTGAAATTTACCCTCAATTGGTAAAACCATCTTCTTCTTGTACCAAATAGTTGAATCTTTGTCAAAAGTTTGACAAAAGGAGAGAATGGATTGAGGGGGAGTATAAACCTTCATAGGAAGTATTAGTTTTGATCAAATTCACCATTGAATTGGCTTTATACCCTTAGACTACTACCATACATGATACCTGTTATATATTTCATTTTCGATTTCTTTCGTTAACAGGTGCTACTAAAAGGTATTTTCCTTATGTCATGTGTGTAGGTACCTTTGCAATTTAATGTCAAAGGGGGAGAATATTCTAGATGTCAAAAGGGGAGAATATAGCCAATTTATCTAAGGGGAGATTTTGTATTATCTTCCAAAGGGGGAGAAGATGCATATCTTGCCAAAGAGAGAGAGTGCATGGTCAAAGGGGGAGAGTTGATAGAAGACTAAGCTTGGGAGTTAAAGAAGTTGCTTGGCTAAAGAAGAAAAGAAAGCTTGAAGAATGATCAAGCTCCAAGCATCAAGAATGAAGAAAAAGAACAAGAGCCCAAGCTAAGTCAAAGAAGCATCCAAGAGATTTCAAGACTTGTCCAGCTAAGGGGGAGCTGAAGACTTAGTGTGAAAATTCAGTGTTGAGTGAGTTGCCATCAAATTGCAAAGGGGGAGATTGTTAGGAATTTTGTAGATTGCAATTTGGTGGATGCATTATCATTTTCATCATCATTTGAATTTTCACATGAGCATTGATTTTAAAAATACTTGAAATCTATATTTTCACATGCATTGATTTAAGTCTTTTAAATTTCATGTTTCATGCATGTTTTGATTTTAAAACTTGGATGCATTTAGTTTTGAAAAGAGTTTTTAAGAATCAAGCTAGCCTTTGATTTTAAAGTTTCAAATCATTTTTAGGCTTTTTATGTTTCATGTTTTTAAACCACTTAGAATGATTTAAAACATGATTTCAAGCTTGATTTAATGGCCCAAAAAGTCCCCAAAGAAAAATACTTTAAAATATGCATTTTTGGGGAATTGGTCCAGGGGACCCGGTCGACCTGCAGTGTGGCCGGTCGACCGAGCCCATGGACGGTCGACCGAGCCCACTGCAGGTCGACCGGGAAAGAGGCAACGGCATTATTTTCAAACGGTCATATTTTTGCCCGTTGAAGGGCAGGTCGACCGAGCCCTGTAGGGGGTCGACCGAGGACTAGCCGTTGGGCATTTTTTTGTATAAAAAGAAGCTCATTCCTTAGCCAAATGAGAGGAACTTTTAGGCCCTCCTTAAGGTGATTTGAGGCCAAACAAAGGGGAATGAGCTAAGGGATACTAAGGGTCATTAGGAAAGCTAAAGCTTGGGATTAATGAAGTTAAATCACTAAGTAAGCTTGCTTTTCCTAATCATATGTTTTCATGCTTTGTTCTAATTATTGGTAAATCCTTGTTAGCATGCTAAACTATGATTTGTTGTGTCCTTAACATGTTTATGTTTTGAATTGATTCATTGTTTTGGATACATCACCTTGATTCAAACCAAGTAGTACTTAAATTGGTATATCTAAGTAAATCATGTTTTGGAATCATCTTTGAAATCATATGTAACATGATTCCTATACTTGGTTGAATCTTTGGTTGTTGTTTTTCATCATAAG
The DNA here is from genome assembly GCA_012931725.1 of Litsea cubeba. NCBI lineage: Eukaryota > Viridiplantae > Streptophyta > Magnoliopsida > Laurales > Lauraceae > Litsea > Litsea cubeba. Next base: position 13,103,403 of record CM022950.1, on the reverse strand, counting down.
AAAATCACTTTCAAATCTATCTTATGTTTTGGATTCAACAACTTTATAAATCACATGTATTTTGTTTTAAAGTTTTACAACTTGTTTAAACATTGATTGGTATATCATTTTCAAGTTGTCTTTTAATTACATGTGATTTGACCCATAATTTCAATCAAATCTATATTTGTGTTTTACACTTTAAAAATGCTTTTGGCATACTTATATTGAGCTTCATTTTTAATTTGATTGAAATCCATATGCATCACATGTTTTGTTCTTTGAATTTCACAACTTGTGTAGAATACTTAGGTATGTCTTTTACAAGTTACTTTTAACATGTGATTAGCATTTCCTCAATCATAAATGTTTTGAGCTAAAACTTTCAAAAGCCTTTGGCATACATTTATGAGCTTTTATTTTAAAATTGATTGAGGACATCATGCATACACTTTGTGCATTCATCTTTGCATTCATATAGTGTTTGTGTGAGTTAGTTTTTCACTTTTATATCCGCCTATTTAAGAGGCAATGTATTGAGCTAAATATGTATCTCCATCAAGTGTATTTTAGACACTACTAAGAGAGAGAACCAACCATTTGGTTGTATAGGTTATTGCTTAGCCTTGAAAAGCATAATGTAAAGGTTATTGCTTAGCCTAGAAAAGCATAGATGTAAAGGTTATTGCTTAGCCTATTGAAAAGCATACATAGTGGAAATCCGGTGGGGTGTGAGGAACACAAGCCGGTAGTGGATGTAGGCATTGAGGCCGAACCACTATAAATCTTGTGTTGTGGTGATTGCATTGTGATGATTGTAATTGTTTAAGCTTCCGCATTTTGTTTGATTAATCATCACATGTGACTAGTTAATTGTAAAGAAATTAAAATTGGTCATAGTTGGTCACTAGTTGTAGCTCACCCTATTCACCCCCCCTCTAGGGTAAGGATCCCAAGGACTTACAAATGTATCAAATCAAACAAATCAGATGCTTTATTCGTACTTAAAGGAAAGGAGTTACGAGGCTGCTTAGCCAAAAAGCACACTTGACAATCAACATCACAAAACTTATTCAAACTGCTACTACTTGCCACTCCAGGTAAAGAACGCACCACCTTCATAGATGGGTGACCCAAACGCCTATGCCATACCAAAGCTGAGTCTGCAACTGTTGAATTATTTGCTTGAATACTACGAAGAGGACGAAAAAGATAGACCCCATTACACTGCTCCCCCGCTCCAATCAGGTTCCTCAAACTCCGGTCCTGAATAGTACATAGCTTGTCAGTGAAAGAAAAAAAAAATTTCTGTTTTTCTAAAAATTGAGACACAGACAACAAATTACAATTTAGAGCAGGAACATATAACACATTTTCCAGAATTAAGTGTTCACTTAATTTAATACGACCTTCTTTAGTTGCAGTAGTATGTTTACCATTAGGAAGACCAACAGGTTCCGAAGAAATATCGTGTACATCAAAAAATAAATCAATGTTACCGGACATATGGTTTGATGCACCTGTATCAATAATCCATTGCTCTAGATTTTTCTTACCATGCAACTTTGGAGTCGAAGTCGAGAACTTAGAAGAAGTTAAAGCAGCCACCAATTGCTGGATTTGAGCATCAGATAGGGTAGGTACACTTGCACGATCTACCTCACTAGCACCATTCAACGAAGCCTGACGAGTGCTGTCCACAGCAGCAGCAAAACCACCTCTCCCACAGCCTCCTCCACGGCCATTATTTCCCCGGCCTCCTCGGCCACTCGACCTACCACCACCACGACTACCACGACCACCATTACCAGCCCACTCGGGCCACCCAATCAACTCAAAACACTTGTCTTTCTCATGACCTTTTCGGCCACAATGAGAGCACACACGAACATCAACACCACCATGCACCCTACTTTGCGCCACACCATCAACCGCAAACCCTACCACATCATTACGAGAATCTTGAGCATCAGTCACAGATTGATGTCTCTCTGCAGAGAGCACCTTACCATGTGCATAGGAGAGCGAAGGCAAAGGATCAAGCATCAACAAACCAGAAGCAACGTCACGATATTTTTTTGAATCAAGACCCATTAGAAACTGATGCAATTTTTCATTTTCTAATAGGATATTGTACTCACCAGCAGCGGAACACGTGCAAGAAGGTAACTTTATTGCACTAGCCAATTCCTCCCACAAAGTACGCAATTCACCATAATACTCAGCAATAGATCTACCACGTTGTTTGCAATCAGCAATCATATTTTTGAGTTCATGAATACGAGGACCATTACGAAGAGAGTATCGATCACGTAGATCATCCCACAATACTTTAACTTGATCAGGAAAAGGAACAGTTTTTCTAATTGAAACATCAAGAGTGTTAAAAATCCAAGCCACAAGCATAGAATTAACTATTCCCCATTGATCATAATCCGGAGATTTAGCATCCGGTGCAGGAATAGTCCCATCAACAAATCCTAATTTATTTTTAGCACGCAAATTATTGCGAAGGGAACGTACCCACTCATCATAATTATTCCCTTTCAATAAAATAGGACTAATCACAGACCCCGTACCTTCCGATGGATGAAGATAATAAGGAGTAAAAGGATCATATCGAGAGGAAGGCGATGGAGTTTTATCATCACCAGTCATGATAGCTACACACAACGACAAGCACCAACAAATTCCAAGAACACGTCTTGGATGACAGGAGTACACGCCTTCACAGGATCGAAAAAAAATTAGCCTGCTCTTGATACCATGATAAACTTGAGAGAATATTAGGAGAAAACTGTGTCTCTTCCTTTGCATGACTTCTGTAATAAATAGTACATTACATTCTAAGTTTACAATTGACAGTATTAATTAAGAATGATGAGATCCTAAATCTATGAACTAAATATAGACGACAGTATCAATTAAGAATGATGAGATCCTAAATCTATGAACTAAATATAGAATATACACTTGGTCAAAGATGTGCATGAATCATAGAAAATCTACAACTAATCTAATAGGATATTTACACCACTATTATTTTGAGCCAAGGTAAGTGAATCAATGAAATATGAATGTGCATGCAATGATTTGTGGATTTTTACCTTGATTTCTTGTTTTAATCTTCATCATGTTTAACCTTGCTTTTCTTTGAAGTTTAGTTTACTAAACTCATGTTTAAATGTTCATATGTTTTGGTTTGTTTCATTGAATTCTGTTTTGAGATTTGTTACATTTAAATTGGAATTTTTATGCATGGATTGTTGGAAATTTGGAAATGAATGAAGGATGTTTGGTTGATTAGATTTGAAGTGACAAATGTGAATGGTTGAATGATTAAATGGAGGAGCTGTAGGCTCATTTTTATTGAAGGAAAAGGATGTGTGGTATGGAAAAAAGTTTGGAGAAAGAAGGGGAATGAAACAGCTCAAAACTGGGCTTCCCGCAAACTGGGCGGTCAGCTGGCTGTCACCAGTCGGCTAGCCGACCAGTGACCGACAGGTGACCGACACAATGTTGGTCACCAGATCTGTAAGTTCCAAATCTTGTTTCTGAAGAGGCGGCTAGCACTTGGCTAACCGACCTGGTCCCAGGCGATTCGTATCGTCTTGAAAAGCATGTTTCCAAGGTTTTGGTTTAAAACCCCATCTGGGAATCATTGCGTGAATCGTATTTTCATACACATTGTGTCAGGACCATTATTTCGTGAAATTTCGTGAACAAGCGTGCGTGTACTTGATATAGAGTGAGTAGTTCCCAAATTTAAAAGTGTTAAGCATTTGTTTTGAAATTGTGTATATTTTCGTGTCGGCTCCACTCAGCTTGGACGACCTTGTCGGTCTGATCAACCGCCTTGGGTCCTTAAATCTTATGCCAACAATAGTTTGGAGATACGTATGTGCTTGCTTGTTTAGCCCGTTCCGCGGCGGGACTCGTGTGTGGTTCTCAGTTATACTAGGCTGCTACAATTATGATTGTGTCTCCCTTCACCATGCGTGATGGAGAATCGTGAGTGCTCTCGTCACTTCGTGTGACGGAGAATATAGCTCCATGTGGTTGCCAATATATTATTTTTGAATGGACATCTTATTTATAAATCTGATCTTATAAATGATATTGTCATTGAAATGCCTTGTTTTATTCGGCTTCTTTTTATCGTACATGTTGTTTTTATTAATTTTAAAACTATTGGTTTATAGCATGATTATACTTCATTCTTTTGCCTGCCAGACCTCGTGTCTGACCCTTTCGTTTTGGTGCTTAGATCCAAGTTTCGTTGTCTTTGAGGAGGAGCACGAGGAGGTGGCTGTAGAGCAGCTCGTTGAGTAAGAGTGGCAGCCCAACGATGTCATTTAGACATCGGGGTTGGGTCTTGAGATGCGTAACACTTGGGAAGTTATCATCTATCTTTTGGGAACTTGTTATTAGCCTTTGTTGGCTATCTTTTGGGAATGTAAAACTTAACTTATGTTTTGAGTGTTGCACAACTTAAACTCGAATTTATGGGCATGTTAGATATGTTTATCTCTTTGACATGTGTCCTTATTTGCTCTATCTCATTTGTGATTAACTTGTGTGTTTGCTACGCGCTTCCGCAAATAAATCCTTATGTGTGATCATGAGATGATTCGAATGTGTGGAATCCTCACCGCGGAAACCTGTGGGAAACAAAGAAAAAATATTTACACCAACGCGTCGCGGTGCCGGCTCGGGACTCCAGGTCCCGATCCGGGGTCATGACAAACATTTATTTAAAACCGATTAATAATTCAAGCATTGCCTTCTTAATTAAACCATTGAGAACAAATTAGGGAATCAACTACAAACATTAAGGCATGCTATGATAAATAAATTGAACACTTGCCTTAGCCTCTTAGCACCTTAATCACCTTCTAATCACCTCTTAATCTGAATCAAATCACTTCAAGAAAAAGCCCTAAAAATCCACTCCAAACAAAATCCAAAACCAAAATTAGAATTGGAAATGGGCCATCCATGCATGTGACATATGATGGACAAATCAACCTTTAGATCAAGGAGGAATTCAAATGAGAATAAGAACCTACCTTTAAGGAGGTCAAAGAAGGAGAAGAAGAGAGTTGAAGGGGCTGCCGGTCAAGGATCCTTGCTAAAATGAAGTAAGTTGCGTAGTTGGCGGTGAGAAATCAATTGGCCGGTCGGAAATCGCAAATGGAAACTCTAAGTTGGTGATCTGCAAGAGGCCGCGGAATGAGAAAAAACGAAAGAGCAGAAGGGAAGATAAGAGAAATTCTCTCTTGCGGGAAACGTTGGAGAGGAAGTAAATAGGGGTAGGTGGGGGTTGGTGAAGATATTTAGTGAAAAGTTATCATGTGAGTTTGCTATACATTTAGTAGAATTTGTGGTGGAAAAATGAAGGTCGCCTGGACCTCGGATGGATTCAGTCAAAGAAGAACAATTGTTGATCCTGAGGAGAACTTTCCAACAACCCTAAGATCAGAGTTATGGGAATCGCTGGCAGAAGTTGTGATTTTTGGAAACATGGGTAAACATCTCGAAAAGAGTGCCAAGGGCCAAACTGGCTTTCTGGACATCGGATCAAGAAACTCAGAACATGAGAAACGACCTGTTGGAAATAGGGTGGGCCTCTAGGATAGGTTTCAAAAAATTTTGACCCACTTGACGTAGGGATCAACTATCCAGAAGGCTATAAAACCCAATCCAAGATCTATGTCCTCAATCTCAGCCATCATGATCAGTATGACAATCTATCTAGAAGATGGAAACAACAACTAACAAGCATCCATAATAATCTACAACATGCAAGCAAGTGGATTATACCTTTGGAGCTCGGTTGTGCTCTAATAGAGGAGTTGCGTCTTTCTTTGATGATGAAACGCTTTCACTAATCAAATAGGGATCTCCAAGACCTCTTGATCTTCCACGCTATGACCCGTATTAGATTCTCCTTTTCTCAAGAAGATGGTGGGATCTCCAAGAGAAAACTACTAGGAACTCTAGGGAGGAACTAGAAAGAGAACTAGAAGAGGGAGAGGAGAAAAACCATGTGCAACTATTGCACAAAAGGACCTTGGGCATGAATCCCAATGCTAGGAAAGTGCATGGACGTCCAAGGCCTCTTCTCCTCTATTTATAGCTTTTGCAAGTTGCATTCTCTTTAGTAATTACAATAGAAGACATACTTCCATTAATTAGTAACTTATCATATCATAATTAGAAGTCTCACTTCAAATATGATTAGTAACTTTCCAATTCCTTTCTAATTAAAATAGAAGTCTCACTTCTACTAAAATTAGTAAGTCTACTATTACCACTATTAGAAGTCTCACTTCAAATAGAAATAGTAACTTTCCTTTTAGAGTTCAACTAGAATTAGATACTTTCTAATAATTGGGCTAGCGTGGGGACCACTAGGGATTCCTTAGAAAGCTGGCTCCAACTGGGACTCGCGACCCCACATCTCATGTGTAATTCGGGCCCACAGTTAATTGCAAATAACTCCACTATATAAATGCAATTGAACTCCAGTCTTAGGATTATTACATAGAAGACCCTAAACTTCCACATTATCACAAGTAGACCCCTCTATCAATATCCATGGATCAATTGGACCTGTCTTCCAAAATAGATCCATATCTTATTATCCTTGAGCCCCAATTAATTATAATGATCATAGGTACCTTTCCAATTAACTCTTAATCGGAATGGGTGCGCACTTACCAATGATAAATCCATTAATTGGCAGAAGGGGATATTAGAGATAGATTCCTTCTTGACTATTGAATGTTCCCACAGCTCTACTACCATGTACCCAAATCACCGAGGTGTTGACCTACAGTTGGCCTCACTCATTAGTGACTCAAAGCAAATGAATAGATAGAAACTTGAGTTCATTAATGTCTCAGGATTGAGAGCCTATTGCTAGGGAATTATGAGAGCAGACCTTAAAATAAAGACAGTGTTTATAAGGTGCTTCTCATGGTCCTTCAATACATCAAATGTACCAGCACTATGATCCAGAATCTTCCATTCTGATGATCGAGACAAATCACACTATCTCATAGTGATCAAAGTACTGCAACCTTGTCAGTATGAGATGTTCAGTCTCATCACTGGTTGTGAATATATTTTAAGTATAAGATTTGTCATACATGTCTCCCGTATGTGGATCTCATCCATACACATGTGTTACATCTAATATACTTGTGGACCCCAGTTCATCTCATGAACCATCATGTCATTCGTATTGGTTATGCGCAAGTATATAACAAATCACCATTCATCTCATGAAAAGTAAGCATGAATATATGAATAAATAAAGAATTTAATCAATTTATTATATCATCTACTGGATTGAGTCCATAAAACTAACACGACCAACATAAAATTTTCTTCTCAACAAACCCAAGTTTGACATACTTTTGAGCTCCCAAGCAAAAGTCAACTATTTGGTCAAAGTCATTCAATCATGATGGAATCGGTCAATTGGAGGATTTCCCGGCCTTAAATGGATTCAAGTTGAATCCAAAAGTTGTTGGGCATGTCAAGACCTAACTTTTCGGTTCAAAAAGAAAATTTCATGAAATTCTCAAAATACCCCTGAATTACCCGAATTTCTAACCTAGGCCTAGTAAAAGTCGAACTCTCTACGGAACCTCTCAAAACTCTCTGAGACTGACCCAAACCAAGTTCTAACCCTCAAAACACACGACTGGCCTCGAATATCACTTAGTCCCTAACTACAAAATTAATTAGTGTTAATCCTAGGGTTAAGAGGTCAAGTCCTTACACACAATCAAGCAAAAATGATCTACTAAAAGAACTAGTTATAGATCTATACCTGAGTAGCTTGGTTGCGCTAAAATCAAGAAGTTGATGTTGATTCCATGAAACCCTTTATCTGATTTGATCTCCTAGGCCTTGCGATATTCCACGCTATGACCCTTTCGTAGAGAACTCCTCATAGACAATGGTGGGGTCTCAATTGAGAAGTAAACCCTAGGCACTCAAGTGGAAAATCAGAGGAGAAAAGAAAAGGAGAGAGATAGAGAGAACCTTGGACATCCAGCCCTTGGGCGTGCAAGCATGCATATGGGACGTCCAACCCTATGCTCTATATTTATAGTTATTGGAATCTCTTATGTTACCTACTCATCCTTTCCTTAAGAGTTTGAATTGGAATATAACTATCTCTTCTTAGGGCTAGCATGGGGACCACTAGGGATTCCTTAGATCTGGCTCCAACTGAAGCTTCTGGGCCCCATATCTCGTGTAAGTTCAAGATCCATAGTTAATTGTAAATAACTCCACTAAATAAATGCAATTTCACTTCAGTCCTAGGAATATTCACGAGAAGACCGTAAACTTTCCAATTACTATAAGCAAGCCCCTCCGTGGATCCATTGGAGTTAAATTATCCTACCAAATTGGATCCACCTCTTATTATCCTTGTGACCCAATTAATCACACTAACGATCGATATCGTCCGAGTAACTCTTAATCAAGACGGGTGCGGACTTACCGACGATTAATTTCATTAATCAGTATAAAAGGATATTTCTCTTTTAGATGATGGATTCCATTTTGAGAATATGTGTTCCCATAGTCCCACTACCGTCTACCAAAGATGCCGAGATGTCGACCTACAGATGGCCTCACTCATTGGTAAGTTAAGGTTAATGCATAACAGAAACTTAAATCCATTACTCTGTCAGGATTAAGAGCCTATTGCTTAGAAATTATGAGAGCATTAGAGACAATATTTGGTTTAATGAGCTGCACATTGTCCTTCGGTACATCCAATGTACTAGCATAACAATCCAGAGTCTTGAAAGTCCAAGATCTGAACCCTATAGAGGGGGTGAATAGGGTGAGCTAAAAAACCTAGTCAATTTTTAATTTTCTAATGCCAATTATGCTTTGGAAATAAATTAACTTGACTACAAGAGAAGTTTCTAAGTCATTCAAGAACAAGTAAACAAACTATGTAATCATTCAATATTGGCATTAATAAAGAAACATTAAGCATATGAGCATCATCCACACATTAAAAGATCAACCACCATAACAAACAAATTTATAGTGGTTTAGCCAAGCATGCCTACAACTACTCCTGGTTCCCCTACCGGATTTTCTACTATTTCAACTTGAGGTTTAGGCTCACCTCTAACCTTACAACCACATATGTTTTTTAAAGGCTTAGCATTAACGTTTACAACCACTTATGCTTTTTTAAGGGTTAGTGTTCCGACCCCGGACCGGGTTAGCGCCCAAGAGCACTCCTAATTCGGGATCGGTGATCGACACTTAAATGTGCAACGCTTAACCATAAGACTACGGTATCGTCAAGCAGTAAAGGACTCAAGAGTCCGGATTATCGATCCCACGAAGAGAGGATGGAACAAGCAATGAATCCAATTTGAGTAGAATTGAACTAAGATATAGCTAATATAGAAAATTGAAGTAAACAATTAAAACTACTAAAATATGCAATGTAAGCTATTAATTAACAATCTAAAATATGAAATTAACAAGGTCTAAGCTAATCTAGCAAACTACACTAAATTAGTGGATGAATGGTGGTGGAAATGGAAGATTTAAGGTGAAGATGTGGTGTGAAATGTGTATGATTTTAAAACAAGTGGTGTGAAGTGTAGATCTAAAAATGTAGAAGTGAAAATAACAAATCAAATAAAGATTTAAATTAACAACAATAAGAATAATAGATTAGGCAATCCAAAATCCACTAAGTATGTAATTAATTCAAACAACGCATATTCTAATTCAATTCCCAAATCTACAATCCAATTAGCAATCTCTTGCCTAATTGGATTGGATGATATAACAATAAAGATCAAATTAAAGGAAATCAAAGGCCAAGATCCTAGATCATCATCTAGCTATCCTAACAATAAATCATCAAAATCAAGCTACAAAAGATCAAAGATAAGGGCTCTAGAGCATGCTATGTGAGAGAACTTAATCAAACTACAAAGCATCAATTGAGATTATCCGAGCATCAAGTGTAGAGATAGAGCATGAGAAATGAGAGAGATTAGCACAACTAGATCTAAAATCTACTAATCAATTAAGGCACAAGTAGGGAATTTAAACTAAAACATGCATGAAATTGAACTAATCACATTACTTAGCTTCAAAAGGAGAGCCTAATCCAAGAGCTTTAGCCACTAAACATCAAGAAAGAGCTCCAAATCTTCATTAATGAACTTCAATTACACACATTCTCTCTAGATTAGTTACAAAGAAGCTCCTAATTACAATCTAAAAGTATAGAGAAGGTCAAATAAAATTGCTAAAAGACTAACTTGCCAAAAGATCTTCTCTTCTCTATAAAAACATTCCAATTTATAGAAACTTTGAAGACATTTGATTGACTCATTTTCATTCACAAGGATTGCTTCCATTTGATTGGTTGCAACTTGAAGGCTTTTGATTGGCTCTTTTGCATTCACAAGGATTGCATCAATTTGATTGGTTGCAACAAACTTTCCTTCCAAAAGCATATGTGCTTTTTTCTTTTTGTGGTCCTTCATTTTGGAGGCTTTTGATTGGCTCATATCCTTTCACATGGATTTGTGCCATGGCAAGCTTTGATTGGTGGAGAGATTAGAGTTGGATGAAATATCTTCTATGTAAAAAAAATATGTAATTGTTGGGATTAGAACCCATAACCTATTTCATAGCAACTCAAGCTCTAACCAATACACCAACTACTCCTTTGTGTTGGAAAATGACTTCTTCTCATCTTATTTCAGAATTCTTCAACACTTCTTGATGCCTTGGGACACAAGCCGGAATGTTGGGGTAGTCGCGGGGTCCACCTAGACAAGAGAAATTACATAAAAATGCGCTATAAATAATCGGATTTATACATGATAATCCGATAATCCGTTTAATGTGATAGAATGATAAAATCGCTGTGTAAAGCAAATGGTATGCATATGAGATGCTGATAAAACTCGGACTAATGAGGGGTAAAATATGCAGTATTTAACACTCATCAATCGGTAAGCTAATGTGTGGTGCATTTATTTATTTTCTTTATGGTTACGTACACGGATGACAAAGTAAATACAACATCCATGCACGTGATTTCCCATAAGTTTCCACGGTGAGGATATCAGGCACACAAGTCATTCACAATCAGGATGCGGAAGCGTGTAGCAAACCAAGTTTAGAAGTTCATTCCATCATAACAAGACCGATAACACAAGTATATATATATCATGATGTCAGAGTGAGCAATGATCATAAAGCATTCCCAAAGTGTAAGGTTAAGGTTTATACAAAAGTTGAATTAGTTAAATGTTTCCCAAAAATAAAGCCCAACAAAGGCCAGTACAACCAAAAATCCCAAAATGTGTCAGTCACTCTCCCAAAAGGTGTTTCATAACTAGTAGCATGACCAAATGTCTAAACGACATCGTCAGCCTGCCATTCTCCTTTGCGCTGCGGCTCTCCGGCCGCCTCCTCCGGCTCCTCCTCAGGGACAAAGAAATCTGGACATGAGTACCAAAATAGTGGGTCAGACATGATGGTTTGGCAGGCGGGTGAAAAGGTGTGAACAATATAATAATTTACAAGTTACCTTGGAAAACATTGAAACCTGCTTAAACAACAACTTTCATGAAATAAGATGCATAATTTATCCAAAAACAGATGATCAATATGAAATATGAAAGGTACCAATAAATAGGAAACTGGCAAGATGGCAACTACACAAAGCTAAATCATCCATCACTAATGTGATGAGAGCACACAAGAGGCGTTGGTCTCGGACATGCGAAGTGACGAGAGCCAACTAAATAAATATACATATATACATACACTAAACAAAACCACGATCGCGGAACTGGGTAACGGGACAGGCGGGAACCCAGACTGCAGCTGACAGGAGCTATTAAGGACCCCAAGTCGATAGATCAAGCCGACAAGGTTGCCCAAGTTTAGTGGTGCCGACACATAGGTCACATGAAGAAATCATAATATATATAAGTGTATAACACTCAAACAGGCTAAACGAGAAGCTCACATGTACATATATCACATTAGTATCTAGTCATGAATACACAGGGCTTTCAAGATATTCAAATTGCATAGTTCAGTAGTTTTGAAGCAAAACTAGTATTGACACATGAAAATGGAAGAGTACATATGTAATGCGGGTAAAATAAAACACAAATGGATTTCCACATAATTCTAGACCATACATTGAGGCTTCAAGATTTAAATCAATGTGTATAAGGGTCCCATATGTCGGTTTTTATTTTTAGCTTGGTACTCCGATGATCAAGGACATTCCAAGCACCCTATACACATCGGTAAGTAAAGAATCCTCAATACATCTCCGTGATGGGGTTTCTTTCTCAACCGAGCTTCATACATCACTTCCTCGGTCCCACCATTGCATTGGGGCTCCAAACAGACCTCCCCTAAGCTTTAAAACATCACTCCCAGGCTCCCTACATTGACCCACTTTTGAGATACAGTTGGCTCGAGCGGACTAGAGGTTGGCTCGAGCCAACAGCTCTCTGGGAGGGTTCACTCAAGCGATCTGATCCTGGACTGGTTGGCTTGAGCAAACATGAAGGTTGGCTCAAGCCAACTGGCCTCTGGAAGGGGTTTGCTTGAGCGAATTGTATAAGGTGCCCATTTTTTATGCATTTCGGGCTTCTTCCTCCCTTCTCTTACAAACCCTTTTGAGCCTCAACTCTTTTACATAAAAGAGGGGCTCCAAACCTTCTCAAAACCACACTTATTCCTCCATCAAACAGTCCATAAATTACATCAAAGCTCCTTCATTCTGATGGACTAGCGCATTCTGCTCGCTCGGTTCTACCGAGGTCGACGGACGTGGGAGTCCGTTTGGGTCCGACCCTTTCGTAACCGGAGGGGGGCAGAGGCGTGCATCAACATTTCTTTTGTGTGGGTGTGCCAGATTTTCTATTTTACTTGGAATTGCAAGTGGTGATCCGGAGATCAACCTTCACAAGTAAAAAAGAAATCAACTTCTTTCAAGTTTTCCATTGCACATATATTTAAGAAAAGAGACATTTTCTTGGTTTGCCGTGAAAGGCGATTTTTTTGGCATCTATAGCCGATTTTGGCGTTTATAGCCTATTTACAATTCTTAGCAATAATGAAAGACAAGAGTTGTGATTTTTGTCTCTTTTTAAAAAATACAAACTACAATGAAAAGCAAGAAAAGGAGGATCTAACTTCTCAGGAGATTATGGAGAACCCGTTCAGATTGACGGTCGCAAGCCATATGTGGACTTCGCCATCATCCATGCAGATGAGAACAGAAGATGATATTGATTCGCTTGGTTTGGCTATAACCTCAGGCTTTTAGAGGACAAAGACCAAGAGGAGGTCCTATGTCCAATAAAAAGCCAAGTAGACGGGCTGAAAAGCCACGTCTAAGCCATTGGAGGCAGAAGGAGAAGGCAAGGACCTTAGGGGGGGGGGGGTACCCCCCAAGGGACTTTTGTCACCTTGTAGCGGTGGTCGGTGTAGAACTTCCGCAAAGTTTTCTCTCTTTCTTTCTCTGAATTTCTATGCTTTTTTCTGATCTGGGATCTGTCTTGTTTTTCCGATTTGGAATTCTTTGGAATGCTCTCCTATTTATAGGTTTTTAGGTAGCCATTTAGGAGGATTTATGAGCCTTAATTGTCATAAAGCTATATAAAGGGAGGAGTTACAAGATTGAATTCTTTATTTTGTAACTCCTTTTTCTTGGCTTCCGATTGGCCGGAGGAGATTGAGGGCTTTTAATCGCCTTTAATCGCCATGATGGGAGGAGTTTCATGGGTTAAATGCCATGAATCTCTTAACTTGTAACTCCCGATTGCTTGCTTCTGATTGGGCCGTCCAAAGAAATGGATTAATGACTGTAATAAAGCTAGTCAATTAATCGCATTAAGTGGTCGCCGAGCAGTTGAAGAGTCGCGGGCAATGCCGCGTCTTTTGGGATTCTTCTAGCGATGATCAATGATGGATCTTCATGTAGATCGGCATCAGATGACCATGTAATTTCAGGTATTGGTTGCCAATAGCGGGTCGGTGCCATCTGTCCTGTCGATCACTTTTTGGTTTACCGGTTGGCGATCAATGTTGATTTTGATACTCTTGATGATTGAACCGTGATTTTGACGGATGTCAAAGGATTTGGTGTCTCAAAAGTATGAATTTTGGAAAATCAGAGGAGTCGGACGCTTCGAATCGCGAAGAAATGGCGAAAAATGGGGTGTCCGGGGCCCACCCGGCGATCCCGGATTCCAGGGTCGTGGGCAACCCGGGAGGGATTTGCCCCCTTTTTGTCCCGTTTTGTGTCAGTTTTTGCTATTTTTCGATTCTTTTTTCTTCTGTATTTTTTCTTGATATTTTTTATCATTTATTGGCCTGATTTCCCTATAGAAAATCTGATGAGAATCCTTGCATTTTATTTTGCAAAGTTCCAATTTTCTGAGAAAGCCGAAGACTTTGTCACGCAGAGCTGCTGATTTTCCGTCAGAAGCTGAAACTGGGTCAAACGATATCGGAATGACCTGAAATTTGAGGGTAAAGCCTCCTGAGTAATAAATAAGACCAACCATAGGCTTTTGTTTGAGTTTTGAAGCCGTTTGTGGTCCTATCACTAGTAGACTTGTTTTTGTCGCGATGACGACGTCGCGGCTTGATGTGCGGTCAACCGATGTCCGATTGACTTGAAATTTGACAGGGAACCTATTGGAGTCATTTTAAGATGATCTATAGGCTCTGTCTTGTAAACCATGGTCCCGGTGAGCTTCGGCGCCGAAAGGCCTGATTTGGCTTCGGAGCGTCAAAGTATGGTCAAATGTTTGTCGAAATGACCTGAAATTTGACGTGTAGCCCTTTGTAAGCATTTTGAAGCCGTCCATGTGCTCTATCTGATAAGTGATGGCCTTGGTGGTTCTTGCCGCCGAGAGGCTTGATTTAGCTGTTCGAGGGTTGATGTAGGGTCAAACATTGTCGGTTTGACTTGGAACTTGACGTGGAGCATTTTGGATGTATTTTGAGACCATCCATCGGCTCTGATCGAAGATTTGGTGTCTACGATGCTTTCGCCGCCGGGAGCTCCTTTTCAGCTGTCGAAGAAGCAAAGTTAGGCCAAGTGATTTTGAAATGGCCCGAAACTTCTTGTGTACTCCTCTTTTGGCTGTCTTAAAGGATCTTGCAGTTTTTGTTTGATTCTAACAAGATTTGATTTTTTGGAAGTAGCATTTCCTATTTATGGCAGGTTGCGACTTCATGTAGCTTTTTGAATTTTGAAGAGGCAAAGTGACATTTTTGGTGTCAACAAATGCCCCCTCGAGGTACAGCGACGAGTTGCTTAACTTTTGTAGTCGATGTGCCTCGAAGAGATTTGTGAAGGAGAGCCTGTGACTTGACCAAGAGTCTTTGAGTAGTCATTCTTTTTGGTATTTGTAGCCTTTTGAGCTTCCAGGGGAATTTTATGGTAGTGAAAGGGATCACATACCATCTCGAGGCAAAGTTTTGAAGATGACATAAGGGATATGGATTTGGGTTTTGACCTTGTGACCTAACAGGCTGTATATGGCAGGTTAGGGGGTCGGGTTTGGTTTTGACCGTGTGACCCAACAAACTGTATGTGGAATGTTGGGGGATCAATTTTGGTTTTGATCTTGTGACCTAACAGGCTGTATGTGGCAAGTTAGGGATCGGGTTTTGGTTTTTGGTTTTGGTCTTGTGACCTAACAAGCTGTATGTGGTAAGTTAGGGGACCAGGATTTGGTTTGGATTTTTGCGGAATGTCAATTTCAAGATTTTGGCTCAATTTGGTAAATGAGGCTGGATGGTTTGATTTTTGGAAGCTCATGGGGCTTGGAATTCTCTTTTGTATGGTCGAATCAACTCAAAAGAGGCATGGAACCATTTTTGTATGCTCTTGGTAAGAGGGATTTCTCTTTGACTAAAAGCCTAAATTTTTTTTAGTGCCTAGGTGGTCAAACCTGGCTCATATGGGCTAACCCATGGGACCTTAAGCTTTTGAAATGGCTTAGATCTCATATGGTGTCATTTTTGTAAGGAATATCTAAAAATATCTCCTTTGGATAGAGAATATCTAAGAATATCTTTACTTAGAGAGAATCTCTTATATTTTCTTTATTTTGGGAGAGAATATCTCAAGATATCTTCCTTTGAGAGAGAATCTCTCATTGATCCTATCTTTTGGGAGGAAATCTCTCATTGATATCTTTCTTTTGGGAAAGAATCCCTCAAGATATCTTTCTTTTGGGAAATAGTCTTTCTAATTTCTTTCTTTTGGTAAGGTTACTAATTAGTAACACTTACCTCTTTCTTCTTTCCTTCTTTGGTTTGCTCTCTTTTATAAAAGCAAGGAGGAGGTTGGATCTCTTGCTCTTATTGCTTTCTTTTGTAATAATCCCAAGAGGGCTTCAAGACCAAGAGTTCTTCTTCTTCAAGATCTTCAAGACTTTTCTTCTTCTTCTCCATCAATGGCCTCAAGTAAGTTCCCTTTTTCAAGAAAACTCCATTGTAGAAAAAAAAGTTCTTTCTTTTCTTTTCTTTTTTTTTTCACGTGTTTGCTCTTTTTTTTTTAAGAAAGTTTCTTTTCTTTTTTTTTTCTTTGTTCTTTTTCTTTCTCCTTTCTCCTTTTTTTTGAGAAAGTTTCTTTTCTTCTTTCTTCTGTTTTTTTTTTTTGCTCATTATGATAATGCATTTTTTTTTTTTTTTGCAAACCAAGATGTTCATGCATGTATATATATTTTTTGTAAATTGAATTATAGCATGATGTGATAGCATACCTGAAAGTTTTCGCAAATTTGGGAATTCGGAGCTCGTTGGGAATTCGGAGCTCGCAACAAGGGTAAAGAGCCTGCTACAAGTGTACCTCGTCGATCTGCTAGATCTTCTAATCCGGCCGTTCAGTAGGCCTTTGAGAAGGTCCAGTATGTTGAGAGAAATCTGGAAGAGTGCGACTCCCTCAACAGAGATGAGATGAGGCAGCGACTGATCGCTCTCAAGGGAGAGGAATTCTATAAGATCATGGTAAGCAGTCGTCCATGGGTGATGGAAGATCAGAGTGTTTTACCCAAGCCTACCTTCTTCTTTGGTGATGCCGTCCCTGATGACATGACATACCAGAGGAGATGTTTTCTGTTCTCTTTCACAGCAGATGGTGAGAAGAAGACTGTTGCTACCCGGTCGAAGTTTGATCGCACCGTCTCAATCATTAGCCTTGCCCCCACGTGCTCTAAGAGGGAAGATCTTCCAAGTTGGGTGAGAAGGACAAATGTAATCAAGACCGGGGTTTTTGTTGGCGGTTCCCCTGGATATACGGAGAGGTCGCCTGCTGACATGGACCTGTTGATGCCATCCAGCGGCTACCAGGGCTCTGATTATCCGTTGGTCGATTTGAGACCGGTGGGCCTTGGTATTTTCAGCGGTGACGGCAGCAATTGGATAAAGCCTTTTCGACTTCGTGGCCATTTCAATACTGACTCCGAGTGGAAGTCATGGACTGATCGCGTCCTGCTGATTGGTGGCGCCGTTTTGAAGGAAGCCGGGATTTTTGATGCGGTCCGCGCCTTTAGGGAGACCGTGATTTTTTCCGACGAGGCCTTCATGGCTATGTTGGAGTCATTTCTTCTACAAACCAATACCTTCGTTGTGACGAATGGTGAGATTGGTTTCTCTTTGAAGGAGCTGAGCTCCATTAATGGATTGCCGATCCTTGGCAAACTCTATGAGGAGTTTATGCCGATCGACAGCGTCCTTGAGGAGCAGTTTGAGGAGTTCAGGCTTCTGTACTTTCAGCTCGCCGTCTTCTATGATTTTTTGAAGGAGAAGGAGGGTTTGAAAGTTAGATCCAGCAGTTGGAAGAGTTCTAGCTCTTCGTTCCCCAACTTTTTTTTTATAGCAGGGAGTCTTTTGATAGTGCGACCCAGGAAGCCAGGGCTCAGGATCCAAGTTCGAAGAAGATCTTGGCTATACAAGAAGAGTTGAGAGATTTCTGTGCGAGTACAAACGCCATATGTCCTGACATTGCACTGCGGAGAGATCTCGCTGTTTACCTCACTTATTGGCTTGGTGAGGCTATTTTTGCTGGAGGAGATGGAATGCACATCAGGCCGCATTGTATTTTTCCGACTTGTCAGATGGCATTTAGAGAGCAGCTTGCTTTGGTGCCAGCTCTTTACTCCTACCTGTGTACCAAATTGTAGGCTGCTGCTTTTTTAGTTCAGCTTGGGCTTCCCATGAACAGGGTATTTTCAACCCACATCTTTTATTCATGGTATGTGTACCACTGTCATGGCTTCCACCGGCTGGGTGCTATACAGGATGAAGATCCTCTGATGATTCGGCTGGCTAAGGGCAAAGCCGTGTCCGAATCACTTTTGTTTGCTCACATGAGGATCCGACGGTTTAGGGACGTCGAGATGGGGCAGTCTTCAGTGAAGCTTTCTCCGGAGTTACGGAAGAAGGCTTTTGATTTTGGTGCTTCCCGAGACTCTACCAGGGCGGGGTCGGGAAGGCATTACTCCTTGACGAACGCAGAGAAGGAGTGGCTTTTCAGCATACGTGTCGGCACGATGGTGTACCGCAGACATCTTTTCGTCGACATCCAGCCGTATGTACCCTCTTGTTTTGCTTTGCAGTTAGGCTTTTCTCAAGGCGTTGTTGGAGCGCCTTCAAGCATGGTGAAGTGCTTTGGAGGTTTATAGGAAGGGAGAAATGCATGGGCTTTCTATAGTGCTGAAGACACTACAGCCATGATCTCTTATCCTGTGTTATCGACTTCCCGGACTGCCGGCTTTGCGAAGTGGTTCGTGGAGAGCTTTTATGCATATCAGGGGCTTTCCAAGAAGGAGCTTGATGTGAAGCTAGTATCTGGAAAGGGCCTTGGAAAGTCAGATGGCGTCCGGCGAGAGGAAGTTTGGGCCTTACTTTCTGGAGAGAAGCACAAGATAGGCTTTCTCGGTGACCAGGGCGTCATTGGTTCTGAAGCTGTTCGAGAAATACCTGATGAGGCTTTAGAGCAGCTAGAACAGGAGGAAGCCAAACTTGATGCTTGGATGCAAGCGGCGCAAAGGCAAGCTTCCGTGGAGTCTACTGGCAAGAGTAGACCATCCAGTGAGGAGTCAAGTGGAAAACCTGACTCTGACAGCGGGGCAGGTTCCTCTAAGAAGCGAGCCCGCAGGAGTAAGAGGAGGAGGAGTCATCATCGTAGCAAGGGGCATCATGAGGACTCTCCTAACTTGGAAGTACCTCTTACTATCAATGAGGAGGCGCCAGGGAATGCTGACGAGCCTCCAGAGAAGAGAAGCCGAGAAGAAGAGACCGTCGGTGAAGGTATGATTCTTCCTTTTTCTCTTTCCATTTCTTTTCATGGGATTTTTCCATGTCTTGATTTGTTTTCTCTCCCTACTGCTCCTCTTTTTTTTAGCAGAGGAAGATTTGGCGATGCCTGAGGTTCCAACCGATGAGTTGGTGACAGATCCTGTCGGGGCACCTGAAGAAGAACTGAGGGACTCTGGAGTGAATCCAGAATCTCCAATTGGTATGACTTTATTTTGCTTTCTTTTTTTTTGTCTGTGACTTGGTTTGCTAACATTTTTCTTGTCAGCTGACTTGCCACAGGGTTCCGATGACTTTGAACCATCGATGGACGCAAATGTTGATGATGCTTCCGATGAGTTCATGGAGGAAGAGAGTCTTCTGCCAGTCGTCGAAGAAGGTATTTTGTAGTAATAACCCTGATAATGATTTTCAAACATGATCATATTCATACCTTTTTGTGTTTCTTTGGCAGGTTTTGAGGTGACAGCGGAGAGTCTGTCACTTCCTTCAGAACCAGAGCAAGAGATCCCAGAGGTCGATCCAGAGGTAGAGACTCCTGGGACCAGTTCTGACACTGTTGAGGAGATACCTCGTGCTGAGGTTCCTTCCCGAGCAGCTCTAACTGGAAAAAGTTCTTTTGTTACTCTTCCAACGGGTGATGACATGAGCAGCCGACCAACGGAGTTGGGCGAATCTTCAGCTGGGCCATATCTTCTTATTGCAAAGAAGGTGGTGGTGTGGGTTCTGAGCTCTTGAATTGAGACTCTCCGTTTTGGGCACTTGGATGCCGGATTTGGCATGATCCAGCATGTGCAGGAGATTCTTAGTGATGTCGAAGAGGCTGGTCTGGATGTCACAGTTGCTAGGGCGATCGTTGATAGGATCATTGAGCTGGGTGACAAATGGTTTGAGGCCATGGGTTTGGCTGATGACCAGTTCTTCAAGGAGATGTTCCTGGACCCTGCTGATAAGGCTAAGTCTGACCTGGACGAGGCTACACAAAGTAGGAAGCAGATAGTCCGAGAGAAGAACTTAGAAGAGCTAACCATCATTGGGCTGACACATGACCTTAACATCCTTGATAGGGAGGTCGATGAGGCCAGGAAGCGTCTTGAGCATCTGCAGGCATAAGTCGCTGCCAAGTGGGCTGCAATGACAGATGCTCGCGATAGGGAGAGTGCTCTGATTCGCCGGGTTGCAGATGCTGATCGAGTTCTTGAAAGGAGGTCTCAAGAGAACAAATAATGGCGAACTGCTCAGGATAAGCTTCCCGGTGTGAAAGAAGGATTGCAGCATTCTCCAACATCTCGTGGCAAGTTCCTGAAGAAGCGTGCCTTGGAATCCCTAACGGCTGAGGCCAAAAGTTTGCTTCAGGAGCTGAAATCTTGGCTAGAGACCATTTTTGGTTGAGCTCCTTTTTTTTTATAATAGAAACTATCCTTCTCTCCTTTTTTTTTTTGGTACCACATGTATTTTTTTTGGTACTCTTTTTTTGTAGTGCTTGTGAACACTTTCTTTTTTTTTTTTTGGTACCACATGCATTTTTTTGGTACTTTTTTTTGTTTTCCCTACGCTCACTTAAATCTTTTTGTGATGAAAGTGATTGCTAAATGGGATGCCCTCTTCTTTTTTTTTCCCTACGCTCACTTAAATCTTTTTGTGATGAAAGTGATTGCTAAATGGGATTTGATCAAAAGCTTATCATTTTGTGAAAATATTTTGTCAAATGATTGTTTTGGCATGGAAGCCAGATTTTGTTTGTGGCATGGAAGCCGATTTTGGCATTGATAGCCGATTTGTGGCATTGATAGCCGAGTTTTTTGAAAGCCATTTTTTTTTGTTTTGTAGCATTGATACCCGGTTTTGTTTTGTGGCATTGATACCAGGTTTGTGGCATTTATAGCCTGTTTTGGTGGCATCTATAGCTGTTTTGTGGCATTTATAGCCGGTTTGGTTTTCAAAAATGCAAGTATCAACTAAAAGTCGCCTCCCTGCTGAATGTTCTTGCAAGTATCGATGGAATGTCGCATCCTTGCTCATTTGGTTGTGAGTATCGATGGAATGTCGCATCCTCACGGATTTGGGTGCAAGTATCGATGGAATGTCGCATCCTTGCTTTTCAAAAATTCTGGTTTTGCGGGTATTGACTTGATGTCGTTTCCCCACGATTTTTTGAAATTTGTGGTTTTCTCGAACCTTTGGGTCACGGATATCAACTGAAATGTCGCGTCTCCATGGTTTTTTAGGTTTTTTCGAACCTTTGAAATTTGGGTTGTGGATATCAACTGAAATTTGCATCTCCACGGTTTTGGATTCTGCAAGTATCGACGAAAAGTCGCTTCCCTGTGATTTTGGAAGTGTCGAACGTGGTTCGCATGCTTCCAATTTGTGCGAGTATCGACTAAGCGTCGCTTCCCCGCGGCTTTTTTGAAAAACCTTTTTTTTGTTTTTTTTTATTTAAAGACACGAGGGTCATAAGTTTTGACCTAAAACCATTTAGGCGGTAAATGGTAGGGTGGACTATGGTGGAAATCCCTGAATCTGGATTTTATTTCAAACCATGAATTTTGGGTTCAAGGGTTGAGAATTTTGGTTAAGTTAGGGAAAGGCTCCTAAACTTGGATTTTTTGAATAATGAAACGGTGAAAGTAAGCATTGTTTAAATTTCTAGAAATTTCAACATTTGATATGAAAATTCTAAAAAAGGTGGGTTTAGCGAGCGCGTACCTGGAAACCGATTTTGGCTGTACAGGCATTGCTCTTACCCAGTTGGGTAAGTCTTCAAGGGTAGTACCGCTTTAAGAACTTGCCGTTGATGGGCAGCATACATCTGTCACCTTCCATGTTTAGGAGTGCGTATGCGCCGTTGGAAAAAACCTTGTCAATAACGTAGGGTCCCACCCATTTTGGCTCAAATTTGCCTTTGGACTTGTGAGCGAAGACCATTGGTCTTTTTACCGCAAGTACCAAGTCACCCTTTTTGTAGGCACGTTGCCTGACCTTTTTGTCGAAAGATCCTGCCATGCGTGCTTGGTAAAGCTCAATGCTTTGTTGAGCTTCGAGCCGTCTCTCATCGAGATTGTCCAGCTCATGGAGTCGCAATTTGACATTACTTTCTTGAGTCATGTCATTTTGCAAAGATACCCTCAAGGAAGGAATTTGTACTTCCAAGGGCACGACAGCTTCACATCCATAGACCAAGGAGAATGGTGTGCTATGGGTTGGTCCTCGAACGGTGGTTCGATAGGCCCACAAAGCTTCAGACAGTTTGTCGCTCCAGTCTCTTTTGTGACTAGAGACCATTTTTTTTATGATTTTGCAGAGTGTCTTGTTGAAAGCTTCTGCCAATCCATTTGCTGCCGGATTGTATGGAGTCGAAGGACAGCTTTGGATTTTATATTTGTCGCAGAACCTGTAGAATCGATGATCCCGGAATTGTGGTCCGTTATCATGGACGAATCTTTTGGGTATGCCGAAACAACAAATGATGTTGGTGCGCAGGAATTGAAGGACTGATGAGGTCTTCATTTCGTTGAACGCAAATGCTTCTGACCACTTGGAGAAATAATCCGCAGCGGCGAAGATGAAGCGATGACCTTTGCTCGAAGGGGGAGAAATAGGACCTATGATGTCTATACCCCAGGCTTCGAAAGGCCATGAAATCGCTGTAGGATGTAGCCATTCTGGAGGCATGTGAATGTAATCTCCATGAACTTGGCATTGTTGGCAGCGCTTAGCAAATTTCATTGCGTCAGCTACCATGGTAGGCCAGTAATAACCTAACCTTTTTATCTGATCATAGAGCTTGGGACCAGCCTGATGAGCTCCGCAAAGACCAGCATGAACTTCTTTAAGTGTTTATTCAGCCTCTTGTTGTGACAAGCAGCGTAGAAGTACTCCGTTGAAGGATTTCCTGTAAAGGATTTTTGAAGGAATATCCAAATGAAAGCTTGGGGTTCGCCTTTGGATGCTTACCCGTTCTTTTGGATCTTCAGGTAGGATTCCGAACATAATGTAATCAATGAACGGATCCCTCCAGTCGCCGATTGAAGTTTGAAGGATTGAAATCCGACTCTCAACCACTTGGTGGCATGCAGCAACTGCTTGATGTGTGTTAAGAGGAGGAAGGATTCTTCTTTTGCACACTGTGATTTGCATGTTTTCCCCTTCCTGAATTGCCATAGATGCGGCAAGTCCAGCCAGGGCATCTGCACGTATGTTTTCACCTCTACGAATGTGGGTGATGTGACAGATGTCAAACTTTTGCAGAAGCGATTGTGCCTTGTTGTAGTAAGGCAGCAAATCTGGCTTTCTGACTTCAAATTTCTGATTCATCTGGTTGACGATCAGTTGAGAGTCTCCAAACACTTCCAGCATGGTGATACCGGATTCGATGGCGAGTTCCAATACTAGGATCAGAGCTTGATATTCAGCTGCATTGTTTGTGCATTGTTCCAGTAGCAAGAAAGCATGTGGAATCATGTATTTGTCGGGGCTAACAAAGAGGATGCCAACTCCTGAGATCAACTGTCTTTTTTCATTTGTCCTTGTTGCACCGTCAAAGTACATGTCCCAGGAAGCATTTTGTGAGAAAGTCTCCACATTGTAGACTGGTTCGTCTGGGAGATCATCTCTGAGTGGAGAATCTTTAGGCAATGGATGCTCTGCAAGGAAGTCTGCTAGAGCTTGCCCTTTGATTGCCTTTTGTGGTACATACCTAATATCAAATTGTGACAGAAGGATGGACCATTTTGCCAGTCGGGCATTGAGAGAACTTGCTTTTATGACAATGACCTTCAAGAGGTTGACCCTCGAGACCAGGTAGACTGTGTTGGAAAGCAAGTAGTGACGCAGCTTTTGTACGGCGAACATCACTGCAAGACATTCTTTTTCAACTGGAGAGTAGCGATGCTCTGCACCTACTAGCATGCGGCTGAGGTAATATAGAGCAGCTTCTTTTCTTTGATCATTTTCTTGTGCAAGCAGAGCTCCCAAAGAGTGATCAAGGGCTCTTGTGTACAAGATGAATGGTTTTCCAGTGGTAGGAGCAGCTAACACTGGAGGTTTTGTCAGGTATGACTTGATATCTTGGAAAGCAACTTCACAGTCAGCATCCCAGACAAAGTTTACACCATTTTTCATCAACCGGGAGAATGGACGGCATTTCCCCGAAAGATTGGAGATGAACCGTCTGATGTAGGCCAATCTCCCTTGAAGCCCTTTGAATTCTCTCAAGGTTTTTGGAGAGGGCATTTCTAGAATGGCTTTGACTTTTATGGGGTCAAGCTCTATTCCAGCTTTCCGAACTAAGAATCCGAGGAACTTACCCGACGAGACGCCGAAGAAGCATTTCAGAGGATTCATTCGTAGTTTGTGTTTGCGAAGCCGGAGGAAGACTTCTCGAAGGTCTTCGAGATGATCTTCTTTTCTTTTGCTTTTGACGGCGAGGTCATCAACATAACATTCAACTGTCTTGTGCCGCATATCTTGGAATATCTTCATCATAGCCCTCTGATATGTGGCACCAGCATTTTTTAGACCAAATGGCACGACAGTGTAGCAATACACGCCAAATGGGGTCTGAAAGGATGTATGTTTTTCATCCTCATGATGCATCTTTATCTAATTGTAGCCAGAGAAACCATCCATGAATGTCATTCGCTCGAATCCATAGGTATTATCAATCATTACCTCTGGTATGGGGAACGGGAATTCATCTTTTGGGCATGCACCATTCAGGTCTCTATAGTCAATACAGACCCTGATCTGCCCGTTTTTCTTTGTCACGGGGACAATGTTGGCTAACCATTCAGGATGTTGTTCCTCACGGATGAAGCCGATGCTTTTGAGTTTTTGAACTTCTTGTTCAATTTTATCCATCACATCTGGACGGAATCTTCTTTGGCCTTGCTTGACAGGCTTGATGTCTTCTTGAAGAATGAGTTTGTGGACCGCTATTTTGGGGTCTAAGCCAGGCATTTCAGCATAAGACCATGCAAAGCAATCAACGAACTCACGAAGAAAGGCGATATACTCGGGTAACTCATCATCCTTTATATTCTTGTTTATGAGTACAGGACGTGGGTTATCTGGTGTTCCCAAGTCTATCTTTTGAACATGATCTTCTGTTGGAAGGTTCGAACGTGGTTCCTCCACAATATTTTCGGAGGCTTCCAGCTCAACGAAACCTTCTGGGGTTTCAAGGGCATTTCGAGACCAAGGTTTTGTTCCTTTCCATGGGTCTTTTTGATCGGTAATTTTCCCAAGGCTTGCTATGAGATGATCCCAATCGCCTGTTGAATCCGGGTCGAAGTAGGATACTTCTTTTGGAGATGAGGGTTCTTCTGGGTCAGAAGACCACATGTCTGTGCCATCGGACAACTCCTCTTCATTCTCAGAGAAATCGTGCCAATTAGATGAGCTTCCTGGATCTTTGTCAGGCGACTCATCAAAGAGATATCCAGGGAGATCTATGTCTTCATGGACTTGAGATGTTGAGGCTTGGTCAGTATATTGACTTTTAAGCCTTTGTGTCAACTGTCTCAGGGGAGTGTCGGGATCATACCCTAGCCCGTGTGAAGACTTTTCTACATAGCCGTAGAGTCTCCAATCTTCTAGCTGGCTTTTGGTCAAGACGGGCCCCAATGGCGTGAGAATACCGTGGCCTTCTCCCAAACCGACTGGGTTTTGAGCGTCATAGCCCATTTTCTTCATAATAGCTTGTGCCACAGAACTATATAAGGATAGTTGAGGCATACCTTTACTTTGGAAAGGTTCAAGCATGGAGTTTGATGAATAAGCATCCGATCTATGGAAGAAGATTGGCTTTTCCTTTGCTGAAGTTGCTGGAACAACGAAGGAAGCTGACATAGGATCTTCTATGTCAGAAGTTGTCTCCATTGGAGTAAGAGCAGGCTGAAATTGCTGAGTGTCAGCTTGGCTTGACGATGTGTCGTCTTTTGGCTCTGAATCCGAATCTGTGTCTTGCATGATAGACACGAAAGAGATAACAAATTTGCCCCCAGGCTTTTGTTTTGCCTTCTTCACTTTAGTTGTGATGACCAAAGGCTTTGAAGGTTTGAGGGAGATGATGAAGGGAGTTTGATTGCTCTCTTTGGATTTACCGGATGGTTTGTTTTCTTCCGGTGATTGTTAAGGAGCCTTGCCTTTATCTTTCTGGAGATTTTCGGCAAAGGGTGCTGTGTGCTTCTCCTCTTCTTCTTTTTCACCTTCATACATTTGTGAGTCTGCAAAGTGAACTTCTTTACCTTTGAAGGGTTTTCTGTCCGCAAAGACTCGATGTATCATGCCGTCGTCGCCAACAAACTTGATGCATTGATGTAAAGTTGAAGGGACAACACCATTCTCGTGGATCCAAGGGCTTCCGAGAAGGATGTTGTAGCATGAAGGGGTTTTTATTGCATACACTATGACCTCAGAGATAAGATCACCGATCTGCAGCTTGAACCTGATTTTGCTGATAGGCCTTTGAGTACTCCCATCGTATCCAAAGATAGATACAGATGTGTGGCTCAGCTTGTTGGGTGGGATGCCCTACTCTTCGAGAGCCGATGTGGAGATGAGGTTGAGTGCAGAACCTTGGTCGATCTGAACTCTATGCATAGGCATTTCCTTGATGCATACTATGAAGTACAAGGGTTGGTTATGCCTTGTTTTGCCAAGTAGGAGGTCGTCCTTTGTGAAGGCGATGGTTGCACTAGCTGCTTTTTTAATCGAGAGGCATTCAATGTATGATCCCTTAGTTTTCTTCTTTTCTCCCTTTAAGGAAGCTTCTGAGTTTTTGACCCGGTAATCCATTTCAATTTGGAGGACTTGCGGGGCATGTTTGTCGACATCCTCATTCAGCTTTTGTAATTATGAAATGAGATTATCACGAGTGTGCGGAGACATTCGCAACAAATCTAGGATGTGCAGGCGTGCAGGTATGTGCTTGAAGTGTTCAATCAAGTCATACTTGAAAGCCTCCTTAGGGCCTGCATGTTCATCATTATTGCCACTAGGGGCGCTTATTACATTTTTTCCCGAAGGATTTACATATGTAAAGGAAGATTGTTTGTAATTTTTGTGGTAGTCCCGGCCAGAGCGGGTGCCTCTACCAACTTCGAGAGCTTTTTGAGAAGGGTCTTCATTTGGAAGATTGTCTTCAAGATCAAGAGGCTGTCGTTTTTCATTTGCTGAGGATGTATCAGCAGCAGAGTTGCCATCCTCAGTGATTGTGTTGCACGGAGCATTTTTCGGGAACAAGTCCTGAACAGCATCTAGCAACCTTTCTTCTTCGTTGACCAATTCATCATCCCAAGCATCAATAGCTGGGAATTCTTTAGTCAGGAAGGGTGTGAACTTTGAAGTCACAGTCTCAGGAGAAGAAACCTGAGAGGGTGTCGTCTCAGTGAAAGTCACAGTGAGATGAGGTGGCTCCAGAAGATACATTGCTAGAGCGTCCGGAGTGTAAGTGATCTCATTAGACGATTCTTCAGAAGAGCTATAATCCTGAAATTATCACTATTACAGGAAGCTCTGACAGGAGACGTTGCCTGATCGGAGTCAGACTCATCCTCGGATTAGAGGATCGTCTATCCAGCAATTTTCTCCATTTTAGGAGTTAAGGGAGGATGTACCTGATGGTCTTTAGGGACTTCAGGCTCTGGATTGCGAGGAGGTTCGTTGACGCAGTCTTGCTCTTGTTCTAGAGCGAGATGCTGCAAGATCCTTGCATATTCTTTAAGATCAGGCATGGGAGCCAGATCTTCTTCTTCATCAACTCTTTGTCGCTCAACATGGTTGATTTCCACTGGAGCAATGAGAGGTGCTGAGTCAGCAGCATTTTCTTGTACAAGCGTCTTGGTCTTCTTCATCATCAGACCAGGATCCTTGTGGCTGTAGGGAGTTATACCAGATTACTGGCATAAGATGATTCTAAGGAACCCATTCTTCATCGGAGAGATATTCTCCTATTTCAAGGGACTCCTCCCAGTCGTCTGTGTAGTTGGATTCGAATCCATCATCGGTGTCGCTGGACTCATATCCATCAATGGAGAATCCAACTATCGAATTGCAAGAGTATGATGCCTCCTGCGTGGCTTCTTTGAATTGAGGTGGCATGAAATCACTGAGAGTGAATTTTCTTACCCCCTTTGAAGTTTCTGGAATGGATGTTTTTGTTGCCTCTAGTGAAGCGGTAGAGGAAGCCTCTGCCTTTTCTTTGACTTCTTATTTTGGCTGGGTCTTCTCTTGCCTTTTGAGCTTGAGGAGATATTTCCTAGCCTGCCTTCGCTGTCGAGCTGTAGGCTTTATTTTCACGACCTCCCAATTTTCATCTTCTAGGAGATCGGGATGTACCCATATGGGTTGTCCGTCTGGTGTCGGGTAAGGAACCGGTTCCTCGAACGCTTGGATTGAGTTTATCACCTTGAAGGAAGTAGTGATCTTCTTCTTCAGTGATTTTGATGTTTGTCCACATGTCACCATGTTGACGGAGGCAGACCCATAGTTTTTGTCAAAGGAGATGACTCCGTTTTTCCACATCTCGTTTATTTTCTCCCTCACAACGAAGCATTGATTGAGAGGATGCGAAATCATCTGGTGGTATGGACAGTACCGAGGATCGTTGGTTTTGCCAACATCACCCGGTCTTTTTGGTTCATGCAAGGTGAGCTTGCCGTTTGCCACAAGAGCCCCGAAGATTTCATCAACATCTTCATCAAACGGGTATTTCTTCTCTACTCGTTCTTTGAAGGCATCTGAGAGTTCAGGTCTCTTACCAGCAGCTTTGTTTTCAGCTTTCTTTGGTGGGTGAGGGGCTGACTTGGTCTGCACATTGAGGACCTCTTTCTTCTTTGGTTTAGAGGTTGCAATGGCGGTTGGCTCTTTTCTTGATGATTTCTGACTGTTGAGGTCTTTAATCACCGTTTCAGCTCCCATGGAAGCTTCTAGGAGTTCTCCCAGGTTCTTTGATTTGTTGCCAATGATCATGGAGCGAATTCTAGCTCTCATGTTGTTTCGGCAGATGTCGACTAGCGACGCTTGTGGCAATACATCAAAGCAATTGTATGCCATTGCTTTCCACTTATGAATGAAGTCATATGTTGACTCATTCTCCCCCTGTTTTAGGCTGCACAGCTGAGCTATAGTAGCGGGATGATCCTCACATTTGAAGCGAGTCAGGAAGCGTGTCTCTAGCATGGCCCAGATTTGGATGGAGTCCTCCGACAGAGTGGAGTACCAATCGAAGGCCGTAACTTTTAGGGTACTTGCAAAGAGGCGGATCTTGAGTGCATCTTGATCTGCGATAGCGCCCGTCAGGATCTTGAAGTGGATGACGTGCTATCTGGCTTATCCTTTCCCGTATATGTTTGGAGAGTGATGGACCGCGCTCCTGCTCGGGTTCCTACCGAGGTCGGCGGACGTGGGAGTCCGTTTGGTTCCGACCCTTTCGTAACCGGGGGGCAAGGGCGTGCATCAACATTTCTTTTTTTGTGGGTGTGCCAGATTTTCTATTTTACTTGGAATTGCAAATGGTGATCCGGAGATCAACCTTCGCAAGTAAAAAGGAAATCAACTTCTTTCAAGTTTTCCATTGCACATATATTTAAGAAAAGAGACATTTTCTTGATTTGCCGTGAAAGGCGATTTTTTTGGCATTTATAGCCGATTTTGGCGTTTATAGCCGATTTTTGGCGTTTATAGCCGATTTTGGCGTTTATAGCCGATTTACAATCCTTATCAACAATGAAAGACAAGAATTGTGATTTTTGTCTCTTTTAAAAAAATACAAACTACAATGAAAAGCAAGAAAAGGAGGATCTAACTTCTCAGGAGATTGTGGGGGACTCGTTTAGATTGACGGTCGCAAGCCATATGTGGGCTTCGCCATCATCCATGCAGATGAGAACAGAGGATGCTATTTGATTCACTTGGCTTGGCTATAACCTCGGGTTTTTAGAAGACAAAGACCAAAGGAAGGTCCTATGTCCAATAAAAAACCGAGTAGACGGGCTGAAAAGCCATATCTAAGCCATTGGAGGCAGGAGGAGAAGGCAAGGACCTTGGGGGGGGGTACCCCCAAGGGACTTTTGTCACCTTGTTGCGGTGGCCGGTGTAGAACTTCCGCAGAGTTTTCTCTCTTTTTCTTTTCTCTGGATTTCTGACTGCTGTCTGATGTTTGTTGTGTGTTTTTCCGATTTTTCTGATTGTTGGATTCCTTTGGAGTGCTCTCCTATTTATAGGCTCTTGGTAGCCATTTAGGAGAGCTTATGGGCTTTTAATGTCATTAAGCCACATAATGGGAGGAGTTACAAAATTGATTTGTTTATTTTGTAACTCCTTTTTCTTGGCTTCTGATTGGCCGGAGGAGATTGAGGGCATTTAATCGCCTTTAATCGCCATGATGGGAGGAGTTTCATGGGTTAAATGCCATGAATCTCTTGACTTGTAACTCCCAAATGCTTGCTTCTGATTGGGCCGTCCAAAGAAATGGATTAATGACTGTAATAAAGCTAGTCAATTAATCGCATTAAGTGGTCGCCGAGCAGCTGAAGAGTCGCGGGCCGTGCCACGTCTTTTGGAATTCTTCTGTCGATGATCATCGATGGATCTTCATGTAGATCGACATCAGATGACCATGTAATTTCAGGTGTTTGTTGCCAACAGCGGGTCGGTGCCATCTGTCCTGTCGATTTCTCGATCGGTCGGGTGGAAAGCACACTTTTTTTTGGTTGACCGGGTGGCGATCAATACTGTCTTTGATACTCTTGGTGATTTACCCGTGTTTTGGACGGATATCAGAGGACTAGGTGTCTCAAAAGCATGAATTTTGGAAAGTACCAGAGGCTGGACCCCTCGAATCGCGAAAAAACGGCGAAAACCGGGGTTTCCGGGGCTTTCCCGGCGACCCCGGGGTCCATGGTCGCCGGCGACCCCGGGGTCCATGGTCGCCGGCGACCCTGGCCCAGGGTCGCAGGGGTCTGCGACCCTGGGGGGGTTTTCCCCCTTTTTGGTCCCGTTTTGCGTCCGTTTTTGCTCTTTTTTGATTCTTTTTTCTTCTGTACTTTTCTTTGACATTTTGATCATTCATTGGCCTGATTTCTTTGTAGGAAACCTGATGAGAATCCTTGCATTTTATTTTGCAAAGTTTCCAATTTCCTGAGAAAGCCGAAGACTTTGTCGCGCAGAGTTGCCGATTTCCCGTCAGAAGCTGAAACTGGGTCAAACGATGTCGGAATGACCTGAAATTTGGTGTGAAGCCTCTTGAGCAATAAATAAGACCAACCATAGGCTTTTGTTTGAGTTTCGAAGCCGTTTGGGGTCCTATCACCTGCAGACTTGCTTTTTATCGCGATGAAGATGTCGCGGTTTGATGTGCGGTCAACCGATGTCCGATTGACTTGAAATTTGACAGGGAACCTATTGGAGTCATTTTAAGATGATCCATAGGTTCTGTCTTGGAAACCATGGTCCCGGAGAGCTTTACCACCGAGAGGCTTGATTTGGCTGTCGGAGAAGCGAGTTAGGCCAAATGATCTTGAAATGGCTTGAAACTTCTTGTGTACTCCTCTTTTGGCTGTCTGGATGAATCTTGCAGTTTTTGTTTGATTCTGACAAGATTTGATTTTTGGAAGCAGCATTGCCTATTTATGGCAGGTTGCGACTTTATGTAGCTCTTTGGATCTTGAAAAGGCAAAGTGACATTTTTGGTGTCAACAAATGCCCCCTCGAGGTACAGCGGCGAGTTGCTTAACTTTTGTAGTCGATGTGCCTCGAAGAGATTTTTTGAAGGAGAGCCTGTGACTTGACCAAGAGTCTTTGAGCAATCTTTCTTTTTGGTATTTGTAGCCTTTTGAGCTTCCAGGGGAATTTTATGGTAGTGAAAGGGATCACGTACCATCTCGAGGCAAA
Organism: Litsea cubeba; assembly: GCA_012931725.1. Classification (NCBI taxonomy): domain Eukaryota; kingdom Viridiplantae; phylum Streptophyta; class Magnoliopsida; order Laurales; family Lauraceae; genus Litsea; species Litsea cubeba. The sequence goes on along the minus strand of CM022950.1, from coordinate 13,071,141 downwards.
GTTTTGAAGATGACATCAGGGATGTGGATTTGGGTTTTGACCTTGTGACCTAACAGGCTATATATGGCAGGTTAGGGGGTCAGGTTTGGTTTTGATCGTGTGACCCAACAAGCTGTATGTGGAATGTTGGGGGATCAATTTTGGTTTTGATCTTGTGACCTAACAGGCTGTATGTGGCAAGTTAGGGGATCAGGTTTTGGTTTTTGGTTTTGGTCTTGTGACCTAACAGGCTGTATGTGGCAGGTTAGGGGACCAGGTTTTGGTTTGATTTTGTGAAATGTCAATTTCAAGAATTTGGCTCAATTTGGTAGATGAGGTTTGATGGTTTGATTTTTGGAAGCTCATGGGGCTTGGAATTTTCTTTTGTATGGTCCAATCAACTCAAAAGAGGCATGGAACCATTTTTGTATGCTCTTGGTAAGAGGGATTTCTCTTTGACTAAAAGCCCAAAATTTTTCTTTTTTTTTTTTTTTTTTTTTGTGTGTGCCTAGGTGGTCAAACCTGGCTCATATGGGCTAACCCATGGGACCTTAAGCTTTTGAAATGGCTTAGATCTCATATGGTGTCATTTTTGTAAAGAATATCCAAAAATATCTCATTTGGATAGAGAATATCTAAGAATATCTTTACTTGGAGAGAATCTCTCATGATCCCTTTATTTTTGGGATAGAATATCTCAAGATATCTTTCTTTTGGGAAAGAATCCGTCATAGATTGATTTTAGGAGAAAATCTCTCAATATCCCTTTATTTTGGGATAGGATATCTCAAGATATCTTTCTTTTGGGAAAGAATCCGTCATAGATTGATTTTAGGAGAAAATCTCTCAATATCCCTCTATTTTGGGATAGGATATCTCAAGATATCTTTCTTTTGGGAAAGAATCCGTCATAGATTGATTTTTGGGAGAAAATCTCTCAAGATCCCTTTATTTTGGGATAGGATATCTCAAGATATCTTTCTTTTGGGAAAGAATCTTTCTAATTTCTTTCTTTTGGTAAGGTTACTAATTAGTAACACTTACCTCTTTCTTCTTTCCTTCTTTGGTTTGCTCTCCTCTATAAAAGCAAGGAGAAGGTTGGATCTCTTGCTCTTACTACTTTCTTTTGCAATAATCTCAAGAGGGCTTTAAGACCAAGAGCTTTTCTTCTTCAAGATCTTCAAGAGTTTTCTTCTTCTTCTCCATCAATGGCTTCAAGTAAGTTCTTCTTTTTCAAGAAAACTCCATTGTAGGGAAAAAAAGTTCTTTCTTCTTTTTTTTTTGTTTCTTTCTCTTTCTTTTTTTTTGTTCACGTGTTTGCCCTTTTTTTTTTTCTCACACGTTTTTTTTTTTTTTTTTTTTTTTTTTTTTGCTTTCTTTCTTTTTTTTTTTCATGTTTTTTTTTTTTATTGTGTGGGCCGTACGGACAGATCCGTACGGATCTGGCCGTACGGCCACGTGGCCTGTGGGCCACGGCCTGTGGGCCAGCCCATTTTTTTTTCTTTCTTTTTTTTTTTTTTTTTTTTTTTCCCCCTTTTTTTTTTTGAGAGAGTTTCTTTTCTTTTTTTTTTTCTCATCATGATAATGCATTTTTTTTTTCGCAAATCTAGATGTTCATGCATGCCTTTAATTTGTAAATTAAATTTGTAGCATGATGTGATTGCATACCTGAAAGTGTTTGCAAATTTGGGAACTTGGAGCTCGCAGTGATGTTGAGCCCTTCCTGATTTTGCGGAGACTTTTAGGTTTCGAAAGTTTGGAGTTTCGGAGCTCGCAGCGATGTTGAGCCCATCTTCAAGCTTTCTATTTCTTTCGGGATAGTTCCTTTTCTTCGGAATTGCCCCGTCATCATGTCAAAATTTCGCCAGATTTTTTTTAGCGAGATTCTGTCATTTTGATGTTTGATCTTTTTCTTTTCCATCCTTTTCAGGTGGTTCCTCCTAGAGCGAACAAGGGTAAAGAGCCTGCTACAAGCGTACCTCGTCGATCTTCTAGATCTTCTAATCCGGCCGTTCAGCAGGCTTTCGAGAAGGTCCAGTATGTTGAAAGAAACCTGGAAGAGTGCGACTCCCTCAACCGAGATGAGATGAGGCAGCGACTGATCACTCTCAAGGGAGAGGAATTCTATAAGATCATGGTAAGCAGTCGTCCATGGCTGATGGAAGATCAGAGCATTTTGCCCAAGCCTACCTTCTTCTTTGGTGATGCAGTCCCTGACGACATTACATACCAGAGGAGATCTTTTCAGTTTTCCTTCACAGCAGATGGTGAGAAGAAGACTGTTACTACCCGGTCGATGTTTGATCGCACCGTCTCGATTCTGAGCCTTGCCCCCACGTGCCCCAAGAGGGAAGATCCTCCAAGCTGGGTGAGAAGGACAAATGTAATCAAGACCGGGGTTTTTGTTGGCGGTTCTCCTGGATATACGGAGAGGTCGCCTGTTGACATGGACCTGTTGATGCCATCCAGCGGCTACCAGGGCTCTGATTATCCGTCGGTCGATTTGAGACCGGTGGGCCTTGGTATTTTCAGCGGTGACGGCAGCAATTGGATCAAGCCTTTTCGACTTCGAGGTCGTTTCAATGCTGACTCCGAGTGGAAGTCGTGGACTGATCGCGTCCTGCTGATTGGTGGCGCCGTTTTGAAGGAAGCCGGGATTTTTGATGCGGTCCGCGCTTTTGGGGAGACCGTGATCTTTTCCGACGAGGCCTTCATGGCTATGCTGGAGTCGTTCCTCCCTCAAACCAATACCTTCGTTGTGACGAATGGTGAGATTGGTTTTTCTTTGAAGGAGCTGAGCGCTATTACCGGATTGCCCATCCTCGGCAAACTCTATGAGGAGTTTATGCCGATTGACAGCGTCCTCGAGGGGCAGTCTGAGGAGTTCAGGCTTCTATACTTTCAGCTCGTCGCCTTCTATGATTTTTTGAAGGAGAAGGGGGGTTCGAAAGTTAGATCCAGCAGTTGGAAGAGTTTTTGCTCTTCATTCCCCAACTTCTTTGATAGTAGGGAGCCTTCCGATAGCATGACCCAGGAAGCTGGAGCTCAGGATCCAAGTTCAAAGAAGATCTTGGCCATGCAAGAAGAGTTGAGAGATTTCTGTGCAAGCACAAACGCCATATGTCCTGACATTGCACTGCGGAGAGATCTCGCTGTTTACCTCACTTATTGGCTTGGTGAGGCTGTATTTGCTGGAGGAGATGGAACGCACATCAGGCCGCATTGTATTTTCCCGGCTTGTCAGATGGCGTTTGGAGAGCAGCTTGCTTTGGTGCCTGCTCTTTACTCCTACCTGTGTACCGAACTGCAGGCTGCTGCTTTTCTAGTTCGGCTTGGGCTTCCCATGAATAGGGTATTTTCAGCCCATATCTTTTATTCGTGGTATGTATACCACTGTCCTGGCTTCCATCGGCTGGGTGCTGCACAGGATGATGATCCTCTGATGATTCGACTGGCTAAGGGCAAAGCCGTGTCCGAATCACTTTTGTTTGCCCGCATGAGGATCCGACGGTTCAGGGACGTCGAGATGGGGCAATCTTCAGTAAAGCTTTCTCCGGAGTTGCGGAAGAAGGCTTTTGATTTTGGTGCCTCCCGAGACTCTACCAGGGCGGGGTCGGGAAGGCATTATTCCTTGACAAATGCAGAGAGAGAGTGGCTTTTCAGCATACGTGTCGGCACGATGGTGTACCGCAGACATCTTTTCGTCGATATCCAGCCGTATGTACCCTCTCGCTTTGCTTTGCAGCTTGGCTTTTCTCAAGGCGTTGTTGGAGCGCCTTCAAGCATGGTGAAGCGCTTTGGAGGCTTACAGGACGGGAGAAATGCATGGGCTTTTTATAGTGCTGAAGACACTACAGCCATGATTTCTTATCCTGTGTTACTGACTTCCCGGACTGCCGGCTTTGCGAAGTGGTTCGCGGAGAGCTTCTCGGCATATCGGGGACTTTCCAGGAAGGAGCTTGATGTGAAGCTGGTATCTGGAAAGGGCCTTGGAAAGTCGGATGGCATCCGGCGAGAGGAAGTTTGGGCCTTCCTTTCTGGAGAGAAGCACAAGATAGGCTTTCTCGGTGACCAGGGCGTCATCGGTTCTGAAGCTGTTCGAGAAATACCTGACGAGGCTTTGGAGCAGCTAGAACAGGAGGAAGCTGAACTTGGCGCTTGGATGCAGGCGGCACAGAGGCAAGCTTCCGTGGAGTCTACTGGCAAGAGCAGACCATCCAGTGATGAGTCAAGTGGGAAACCTGACTCTGACGGCGGGGCAGGTTCCTCTAAAAAGCGAGCCCGCAGAAGTAAGAGGAGGAGGAGTCATCATAGTAGCAAGGGGCAACATGAGGACCCTCCTAACTTGGAAGTTCCTCTTACTATCAATGAGGATGTGCCAGTGGATGCTGACGAGCCTCCGGAGAAGAGAAGCCGAGAAGAAGAGACCGTCGGTGAAGGTATGATTCTTCCTTTTTCTCTTTCCATTTCTTTTCATGGGATTTTTCCATGTTATGATTTGCTTCTTGTTTCTGCTTTTCTTCTTTTTTTTTTTTAGCAGAGGAAGACTTGGTGATGCCTGAGGTCCCAACCGATGAGGTGGTGATGGATCCTGTTGAGGCACCTGAAGAAGAACCGAGGGACTCTGGAGTAGATCCAGAATCTCCAATTGGTACGACTTCTTTTGCTCTTTTTTTTTTTGTTTGTGACTTGGCTTGCTAACACATTTTTTTTTTTTTGTCAGCTGACTTGCCACAGGGTTCTGATGACTTTGAACCATCGATGGACGCAAATGTTGATGATGCTTTCGATGAGTTCATGGAGGAAGAAAGTGTTCCGCCAGTCGTCGAAGAAGGTATTTTGTAGTTATAACTCTGATAATGATTTTCAAACAGGGTCATATTCATACCTTTTTGTGTTTCCTTTGCAGGTTTTGAAGTGGCAGAGGAGGATCCGTTGCTTCCAGAGCAAGAGATGCCAGAGGTTGATCCAGAGGTAGAGATTCCTGGGACCAGCTCTGACAATATTGAGGAGATTCCTCGCGCTGAGATTCCTTCCCGAGCAGGAGCAGCTTCAGCTGGAAAGAGTTCTTTTGTTACTCTTTCAACAGATGATGACATGAGTAGCCGACCAACAGGAGTTGGGCGAATCCTCAGCTGGGCCATCTCTTCTTTTTGCGAAGAAGGTGGTGGTGCGAGTTGTGCACTCTTGGATTGAGACTCTCCTTTCTGGGCACTTGGAAGTCGGATTTGGCATGATCCAGCATGTGCAGGAGATTCTCAGTGATGCTGAAGAGGCTGGTCTGGATGTCACAGGTGCCAGGGCGATCGTTGATAGGATCATTGCACTGGGTGACAAGTGGTTTGAGACCGTGAGTTTGGCTGATGACCAGTTCTTCAAGGAGATGTTCCTGGACCCTGCTGATAAGGCTAAGTCTGACCTAGATGAGGCTACAGAAAGCAGGAAGGTGGCAGTCCGAAGGAGGAATAGAGAAGAGGTAACCATCATCGAGCTGACACATGACCTTAACATCCTTGATAGGGAGGTCGATGAGGCCAGGAAACGTCTTGAGCTTCTGCAGGCACAAGTCGCTGCCAAGTGGACTGCCATAATAGAAGCTCGCGACAGGGAGAGTGTCCTGATTCACCAGGTTGCAGATGCCGAACGGGTTCTCAAAAGGAAGTCTGATGAGGATAAACAATGGCAAGCTGCTCGAGGTAAGCTTCCTGGTGTGAGAGAAGGGGTACAGCCCACTCCAGCATCTCATGGCAAGTTCCTGAAGAAGCGTGCCTTGGAATCCTTGACAGCTGAGGCTAAGAGTTTGCTTGGGGAGCTGAACTCTTGGCTGGAGACCATTTTTGATTGAGCTCCTGTATACAGAAACCATCCTTCTTTCTTTTTTTTTTTTTTTTTTTTTGGTACCACTTGTATTTTTTTGGTACTTATTTTTTTGTAGTGCTTGTGAACACTCTTTTTTTTTTGGTACCACATGTATTTTTTTTTTTGGTACTCTTTTTTTTGTAGTGCTTGTGAACACTTTCTTTTTTTTGGTACCACATGTATTTTTTGGTACTCTTTTTTTTTTTTTTTATAGTGCTTGTGAACACTTTCTTTTTTTTTGTTATCCCTACGCTCACTTTAATCTTTTTGTGATAAAAGTAATTGCTAAATGGGATTGATTTTTTTGTTATCCCTACGCTCACTTGAATCTTTTTGTGATAAAAGTAATTGCTAAATGGGATTTGATCAAAAGGTTGTCATTTTGTGAAAATCTTTTGTCAAATGATTGTTTTGGCATGAAAGCCAGGTTTTTGTTTGTGGCATGGAAGCCAATTTTGGCATGGGAGCCAGCTTTTCTTGTGGCATTGATAGCCGAGTTTTTTTTTGTTTGTGGCATCTATAGCCAATTTTGGTGGCATTGATAGCCGAATTTGTTTTGTGGCATCTATAGCCGGTTTTTGGTGGCATTGATAGCCTGTTTTGTTTTGGTGGCATTGATAGCCGGTTTGTTTCGGTGGCATTGATAGCCGTTTTTGAAATCCAAGTTTTTTTTTGTGTGGCATTGATAGCCGATTTTGTTTTGGTGGCATTGATAGCCGGTTTGTGGCATTTATAGCCTGTTTTGATGGCATTTATAGCCGGTTTGGTTTTCAAAAATGCAAGTATCGACTAAAAGTCGCCTCCCTGCTGAATGTTCTTGCAAGTATCGATGGAATGTCGCATCCTTGCTCATTCGGTTGCGAGTATCGATGGAATGTCGCATCCTCGCGGATTTGGGTGCAAGTATCGATGGAATGTCGCATCCTTGCTTTTCAAAAATTTTGGTTTTGCGGGTACTGACTTGATGTCGTTTCCCCACGATTTTTGAAATTTGTGGTTTTCTCGAACCTTTGGGTCATGGATATCAACTGAAATGTTGCGTCTCCACAGTTTTTTTAGGTTTCTTTTTTTTTGAACCTTTGAAATTTGGGTTGTGGATATCAACTGAAATGTTGCGCTTCCACAGTTTTGGATTTTGCAAGTATCGACGAAATGTCGCTTCCCTGCGATTTTGGAAGTGTCGAACGTGGTTCGCTTGCTTCCGATTTGTGCGAGTATCGACTAAGCGTCGCTTCCTCGCGGTTTTTGAAAAACCATTTTTTTTGTTTAAAGACACGAGGGTCATAAGTTTTGACCTAAAACCATTTGGGCAGTAAAAGGCAGGGTGGACTAGGATGGAAATCCCTGAATCCGGATTTTGTTTCAAACCATGAATTTTGGGTTCAAGGGTTGAAAATTTTGGTCAAGTTAGGGAAAGGTTCCTAAACTTGGATTTTTGTTGAACAATGAAACGATGAAAGTAAGCATTGTTTTTAGATTTCTAGAAATTTCAACATTTGATATGAAAATTCTAAAAAAGGGTGGGTTTGGCGAGCGTGTACCTGGAAACCGGTTTTGGCCGTACAGGCATTGCTCTTACCCAGTTGGGTAAGTCTTCAAGGGTAGTACCGCTTTAAGAACTTGCCATTGATGGGCAGCATACATCTGTCACCTTCCATGTTTAGGAGTGCGTATGCGCCATTGGAGAAAACTTTGTCGATGACGTAGGGTCCCTCCCATTTTGGCTCGAATTTGCCTTTGGACTTGTGAGCGAAGACCATTGGTCTTTTTACCGCAAGAACCAAGTCATTCTTTTTGTAGGCGCGTTGTCTGACCTTTTTATCGAAAGATCCTGCCATACGTGCTTGGTAAAGTTCAATGCTTTGTTGAGCTTCGAGCCGTCTCTCATCGAGATTGTCCAGCTCATGGAGTCGCAATTTGACATTGCTTTCTTGAGTCATGTCATTTTGCAAGGATACCCTCAAGGAAGGAATTTGTACTTCCAAGGGCACGACAGCTTCGCATCCATAGACCAAGGAGAATGGTGTGCTATGGGTTGGTCCTCGAACGGTGGTTCGATAGGCCCACAAAGCTTCAGACATTTTGTCGCTCCAGTCTCTTTTGTGACTAGAGACCATTTTTTTGAGGATTTTGCAGAGTGTCTTGTTGAAAGCTTCTGCTAACCCGTTTGCTGCCGGATTGTATGGAGTCGAAGGACAGCTTTGGATTTTGTATTTGTCGCAGAACCTGTAGAATCGATGATCCCGGAACTGTGGTCCGTTATCATGGACGAATCTTTTGGGTATGCCGAAACGACAAATGATGTTGGTGCGCAGGAACTGAAGGACTGATGAGGTCTTCATTTCGTTAAACGCAAATGCTTCTGACCACTTGGAGAAATAATCCGTAGCGGCGAAGATGAAGCGATGACCTTTGCTTGAAGGGGGAGAAATAGGACCTATGATGTCCATACCCCAGGCTTCGAAAGGCCATGAGATCGCTGTAGGATGCAGCCATTCTGGAGGCATGTGAATGTAATCTCCATGAACTTGGCATTGTTGGCAGCGCTTAGCAAATTGCATTGCGTCAGCTACCATGGTAGGCCTAGTAATATCCTAACCTTTTTATCTGATCATAGAGCTTAGGTCCAGCCTGATGAGCTCCACAAAGACCAGCATGAACTTCTTTGAGTGTTTCTTCAGCCTCTTGTTGTGATAAGCAGCGTAGAAGTACTCCGTTGAAGGATTTCCTGTAAAGGATTTTTGATGGAATATCCAAATGGAAGCTTGGGGTTCGCCTTTGGATGCTTACCCGTTCTTTTGGATCTTCAGGTAGGATTCCGAACATAATGTAATCAATGAACGGATCCCTCCAGTCGCCAATTGAAGTTTGAAGGATTGAAATCCGACTTCCGACCACTTGGTGGCATTCAGCAACTGCTTGGTGTGTGTTAAGAGGAGGAAGGATTCTTCTTTCGCACACTGTGACTTGCATGTTTTCCCCTTCCTGGATTGCCATGGATGCGGCAAGTCCGGCTAGGGCATCTGCACGTATGTTTTCACCTCTACGAATGTGGGTGATGTGACAGATGTCAAACTTTTGCAGAAGTGATTGTGCCTTGTTGTAGTAGGGCAGCAAATCTGGCTTCCTGACTTCAAATTTCTGATTCATCTGGTTGACGATCAGTTGAGAGTCTCCAAAGACTTCCAGCATGGTGATACCGGATTCGATGGCGAGTTCCAATCCTAAGATCAGAGCTTGATATTCAGCTGCATTGTTTGTGCATGGTTCCAGTAGCGAGAAAGCGTGTGGAATCATGTATTTGTCGGGGCTAACAAAGAGGATGCCAACTCCCGAGATCAGCTGTCTTTTTTCATTTGTCCTGGTTGCACCGTCAAAGTACATGTCCCAGGAGGCACTTTGTGAGAAAGTCTCCACATTGTAGACGGGTTCGTCTGGGAGATCATCTCTGAGCGGAGAATCTTTAGGCAATGGATGCTCTGCGAGGAAGTCTGCTAGAGCTTGCCCTTTGATTGCTTTTTGTGGTACATACCTAATATCAAATTGTGACAGAAGGATGGACCATTTTGCCAGTCGAGCATTGAGAGAACCTGCCTTTGTGACAAGGACCTTCAAGAGGTTGACCCTCGAGACCAGGTAGACTGTGTTGGAAAGCAAGTAGTGACGCAGCTTTTGTACGGCGAACATCACTGCAAGACATTCTTTTTCGACTGGAGAGTAGCGATGCTCTGCTACCTACTAGCATGCGGCTGAGGTAATATAGAGCAGCTTCTTTTCTTTGATCATTTTCTTGCGCAAGCAGAGCTCCCAGAGAGTGATCAAGGGCTCTTGTGTACAAGATGAATGGTTTTCCAGTGGTAGGAGCAGCTAACACTGGAGGTTTTGTCAGGTATGACTTGATGTCTTGGAAAGCAGTTTCACAGTCAGCATCCCAGACAAAGTTTACACCTTTTTTCATCAACCGGGAGAATGGACGGCATTTCCCCGAAAGATTGGAGATGAACCGTCTGATGTAGGCTAGTCTCCCTTGAAGCCCTTTGAGTTCTCTCAAGGTTCTTGGAGAGGGCATTTCTAGAATGGCTTTGACTTTTATGGGGTCAAGCTCTATTCCAGCTTTCCGAACTAAGAATCCGAGGAACTTACCCGACGAGACGCCGAAGAAGCATTTCAATGGATTCATTCGCAGTTTGTGTTTGCGAAGCCGGAGGAAGACTTCTCGGAGGTTTTCGAGATGATCTTCTTTTCTTTTACTTTTGACGGCGAGGTCATCAACGTAACATTCAACCGTCTTGTGCTGCATATCTTGGAATATTTTCATCATAGCCCTCTGATATGTGGCACCAGCATTCTTTAAACCGAATGGCATGACAGTGTAGCAGTACACGCCAAATGGGGTTCGAAAGGATGTATGTTTTTCATCCTCAGGATGCATCTTTATCTGATTGTAGCCAGAGAAACCATCCATGAATGTCATTCGCTCGAATCCACAGGTATTATCAATCATTACCTCTGGTATGGGGAGCGGAAATTCATCTTTTGGGCATGCGCCATTCAGGTCTCTATAGTCAATACAGACCCTGATCTGCCCATTTTTCTTTGTCACGGGGACAATGTTGGCCAACCATTCAGGATGTTGTTCCTCACGGATGAAGCCGACGCTTTTGAGTTTTTGAACTTCTTGTTCAATTTTATCCATCACATCTGGACGGAATCTTCTTTGGCCTTGCTTGACAGGCTTGATGTCTTCTTGAAGATTGAGTTTGTGAACTGCTATTTTGGGGTCTAAGCCTGGCATTTCAGCATAAGACCATGCAAAGCAATCAACGAACTCACGAAGAAAGGCGATATACTCGGGTAACTCATCATCCTTTATATTCTTGCTTATGAATACAGGACGTGGGTTATCTGGTGTTCCCAAGTCTATCTTTTGAACAGGATCTTCTGTTGGAAGGTTCGAAGGTGGTTCCTCCACAATATTTTCGGAGGCTTTCAGCTCAACGAAACCTTCTGGGGTTTCAAGGGCATTTCCAGACCAAGGTTTTGTTCCTTTCCACGGGTCTTCTTGATCGGTAGTTTTCCCAAGGCTTGCTATGAGATGATCCCAATCGCCTGTTGAAACCGAGTCGAAGTAGGCTACTTCTTTTGGAGATGAGGGTTCTTCTGGGTCAGAAGTCCACACGTCTGTGCCATCGGACAACTCCTCTTCATTTTCGGAGAAATCGTGCCAATTGGATGAGCTTCCTGGTGACTGAGCTCCAGAAGATACAGAAGATACATTGCTAGGCGTCGCCGGAGTGTAAGTGCTCTCATCAGACGATGCTTCGGAAGAGCTATAATCCCGAATTATCACATTACAGGAAGCTCTGACGGGAGATGTTGCCTGATCAGAGTCAGACTCATCCTCGGATGTGAGAGGATCGTCTACCCAGCAATTTTCTCCATTTTCAGGAGTTAAGGGAGGATGTACCTGGTGGTCTTCAGGGACTTCAGGCTCTGGATTGCGAGGAGGCTCATTGACGCGTTCTTGCTCTTGTTCTAGAGCGAGTCGCTGCAAGATCCTTGCATATTCTTCAAGATCAGGTATGGGAGCCGGATCTTCTTCTTCATCATCTCTTTGTGGCTCAACATTGTTGATTTCCACTGGAGTAATGAGAGGTGCTGGGTCAGCAGCATTTTCTTGTACAGCCTCTTGGTCTTCTTCATCATCAGACCAGGATCCTTGTGGCTGTAGGGGGTTATACCAGATTACTGGCATAAGATGAGACTCAGGAACCCATTCTTCATCGGAGAGATATTCTCCTGTTTCAAGGGATTCCTCCCACTCATCTGTGTAGTTGGGTTCGAATCCATCATCGGTGTCGCTGGACTCGTATCCATCAATGGAGAATCCAACTACCGAATTGCAAGAGTATGATGTCTCCTGCATGGCTTCTCTGAATTGAGGTGGCATGAAATCACTGAGAGTGAATTTCCTTACCCCCTTTGAAGTCTCTGGAAGGGATGTTTTTGTTACCTCCAGTGAAGCGGTAGAGGAAGCCTCTGCCTTTTCTTTGACCTCTAGTTTTGGCTGGGTCTTCTCTTGCCGTTTGAGCTTGAGAAGATGTTTCCTAGCCTGCCTTCGCTGTCGAGCTGTAGGCTTTATTTTCACGACCTCCCAATTTTCATCTTCCAGGAGATCGGGATGTACCCATATCGGTTGTCCGTCTGGTGTCGGGTAAGGAACCAGTTCCTCGGACGCTTCGATTGAGTTTATCACCTTGAAGGAAGTAGTGAACTTCTTCTTCGGTGATCTTGATGTTTGTCCACATGTCACCATGTTGACGGAGGCAGACCCATAGTTTTTGTCAAAGGTGATGACTCCGTTTTTCCACATCTCATTTATTTTCTCTCTCACAACGAAGCATTGATTGAGAGGATGCGAGATCATCTGGTGGTATGGACAGTACCGAGGATCGTTGGTTTTGCCAACATCGCCCGGTCTTTTTGGTTCAGGCAAGGTGAGCTTGCCATTTGCCACAAGAGCCCCGAAGATTTCATCAACATCTTCATCAAACGGGTATTTCTTCTCTACTCGTTCTTTGAAGGCATCTGAGAGTTCAGGTCTCTTACCAGCAGCTTTGTTTTCAGCTTTCTTTGGTGGCTGAGGAGCTGGCTTGGTCTGCACATTGAGGACCTCTTTCTTCTTTGGTTTAGAGGTTGCAATGGCGGTTGGCTCTTTTCTTGATGATTTCTGACTGTTGAGGTCTTTAATCACCGTTTCAGCTTCCATGGAAGCTTCTAGGAGTTCTCCCAGGTTTTTTGATTTGTTGCCGATGATCATGGAGCGGATTCTGGCTCTCATGTTGTTTCGGCAGATGTCGACTAGCGACGCTTGTGGCAATACGTCAGAGCATTTGTATGCCATTGCTTTCCACTTGTGAATGAAGTCATATGTTGATTCATTCTCCCCCTGTTTTAGGCTGCACAGCTGAGCCATAGTAGCGGGATGATCCTCACCTTTGAAGTGAGTCAGGAAGCGTGTCTCTAGCATGGCCCAATTTTGGATTGAGTCCTCCGGCAGAGTGGAGTACCAATCGAAGGCCGTACCTTTTAGGGGTACTTGCAAAGAGGCGGATCTTGAGTGCATCTTGATCCGCGATAGCTCCCGTCAAGATCTTGAAGTGGATGACGTGTTGTCTGGCTGATCCTTTCCCCGTATATGTTTGGAGAGTAGGATGCTTGAATTTGGTGGGGAACGGGACCGAGTCCATCCATAAGGGATATGGTGGCTTGATCCCATGCTCCTTGAGTATATCCTCTTCTTTTGCTTTGGCGAGGATACCGTCTACGTCCTTTTTGGTAAGGGCGCGTGACTCATTTTCTTCTCTATTTACCTCGTCGTCTTGATGATTCGGAGGAGGTTCATTGTTCGCCTGATTTTGGAAGGCGAGGAGAAGGTTTTCCATCAGAGTTTCAATCCTCTGCTGGCCCTGTTCCAACTGCTGGATGCGGGTGATCGCATCTTCTGGAGGTGGATTGCGGGGTGGTGGCTCAGAATTTGTAGCCAGGACATTCATCCTTCGTGATTCGAACGAAGAAACTGTCCTGGTGACTGAGCTGGGGCTCATTCTTTTTGAAGAGGAGCTTGAGGAAGGATCACTCTGCTGTCCTTTGCTTGAAGGAGCAGGGGATTCTTCTGAATGTCTTCTTGTCCTTGAGACGCTGCGGGTCATTGGACGTCGGACATGGATTTTTGTTGCTGATTTTTGGCGCCTTCTGGTTTTTCCAACCATATGGACGGCATCAACTTGGTTGGGTCTTTCTTTTTCGACCCATTTGGGAGAGACTTGAAGTGTGGGAGGCTGAGTCCTTTGCTTCTGTAGTCTCTTTTGTCTATACGACGCGCGGCGGCGTATACGACGAGCAATTTGAGCTTCGGTCAGCTCTGACTGGGCTTTGACAATGAAGGATGTGCTCCCTCGGGCGCAGCAGCCGAGTCTGTCTTCTTTGTAGCTGGGCAAGGACAGGATGCGAACCCTATCCTTCGCCAGTTGCAGCGAAGCTTTGAACTTGTGAAGTTCGGCCCCTGTAGATATGAAGGGTCGAACTGCAGATTTGTAGGCCTTAGCAGATGCTTGTGGAGGCCTTGTGATGCATGACTTGATTTTGGGCTTGTAGGAACAAGCCGGCTCATGCTGGGATGACTTTGAAGTCAGGTTGGAGATGGGTCTCTCCTCTTTCATGTAAGCAAGAGGATAGAACTGGTTCTCCTTGAGTGGGGCCAGGAATGCTGGCTTAGTGGATGCCTGGGACCTTCTTTGTTTTGGTGAAGGTCTTGGGGACCAAGTCTTGGGGTAGACCTGGTTGTTTGCAGGTTGAGGCTTCGTGGGGCTGCCACGGGCTTCAGGCCTTCTTGTACTCGCCTTTGGTGTCACGGTAGTGACACGTTGAGAGGCGAGTTTCTGCTTCTTGGAGGGAGCAGCTTGTTCCTCAGGAAGTGGGAATGGTCCCAGCGTCCCGAAGACGATAGTCCGGGGAGTCGAGGTCGACCCGGAGTTCACAGAGTTGCCGAGGGAGTTGACACTTCGGCAGCTGATGGGGCGCTTGTAGGTGCGCGTGGTTTGCTTCTGTTGAAGCATGAGTTGGTGCTTGTTTTCGTCGAAAGTAATGGTTAGTGAAGCTGCCATTGTTAGTTTTTTTCGAAAATTTCTGAAACAAGACCACATCCATTAGTAATCACAAGAATATAATGATCATAAATGGGAAGTTCTATGGTTTCGTCTTTTCAAATTGCTCGAGGTAGATGACCCAAACAATATGAGGAAGACAAAATGCCATAGAGGGTACAATTGTTCTGATCGCAGGTGTGGTAAGCCCGGAATGGGCATCCCAGTGACTGCTAGAAGCAATTGTGAACTTAAATTCGACTTATCGAGAAGCAGAGCTTGCTCGAGGTAAGAAGAATATAAAGTTGGAGTTACAGATGTGCCGGTCGCAATACAGTAGACCCTGAAAGGGCGTACTAGTACCGCTAGACACAAATGTTTTGAGACCGCATCTATGAGATGAGATTCTCTGTTTTGAAAGGTCAAGATTGGATTCATCAAAGAGAGCAGATGGTATTCCAATCTGAACACGGGCTCAGCGATTTCCGCGAGCGCCAGTGCTCAGAAAGAAATGAACCATGATTTCTCGGATCTGAATCTAAAAATGACGAGTTTTCTTTTGAAAGGCCAATATCGGGTTCATCAAAGAGAGCAAAAGGCACTCCAATCTGAACACGGGCTCAGCGATTTCCGCGAGCGCCAGTGCTCAGAAAGAAGAAGACCAAGATTTCTCCAATCTAAACCCAAAATGACGGAAGTTTTTTTTTTGAAGTTTTTTTTTTTTGAAGATTTTTTTTTTGAAGATTTTTTTTTTTTTGAAGATTTTTTTTTTTTTTTTTTAAAAAAAAATCTTTTTTTTTATTTTTTTTTTTTTTTTTATTATTATTTTTTTTTAAGATTTTTTTTTTGAAAATTTTTTTTATTTTTTATTTTTTATTTTAAAATTTTTATATTTTTTTTTATTTATTTTTTTTTAAAAAAGACGAGAGAGTACACATAGGCCTCCTAACCCGGTCTTATGAAATCTTGATTGATAGAATTGCCCCCAGGTAAGGGTAGGATTACTTAATGAACCCGTTTGGAGGACCCTTGCCTAGAACAGTCAAGCTGTCTCCACACTCTGGACAAGGCTTTTCTTTGAATCAACCATGATCAAAGAACACAGTTGGTTTAACCTTAGTGGTCTATGTCTTTTTTTTTTTATATTATTTTTTTTATTTTATTTTTTATTTTTATGAATTCATCGAAGAGAAACCATGGCCCAAAACCTTAGTCGAACAGGCTCAACATTTCTGCAAGCGCGATGAACGATAGGAACGGATCAAGGTTTCTCAATTTTGAATCCAAATTGAGAAATCTAAATTTTTTTTTTTTTTATATATATATATATATTTTTTTTTTTGATTTTTTAATGAACTCATCGAAGAGAAACCATGGCCCAAAACCTTAGTCGAACAGGCTCAACATTTCTGCAAGCGCGATGAACGATAGGAACAGATCAAGGTTTCTCAATTTTGAATTCAAATTGAGAAATCTAAAAATTTTTTTTTTTTTTTTATATATATATATATATTTTTATTTTTGATGAACTCATCGAAGAGAAACCATGGCCCAAAACCTTAGTCGAACAGGCTCAACATTTCTGCAAGCGCGATGAACGATAGGAACAGATCAAGGTTTCTCAATTTTGAATTCAAATTGAGAAATCTAAAATTTTTTTTTTAATATATATATATTTTTTTATTTTTTAATGAACTCATCGAAGAGAAACCATGGCCCAAAACCTTAGTCGAACAGGCTCAACATTTCTGCAAGCGCGATGAACGATAGGAACAGATCAAGGTTTCTCAATTTTGAATTCAAATTGAGAAATCTAAAATTTTTTTTTTTTTTTATATATATATATTTTTTTTTATTTTTGATGAACTCATCGAAGAGAAACCATGGCCCAAAACCTTAGTCGAACAGGCTCAACATTTCTGCAAGCGCGATGAACGATAGGAACGGATCAAGGTTTCTCAATTTTGAATCCAAATTGAGAAATCTGATTTTTTTTTGTTTTTTTTTTAAAAAAATTTTTTTTTTTTGAAAAGAGAAAGAATGGAAATAAATTCAAAGAATTAGAAATTTCCAAACAAAAAATCTCATCTCATTTTTTTTTGCAGAATTCAACATAGGCCACCAATTATAAAGTAGCCAAGGAATCAAGAAAAGAAATATAAGCATAGAGCAAAATATATGATATGCAAATATTTCATTTCTAGCATCGTGTTCTCAAATAAACGAGTCCCACCGGGTGTGCCAGCTTGATGGACCGCGCTCCTGCTCGGGTTCCTACCGAGGTCGGCGGACGTGGGAGTCCGTTTGGTTCCGACCCTTTCGTAACCGGGGGGCAAGGGCGTGCATCAACATTTCTTTTTTTGTGGGTGTGCCAGATTTTCTATTTTACTTGGAATTGCAAATGGTGATCCGGAGATCAACCTTCGCAAGTAAAAAGGAAATCAACTTCTTTCAAGTTTTCCATTGCACATATATTTAAGAAAAGAGACATTTTCTTGATTTGCCGTGAAAGGCGATTTTTTTGGCATTTATAGCCGATTTTGGCGTTTATAGCCGATTTTTGGCGTTTATAGCCGATTTTGGCGTTTATAGCCGATTTACAATCCTTATCAACAATGAAAGACAAGAATTGTGATTTTTGTCTCTTTTAAAAAAATACAAACTACAATGAAAAGCAAGAAAAGAAGGATCTAACTTCTCAGGAGATTGTGGGGGACTCGTTTAGATTGACGGTCGCAAGCCATATGTGGGCTTCGCCATCATCCATGCAGATGAGAACAGAGGATGCTATTTGATTCACTTGGCTTGGCTATAACCTCGGGTTTTTAGAAGACAAAGACCAAAAGGAAGGTCCTATGTCCAATAAAAAACCGAGTAGACGGGCTGAAAAGCCATATCTAAGCCATTGGAGGCAGGAGGAGAAGGCAAGGACCTTGGGGGGGGGTACCCCCCAAGGGACTTTTGTCACCTTGTTGCGGTGGCCGGTGTAGAACTTCCGCAGAGTTTTCTCTCTTTTTCTTTTCTCTGGATTTCTGACTGCTGTCTGATGTTTGTTGTGTGTTTTTTCCGATCTTTCTGATGATCTGATTCCTTTGGAGTGCTCTCCTATTTATAGGCTCTTGGTAGCCATTTAGGAGAGCTTATGGGCTTTTAATGTCATTAAGCCACATAATGGGAGGAGTTACAAAATTGATTTGTTTATTTTGTAACTCCTTTTTCTTGGCTTCTGATTGGCCGGAGGAGATTGAGGGCATTTAATCGCCTTTAATCGCCATGATGGGAGGAGTTTCATGGGTTAAATGCCATGAATCTCTTGACTTGTAACTCCCAAATGCTTGCTTCTGATTGGGCCGTCCAAAGAAATGGATTAATGACTGTAATAAAGCTAGTCAATTAATCGCATTAAGTGGTCGCCGAGCAGCTGAAGAGTCGCGGGTCGTGCCACGTCTTTTGGAATTCTTCTGTCGATGATCATCGATGGATCTTCATGTAGATCGACATCAGATGACCATGTAATTTCAGGTGTTTGTTGCCAACAGCGGGTCGGTGCCATCTGTCCTGTCGATTTCTCGATCGGTCGGGTGGAAAGCACACTTTTTTTTGGTTGACCGGGTGGCGATCAATACTGTCTTTGATACTCTTGGTGATTTACCCGTGTTTTGGACGGATATCAGAGGACTAGGTGTCTCAAAGCATGAATTTTGGAAAGTACCAGAGGCTGGACCCCTCGAATCGCGAAAAAACGGCGAAAACCGGGGTTTCCGGGGCTTTCCCGGCGACCCCGGGGTCCATGGTCGCCGGCGACCCTGGCCCAGGGTCGCAGGGGCCTGCGACCCTGGCCCAGGGTCGCAGGGGTCTGCGACCCTGGGGGGGTTTTCCCCCTTTTTGGTCCCGTTTTGCGTCCGTTTTTGCTCTTTTTTGATTCTTTTTTCTTCTGTACTTTTCTTTGACATTTTGATCATTCATTGGCCTGATTTCTTTGTAGGAAACCTGATGAGAATCCTTGCATTTTATTTTGCAAAGTTTCCAATTTCCTGAGAAAGCCGAAGACTTTGTCGCGCAGAGTTGCCGATTTCCCGTCAGAAGCTGAAACTGGGTCAAACGATGTCGGAATGACCTGAAATTTGGTGTGAAGCCTCTTGAGCAATAAATAAGACCAACCATAGGCTTTTGTTTGAGTTTCGAAGCCGTTTGGGGTCCTATCACCTGCAGACTTGCTTTTTATCGCGATGAAGATGTCGCGGTTTGATGTGCGGTCAACCGATGTCCGATTGACTTGAAATTTGACAGGGAACCTATTGGAGTCATTTTAAGATGATCCATAGGTTCTGTCTTGGAAACCATGGTCCCGGAGAGCTTTACCACCGAGAGGCTTGATTTGGCTGTCGGAGAAGCGAGTTTAGGCCAAATGATCTTGAAATGGCTTGAAACTTCTTGTGTACTCCTCTTTTGGCCGTCTGGATGAATCTTGCAGTTTTTGTTTGATTCTGACAAGATTTGATTTTTGGAAGCAGCATTGTCTATTTATGGCAGGTTGCGACTTTATGTAGCTCTTTGGATCTTGAAAAGGCAAAGTGACATTTTTGGTGTCAACAGAGAGTAGGATGCTTGAATTTTGTGGGGAACGGGACCGAGTCCATCCATAAGGGATATGGTGGCTTGATCCCATGCTCCTTGAGTATATCATCTTCTTTTGCTTTTGCGAGGATACTGTCTACGTCCTTTTTGGTAAGGGTGCGTGACTCATTTTCTTCTCTATTTGCCTCATCGTCTTGATGATTTGGAAGAGGTTCATTGTTCGCCTAATTTTGGAAGGCGAGGAGAAGATTTTCCATCAGAGTTTCAATTCTCTGTTGGCCTTGTTCCAACTGCTGGATGCGGGTGATCGCATCATCTTGAGGTGGATTTCGGGGTGGTGGCTCAGAATTTGTAGCCAAGACGTTCATCCCTCGAGATTCGAATGAAGAAACTATCTTGGTGACTGAGCTGGGGCTCATTCTTTTTGAAGAAGAGCTTGAGGAAGGATCACTCTGCCGTCCTTTGCTTGAAGGAGCAGGGATTCTTCTGAATGTCTTCTTGTCCTGGAGACGCTGCGGGTCATCGGACGTCGGACAAGGATTTTTGTTGCTGACTTTTGGCATCTTCTGGTTTTTCCAACCATATGGACAGCAGTAACTGGGTTGGGCCTTTCTTTTTCGACCCATTTGGGAGAGACTTGAAGTGTAGGAGGCTGGGTCCTTTGCTTCTCTAGTCTCTTTTGTCGATACGACGCGCGGCGACATATACGACGAGCAACTTGAGCTTCGGTTAGCTCTGGCTGGGCTTTGACGATGAAGGATGTGCTCCCTCGGGCGCAGCAGCCGAGCCTGTCTTCTTTGTAGCCGGGCAAGGACAGGATGCGAACCTTGTCCTTCGCTTGTTGCAGCGAAGCTTTGAATTTTTGGAGTTCGGCCCCTGTAGAGATGAAGGGTCCTGTAGGTTTGTAGCCCTTAGCAGGTGCTTGCAGAGGCCTTGTGATGCATGACTTGATTTTGGGCTTGTAGGAACAAGCCGGCTCATGCTGGGTTGACTTGAGA
Source organism: Litsea cubeba (assembly GCA_012931725.1). Classification (NCBI taxonomy): domain Eukaryota; kingdom Viridiplantae; phylum Streptophyta; class Magnoliopsida; order Laurales; family Lauraceae; genus Litsea; species Litsea cubeba. The sequence goes on along the minus strand of CM022950.1, from coordinate 13,051,082 downwards.
GTCAGATTGGAGATGGGTCTCTCCTCTTTCATGTAAGCAAGAGGGTAGAACTGGTTCTCCTTGAGTGGGGCTAGGAATGCTGGCTTGGTGGATGTTTGGGACCTTCTTTATTTTGGTGAAGGTCTTGGGGACCAAGTCTTGGGATAGACCTGGTCGCTTGAGGGTTGAGGCTTCGTGGGGCTGCCACGGGCTTCGGGCCTTCTGGTGCTCGCCTTTGGTGTCACGGTAGTGACACGTTGAGAGGCGACTTTCTGCTTCTTGGAAGGAGCAGTTTATTCCTCGGGAAGTGGGAATGGTCCCAGCGTCCCAAAGACAATAGTCCGGGGAGTCGAGGTCGATTCGGAACTCAGAGAGTTGCCGAGGGAGTTGACGCTTCGGCAGCTGATGGGGCGCTTGTAGGTGCACGTAGTTTGCTTCTGTTGAAGCATAAGTTGGTGCTTGTTCTCGTCGAAAGTAATGGTTAGCGATGCTGCCATTGTTAGTTTTTTCGAAAAATTTCTGAAACAAGACCACATCCATTAGTAATCACAAGAATATAATGATCATAAATGGGAAGTTCTATGGTTTTGTCTTTTCAAATTGCTTGAGGGAGATGACCCAAGCAATATGAAGAAGGCAAAATGCCATTGAGGGTATAATTGTTCTGATCGCAGGTATGGTAAGCCCAGAATGAGCGTCCCATTGACTGCTAGAAGCAATTATGAACTTAAACTCGACTTATCGAGAAACAGAGCTTGCTCGAGGTAAGAAGAATATAAAGTTGGAGTTACAAATGTGCCGGTCGCGAATACAGTAGACCCTGAAAGGGAGTACTAGTACCGCTAGATACAAATGTTTGGAGACCGCATCCATGAGATGAGATTCCCTGTTTTGAAAGGTCAAGATTGGATTCATCAAAGAGAGTAGATGGTATTCCAATCCAAATATGGTCTCAGCAATTTCTGCGAGCGCCAGTATTCAGAAGGAAATTAACTATAATTTCTCGGATCTGAATCCAAAAATGACGAGTTTTTTTTTTTGAAAGGCCAATATCGGGTTCATCAAAGAGAGCAAAAGGCACTCCAATCTGAACACGGGCTTAGCGATTTCCGCGAGCACCAGTGCTCAGAAAGGAGAAGACCAAGATCTCTCCAATCTAAACCCAAAATGACGGAAGTTTTTTTTTTAAAGATTTTTCTTTTTTTTTAAAAAAAAAATTTTTTTATTTTTATTTATTTATTTTTTTTAAGATTTTATTTTTTGAAAATTTTTATTTTTTTATTTTAAAATTTTTATTTTTAAAAAAATTTATTTTGAAAAAATTTATTTAAAAGAAGAGAGAGTGCACATAGGCCTTCTAACCCGGTCTTATGAAATCTCGATTGATAGAATTGCCCCCAGGTAAGGGTAGGATTACTTAATGAACCCGTTTGGAGGACTTTTGCCTAGAACAGTCAAGCTATCTCCACACTCTGGACAAAGCCTTTCTTGAATCAACCATGATCAAAGAACGCAGTTGGTTTAACCTTAGTGTTCTCTGTCTTTTTTTTTGTTTTTATATATATATATATATATTTTTAGATCTTTAATGAACTCATCGAAGAGAAACGATGGCCCAAAACCTTAGTCGAACAGGCTCAACATTTCTGCAAGCACGATGAACGATAGGAAAGGATCAAGGTTTTTCAATTTTGAATCCAAAATGAAAAATCTGATTTTTTGTTTTTTTTTCTAGATCTTTAATGAACTCATCGAAGAGAAACGATGGCCCAAAACCTTAGTCGAACAGGCTCAATATTTCTGCAAGCACGATGAACGATAGGAAAGGATCAAGGTTTCTCAATTTTGAATCCAAAATGAAAAATCTGATTTTTTTTTTTTAGATCTTTAATGAACTCATCGAAGAGAAACGATGGCCCAAAACCTTAGTCGAACAGGCTCAACATTTCTGCAAGCACGATGAACGATAGGAAAGGATCAAGGTTTCTCAATTTTCAATCCAAAAATCCGATTTTTTTTTTGGTTGAAAAGAGAAAGAGTGGAAATAAATTCAAAGAATTAGAAATTTCAAAAAAAAATCTCATCTCATTTTTTTTAGATGCGGAATCCAACATAGACCACCAATTAGAAAGTAGCCAAGGAATCAAGAAAAGAAGTATAAGCATAGAGCAATAGATATGATATGCAAATATTTCATTTCTAGCATCAATGAACGGGTCCCACCGGGTGTGCCAGCTTGATGGACCAGCGCATTCTGCTCGCTCGGTTCTACCGAGGTCGGCGGACGTGAGAGTCCGTTTGGGTCCGACCCTTTCGTAACCGGAGGGGGGCAGAGGCGTGCATCAACATTTCTTTTGTGTGGGTGTGCAAGATTTTCTATTTTACTTAAAATTGTAAATGGTGATCCGGAGATCAACCTTTGCCAGTAAAAAAGAAATCAACTTCTTTCAAGTTTTCCATTGCACATATATTTAAGAAAATAGACATTTTCTTGGTTTGCCGTGAAAGGCGATTTTTTTGGCATTTATAGCCGATTTTGGCTTTTATAGCCGATTTTTGGCGTTTATAGCCGATTTTGGCATTTATAGCCGATTTACAATCCTTTGTCTCTTTTGAAAAAAATACAAACTACAATGAAAAGTAAGAAAAGGAGGATTTAACTTCTCAGGAGATTGTGGAGGACCCGTTCAGATTGACGGTCGCAAGCCATATCTGGACTTCGCCATCATCCATGCAGATGAGAACAGAAGATGCTATTGATTCGCTTGGTTTGGCTATAACCTCAGGTTTTTAGAGGATAAAGACCAAGAGGAGTTCCTATGTCCAATAAAAAGCCAAGTAGACGGGCTGAAAAGCCACGTCTAAGCCATTGGAGGCAGAAGGAGAAGGCAAGGACCTTGGGGGGGGGGGGGGGGGGTACCCCCCAAGGGACTTTTGTCACCTTGTAGCGGTGGTCGGTGTAGAACTTCCGCAGAGATTTCTCTCTTTCTTTCTCTGAATTTTTGTGCTTTTTTCTGATATGGGATCTGTCTTGTTTTTCCGATCTGGAATTCTTTGGAATGCTCTCCTATTTATAGGCTTTTAGGTAGCTATTTAGGAGGATTTAAGAGCCTTAATTGTCATCAAGCTACATAAAGGGAGGAGTTATAAGATTGAATTCTTTATTTTGTAACTCCTTTTTCTTGGCTTCTGATTGGCCGGAGGAGATTGAGGGCTTTTAATCGCCTTTAATCGCCATGATGAGAGGAGTTTCATGGGTTAAATGCCATGAATCTCTTAACTTGTAACTCCCGAATGCTTGCTTTTGATTGGCCGTCCAAAGAAATGGATTAATGACTGTAATAAAGCTAATCAATTAATCACATTAAGTGGTCGCCGAGCAGTTGAAGAGTCGCAGGCCGTGCCGCATCTTTTGGGATTCTTCTGGCGATGATCAATGATGGATCTTCATGTAGATCGGCATCAGATGACCATGTAATTTCAGGTATTGGTTGCTAATAGCGGGTCGGTGCCATCTGTCCTGTCGATTTCTCAATCGGTCGGGTAGAAAGCACACTTTTTGGTTGACCGGTTGGCGATCAATGTTGATTTCGATACTCTTGATGATTGACCCGTGATTTTGACTGATGTCAAAGGATGTGGTGTCTCAAAAGTATGAATTTTGAAAAATCAAAGGAGTCGGACGCTTTGAATCGCGAAGAAACGGCGAAAACGGGGTGTCCGGGGCCCACCCGGCGATCCCGGGTTCCAGGGTCGCCGGCGACTCGGGAGGGATTTTCCCCCTTTTTGTCCCGTTTTGTGTCCGTTTTTGCTGTTTTTTTATTCTTTTTTCTTCTGTATTTTTCCTTGACATTTTTGATCATTTATTGGTCTGATTTCCCTATAGAAAACCTGATGAGAATCCTTGCATTTTATTTTGCAAAGTTTCCAATTTTCTGAGAAAGCCGAAGACTTTGTCGCGCAGAGCTGCCAATTTTCCGTCAGAAGCTGAAACTGGGCCAACGATGTCGGAATGACCTGAAATTTGAGGTGAAGCCTCCTGAGCAATAAATAAGTCCAACCGTAAGCTTTTGTTTGAGTTTTGAAGCCGTTTGGGATCCTATCACTAGTAGACTTATTTTTATCGCGATGAAGACGTCGCGGCTTGATGTGCGGTCAACCGATGTCCGATTGACTTGAAATTTGACAGAAGACCTATTGGAGTCATTTTAAGATGATCCATAGGCTCTGTCTTGGAAACCATGGTCCCGGGGAGCTTCGCCGCCGAGAGGCCTGATTTGGCTTCCGAGCATCAAAGTATGGTCAAATGTTTGTTGAAATGACCTGAAATTTGACAAGTAGCCCTTTGTAAGCATTTTGAAGCCGTCCATGTGCTCTATCTGATGAGTGATGACCTCGGTGGTTCTTGCCGCCGAGAGGTTTGATTTAGCTGTTCAAGGGTTGATTTAGGGTCAAACGTTGTCGGTTTGACTCGGAACTTGACATGGAGCCTTTTGGATGTATTTTGAGACCATCCATCGGCTCTGATCGAAGATTTGGTGTCTACGATGCTTTCGCCGCCGGGAGCTCCTTTTAAGCCGCCGGAGAAGCAAAGTTAGGCCAAATGATTTTGAAATGGCGCGAAACTTCTTGTGTACTCCTCTTTTGGCTGTCTTGAAGGATCTTGCAGTTTTTGTTTGATTCTGACTAGATTTGATTTTTTGGGAGTAACATTGCCTATTTATGGTAGGTTGCGACTTCATGTAGCTTTTTGGATCTTGAAGAGGCAAAGTGACATTTTTGGTGTCAACACATTCCAATCTCATTCATCACAAGAGGACCCATCATATATGAAATTCCATAAATAAGCATAAAACAAAATTTAACAAAGAGGATGCATAAATCCCAAGAGACTAAATTAGAGAGAAAGGTCCATCAATATGCATTTTTGAAATCAATAGAAACCATAGTATGAAACATAGATAAAAGCAAGTATGAAATCACCAAGAACAAGTAATGAAAGTAAGATTTTCTCACAAAACATTCTAACATTCAAAATCATCTATTCATCCACTTGCCTTTGCCTCCAAGATAGCGAAAGAAGCTCCCAAAACCACCCTCAAGACCAAACCTACAAGCACACTAAAAACCCCAAAAAAAACAAACCCATTTAGAACTCTAAATGGCCAACACAATGAACAAGAAAGAGAAAGCTTCCAATAATGGAGATGAAGATCTCTAGGTCTAAAAAAATACAAAAACCTAGGAGATGGAAGTGATCACTTACTTGGAAGTTCTTCAAATGGACAATGCTTGCTCAAAGGGAACCTTAGGATGGCTGGATTTCTTTTCCAATGGTATTAATAGAGAGCTCTCATGGTGAGGAAGAGGAAGATGAAGTCTCATTCTCCGTTTGGGCAAGACTTGGAGTGGATTGGAGATGAAGAAGCAAGAAGAAGAAGAGGAAACCCTAGAATGGGTTGGAGCCACTCCCTCCATAATGAATTTGAGTAAGAAATGGGGAAAGTGAAGAAGGGCTCTCCTTATATAGAAAATTAAGGTGGTCGGGCTAAAAACATAGGTTTTTGGGCCTTGAATGAGTTCGACGAAGAAGGGAAAAACATTCGTCATAAAATCTAGTTTAATTTCGAGGGTTTTGGAGAAAATTTGTGTAAAAAGACTATTTTGCCCTAGAAGTTAGAAAAGTCGAGGTCTCGAACCAGGACGAGGTGAACACGAAAGTTGTAGAGGCTAACAAGATCAATCAATTGGAGTTAAAACACGAGTTTTTCGAAAAATCGCGGATAACCTCCCATACTTACGCAACAATGCTAAAAAATCCCTCAAAGAGTCTCATTAAATGAAAAAAGGCTTTCAAAACTCCCCAAAGCTATATAAAAGCTATTCTAATCTCAAACCTAAAAAAAATCCACTAATCTCACTTAGAGCTAACTCACAACTTGATTAGTGCTAATCACGGTCGCTCGGGTTGGGGTCTTACACTTAGCAATAACCTTTACAACAAGATGTTTTTATCTCAATTGTTTATGCCTAAGTAAGTACAAGATGAGATGCAATTAAGTACATATTGATGCCTCTTAACATAGACTAAGTGAAGTTCCCAATCTAAGACATATGCATGATAAATGCAAAGACCTACAAAAGATGCATATATACGCTTGAAACCCTCTATCTCTTTTTGAAATTGAATGTTCATAAATGATACAAAGGTAAAGGTCATGAATGAGAGATAGGGTGATTAAATGATGCACACATGTTTTGAAATGATAAACAAACTAGTTTTAGAAAATGTAACTTAAATCTAGCAAGTTTGTTCAAATCATTAATTTAATAACATGTGTAGAACTATTCAAATGTTGAAGTCAAATTAATAATCATGTTTAAAATCAAATCATGTTAAACAAAAAAGATTGGAACACTAAATCATGCCATTTAATGAAAAGAAAGTTTTAAAGACAAGCATGAATTAATTTGAGATAGAGGGAGCAAAATCATTTGAAGAATCAAAGGTTGAAATCATTGATTTGCCCTCCTAGCCCCTCTCTAGTCTAGCATGGATGCCCCCACCTTCCTTGGCCCTTACAAATAAAAAAGGGTTGGCTCGAATTCCAAAGAATGGCTCAGTTTATAGCAAAAGAGGGGTTCCAACAGCTCACTCGGCGACTGGCCGACCTGTCACCTCCAACGGTTATATTCAAACGGTCACATTTTTAAAGGCTGTTGGCCGACCTTCAAGTTGGCGGTTAGCCGCTAGGTGACCGCGAGGTGACCAACATGCCCATTCACATTCTGGAAATGTGACCATGAGGTGACCGACCTCAATGGCGGTTAGCCGCCATTTTCCCAGTAATTTTGATTTGAAAATGATTTTCTAAGTAGGTCTTTTGGCCATGGAAAACTAGACTATAATATTGACTAATATGTTTAAATTGGAGTTTCAAAATGTGATACAAAACATGTTTACGCATGAATTTCAAAAATTCATTTTATAGAACTTTTGAAACTAAATTGAGAAGATTAAACCATAAATGTCAAGCATGAAAACTTAAAATAAAAATGCATAAGATTCCAAGAATAAGAGTACATGAGAGATCAAGCTATTTAAAATGAATGCATCCAATCAAATTGCCACATATGAAAACCCTAACAATCTATCCCTTTGCAATTTGATGACAACTTTTGAAGCTTGAACTCTCTCTCTTTCTTCAAAGATACTTTTACATCTTCTTCTTTGGACATTAGGGAGCTTTGGATATTAGGGAGCATTTGAATATCAATGAACTTTGGATTTTGCTTGCGGGAGCATTGACTTGAAAATCCTAAGGCTTTACTTCTCCCCCTCAACATAAGCATGTCTTAACAAATGTATCGATAAAGTTTTCCTCCCCCTAAGTTAGACAGTCCTTGACTTTTCCACTCCTCAACAAAAGCCAGGAATGACCTGCCACTTCTCTATTTCTCACCCCCTTTGACTTCTAATTGCAAAGGAGCATGCTCATGAAGAGTGAAAAACAAACCTTGTTAGTAGCACTTGTTTATAATACAATGATAAAAATGAGATGTAGGAACAGGTGATTGAACAACAAGGACTTAGTAATCAGGGCATAGGCCAATGCCGAATTAATGTCTTAAATTGATAAACCATTCATTGCCAAAGGGGTTTAGTAAAGAAATCGGCCAGTTGAGCATCAATGGGAACAAAAAGTAACTCAATGTTGCCTTGATTAGCATGATCACGCAGAAAATGATACCAAATGTCAATGTTCTTTGTGCGAGAGTGCTGAACCAGATTCTTAGAAATATTAATAGCACTAGAATTGTCACGCATGATAGGCATACATTGTTGTGGAGTATTATACTCTAAAAGAGTTTTTTTTCATCCACAACAATTGGGCACAGCAACTACCTGCAACAATGTATTCAGCTTCTGCAGTAAACAAGGATACAAAATTCTACTTTTTGCTATGCCAAGAAGCTACTAAGCAATTTCCTATGAAATAGCAGCAGCCACTAATGCTCTTCCTATCATCTATGGATCCTGCCCAATTTACATCACTATATCCAATCAATTGCAATGTTAAGTCACAACGATACTAGATACCGTAATGAGAAGTCCCATGAATATATTTTATGATATGCTTGACAGCCTTAAGGTGGGACTCACGAGGGTGAGATTGGTACCTAGCACATATCCCAACACTAAAGGAGATGTCCGATCTGCTAGCTGTAAGGTAAAGGAGGCTTCCTATTATGCTTCTGTAGAGTTTCTGGTATACCTTTTTACCTTGAGGGTCACTAAAAAGTTTTGTGGTAGATCTCTTGGGTTTGCAACTAGCCTTTGAGTCTCCTAAACCAAACTTCTTAACAATTTCTAAATCAAATTTGGACTGACTAAGGAAAATTCCCTTCTAAGCCGATTAATCTGAAGTCCCAGAAAAAATTGCAGAGGACCGACCGGACTCATCTCAAATGTGGAGCTCATCAACTCTGAAAATCTTTGAGCAAGTTTTTCTGAACTGGATCTAAAAACTACCATTGGAAAAATGAAATTGCATACCACTAAATGGAGTGCAATATGTAATTCTATCAAGGATGGGGGTTTGGGTATCCGAGAAATAGGTAAAAGTAATTTCGCTCTCCTAACTAAAACTAGTTGGAGATATTTATTTAATGAAGAGTTTCTTAGCTCAAAGATTCTCAAAGCTAAGTATTGCCCAAACAAATCTCTGAAGGGCAATATATTCTTGGTTCTGAAAAGGTTCCGTGGAAGCGACAAAATTTATTAATGAAAATGTGGGTTGGATCATACGAAATGGAAAGAGTATATCTATTTGAAAATATAATTGGATACCACGTAAGGGTGGAATGAGAAAACCTTTGTCAGAAATTTGCAACTCGTGTCTTGTTCTTAGGGATCTATGGGACCAAAATAGAAAATGGAATGTGAATATCATCAAGAGCATTTTTAGCAATTGCACTGAATGTGGAATGTGTTCAAAAAAATTTATGTTCCACATTATTTTAGAGAAGATAAGAAAATTTGGGCCTATTCAAAGAATGGGGCTTTTACCAACAAAATTAATCATCTTGCAGCCTCATCATGAAGGATAATGAACAAGATGGCAGGATCGTGATCAATTAGAGAGCTTTATGGAAGTTACCACTTCCACAGAGGGTTCTCATGTTTGGTTGAAAATGCATAAATAATGCAATCCAGGTTCGTAAGGTCCTTTCTGATAAATCTCTTATTAATGATGCGTTTTGCCCCATCTGTGGTAAGGAAGAAGAGTCGATTGTTCATACATTATTTATATGCGAGCATGCTAGGGCCACTTGGTTTGGATCTAAATTGGGTTACTTATCTCATAATACGTCTTTCAACTTAATTTCTGAACGGTGGGAAAAAAATATTGAAACCGACGACTCTACAAAGCCAAAATTTGATAATCATTCAAAAATTTGGATTTTCGCTTTATGGTGGGCTCCGTGGAAAGGTAGAAATGATTTCAGTTTTAGAGGAAAGGAGATTCGCCTAATAAATACTCTAAATTTTGCCAAAAGTGTTATCATGAATATCAATTCCTTGTCTATTAAAGCAAGAAATCTGAAAAACAAGCAAAAAAAAAAAAAAAATGCGACAATATGATATAACTTTTAGAATGAAGGATGGATTAGATGTTATTTTTTTTTAATGATGCTTTTCGTAAAATAGATGGTAAAGCTGACTTCGGCTTTGCCATTAGGTTCAATGGATCCTTTATGGTTGCAAGCTCGTTGGATGGGTCGTCAAAAGTCTCTTCTTCCAAAGAAGCTGAAGCAAGGGCCATTAGCAACCATAGGTGAATCTAAGATGAGGGGTTTCCAAAAGTCTTCCTTCTATCTGATTCTCTTGAAGTTGTTTGGGCAATTAAAGGGAACCCAAATTGTCGTCTATTGACCCCATTTTGCAAGATATATCCACTTTAGCGACATCTTTTGAACTATTTGAAGTCTCTCATATTCCTAGAGCGTTGAATTTGGTTGCACGTAGTTGTGCGGAGAAAACTTTTAAGGGGGATAGGAATATGGTGTTCTTTGGGTCCTCATTTGGTTGTTTTTCTTTATTCTCTTAGTTATTTTGTTGGTCTTTTAATAGTTTCTTTAACAAAAAAAAAAAAGAAATTAAGTAAGAACATACGGAAAAGTTTTCCCCGACCCATCCACACCATTTTTCATTTGTGTTACGGTTCACACTCATAGTGGGTCCACCAGATCAAACAACTGAATGGGCTACACATAAGGGACCTCTTTTGAATTACACTTCCTATTCTTTACCTATCCCATCCATATGGACTGCACCCCTGAATTGACGTTGCATTTATTTCAAGGAATGAAACTTTATGGGCCATCAATCAAAGGGTTACAATGATCAGATAGGCTGCAAATTTGATACACAGACGGGGCCCATATAAATCTTGGAAACCCACCCAGGTCCAAGTATTATAGAAGATACTTATATGTTCATGCGTGCCATGTTACTCAAGTTTTAAGATGCGTCTCAAGTTTTAAGATGCGTCTGTTTTTGAAGGCGACCTCTACCGAAACATAGAACAAGGATGGACATCAGGTCAATCCACCAAACGGCGGAAGGTACAAGATACATATGTACTAAACCAGTGAGATTTTCCAACTTCATTGTCACAAATAACATCACAAATGACTGAATTTATGGGAAAACATTTTCTCCAAGCAATTGCATTCGATTTGATCTAGCTAGCTCGTGAGGCTCACGTAAATGCAACGTGATTTACTTAAACTACCATGTGTCCTTCCCATTTAAAGATGTTTACATGAAACTTGAATGTGTTGGTTTAAATGATTTGACATACATTTTTTTTTTTTTTTTCATATTCAGAGGTGGACGTATGACGAACTTCGAGGTATATATTAAACTTTCCAGGGCTTCCAACCATACAAATAACATTATGAACAATTATGATTTTTTTTTCAGAAAAAGATTGATTGGCACTTATGGGGACATTTCTCCTCCGTGTGGACCAGATGATGCTGATATGGACTACATTTCATGGAGCCCTGCTAGTGGAATCTAATTTATCAATGGCACGTCAAAATGAAAGATGGATACATTGATCATGCAGATCTTGTCACTCGTGATTTAGCATATATTTGTTTGAAATGAGGTGATTACATATCACTGATGGAGGTTGTGATGAGTTGTGACTTGTAATCTCCCATACAGAGGCGATCACTTGGAGTCATGGTCATTTTCTTCATTAGCAATCACAATTTCTTGTTGCTACTTAGGTTTGTTGAGATTCTTAGTTACATCTCATATTTGACATGTCATATACATTGTGTTTTCATCTCTTCGGCGTCCAAGGATATCCAACAATTTGATGATCATGGTGGGACTAATTGTGTCTCCGCGTTTGTTTTGGGGTCAAGTGCTCATTTATCAATCCTCTCCGCATAACAGTAATTGCTCACTTTCTATATTCCATTCTCTATTGGAACACCTAAAATTCCCTGGGGACCAATAAGCTTAGGATCGCTTTCCTCTTTTTTTTTTTTTTTTTTAACACCCAAGTCACAAATTTCAAAAGGTTTTTCAAAACCACCAAATGTCACGGATACGGACAGCCGCCAGGGACGTCCTACACTTCACCTTGCACTCGATTGAGCCACAAATCTTTTATTTTATCTTCTTCACGTCATGGATGCCTCCTCATCTTTTATTTGTTTCCTGATAGGGGGGGGGGGGGGGTTGCTACTGAAAAATGTGCAATGTTATATGCAAAATTAACTGATTTTGATTTATCATAATTGTGGGGGGGGGGGGGGGGGGGGGGGGGGGGGGGCTACTGAAAAATGTGCAATGTTATATGCAAAATTAACTGATTTTGATTTATCATAATTGTGTCTACTTAAAATTTTGATGGACAGTTAGCATTTAGCTTTGTTAAAAAAGTCCCTGGCTCACCATGAATGCAATAATATTGCTCTTGATTTAGAACTAAAACAAAAGTTTATGAAACCTTATAGCCGTAGATTTATTTTTTTGAACTTCTGTGGGCCCCATAATCAACATCTGAACCTTTAATTCATTTAATCATCTGAACATTTTGCAAATTACAAGTATTTGTCTTGTAAAAGAACTATTGAATTGTTACAACTTACAAGTATTTATCTTGTTTATACATTATAGCCTTTTGAGGGTCTAGGGTTCGAGATCTCTAGATTGGTCTACTCAATCAATCAAACCAAAAGTGTGCAAAAAATAATAATCTACACAGCGAAAATAAAATCACAAGCATACACCACAATGACACCAAATTTAAGGTGGAAAACCCAAACCGGGTAAAAAACCACCGATCCGTACTGGATCTAATCAAACACTATGAATTTCGCAATTACAAGAAACTCAGATTTCTTCCCTAAATATCCCCTATCTAAAGACTGAAGTTACCTTGTGTCGCATCACGCTTTAACGACATCACACCATTGATTGCAACAGATCCAGCGCTTGACTCCTCAAATCTTCTACGCAAGAAGATGATCTTCTACAAGGGATGTAGAAGAAACTTGGCTCTCTAGAGTACTTGGTAGCACAACTCTTCAAAAATCTCTAGAGAAAATTTCTCTCAATCATATCACTAATTCAGAACTTGAGAGATGATCTTTTATCTTTCTCTTGCCTTTGGGTTGTGAGAAACACCCAATATATAGCCCTAAATTCGTGCTTAAGACTCCTTAGAATAATCCACTTAGAATAAAGAGTCCATCTCAAACATTCTCTCAGAGTTCGGAATGAACCAGACTTCCTTCGCCACCCTCGCTATAGCGAGCTTCACCCTCGCTATAGCGAGATATCATTTTGCCTCTGTCACGTTTCTGCCTCTGTCAGCCCATTGGCAACTTTTATTCTAACACCTTTTATTTTGAATGTTTATATATTGAAGTTTGAATTTATATACTTTGAATGTTAAATTTTTAGTTAATTTTGATAGGTTAGATATTGGTTGAAAAATGAATGAGGTCATCACTAAGTTTATATATATAGGCCTAATTTTTACTCTTGCCGCCCTGGGCCCTGAAAAATTCAGAACCAGCCCTGTTCCTGATTGTATGTGTCAATGTTCGATCACATTAACTGTAGGTCTCAGTCCCAATCATACCACTAACCTATCCAAAACACTGATCATACTAAAGAAAAAAATGGCACAATTAGGGTCCTATTTGTTTGCGAGAGGGATAGAGTACCCGTGGAGCAAGTGTCACATTATGCATAAAATTATGGAGTTGGTTAAAATAAAATGAGTAGTGGGTTACTTTGCATATGTTTGGATGATTGGTGTAAATAAAACAAATATTTTAAATGAAGAGGATGGAGTAAAAGCTACTTTATTACATATCGAGGAATTAACTCTTACTAGCAAACATGCTTAGCCCTCTTGTTTCCTCATGGCCATCGATCCGAACACATTAACAAGTAGAATTTTGTACTATGGTGTCTAATTCCACTCTTCTTTCACTTCAAGAGCAAATAAGCAGCTCATCTTTTGAAACAAATCTTTCTAACAGATATGAGAAGTCAAGAAATCGATCAAACAGCCCCTACCTCATAACAACACAAATAAAGAATAAACCCATGCATCTTTTCTACCTCAAAGAAAGGAAATCATCCAACATTCCAAATTCTCTAGAACGACAAGGATCAACACAAGCCTTGGGTCATCGAGAATGCTAGGTTGATGAGGGTATATTTTTGAAACGAAGTAACCAATGCACCTTCAACGCTTGTTTTTTAGTGTGTCACCTAGGAGTAATTGCATATTTTTAGGCAACATATGAGGAGTGAGGAACCCACCTTATAGCACTTTTTTTGCTTTGCCGGTTTGTTAGATTGTATGACCCCAATCCAGTGGATGATCCGATTAAATTGATTTCTTTCATTAATTAATTTATATTTTTCATGCTTTATTCATGAGATGGATGGTATTTTACTTTATGCTTGCACATGACCAACACAAAATGACATGATGGTTCATGAGATGAACCGGAGCGCACATGTATGTTAGATGTGATCCATGTGTTTGGATGAGATCCACACATAGGAGACATAGATCATAAATCTTATACTTAAATTGATTAATATCCAGTGATGAGATTGGGCATCTCATCTAATAAGGTTGCAGCACTGTGATCACTATGAGATAGTGCGATATGTTTCGATCATCAGAGTGTAAGACTCTGGATCACTGTGCTGGTATATTGGATGTACTGAAGGACCATGAGTAGCACCTTATACAAATTTGTCTTTGATTATAGGACTGCTTTCATAATCCCCAAGCAATAGGTTTTTAATCTTGAGAGATTAATGGACTTAAGTTTCTACCATACATTTACTTTGAGTCATCAATGGGTGAGGCCAATTGTCGGTCAACACCTCGATGTCTTGGATACGTGGTAATGCGGCTGTGGGAATAAATAATTCTCAAGATGGAATCTGTCCCCATAAATATCCCCTTGTGCCAATTAAGGTTTTTTTATCATTAGTGAGTGCGCACTCATCTCAATTAAGAGTTAATTAGATGACACTAATTATTACTGTGATTAATTGTGTCTCAAGGATAATAAGAGATGGATCCAATTTGGTTGGACGAACTTTTTCCAATAGATCCATGGATATATTTGATGGAGGGGCTTACTTGTAGTGATTGGGAAGTTTAGGGTCTTCTTGTTATTATTCCTAAGACTGTAGTGCAATTGCATTTAATTAGTAGACTTATTTGCAATTAACTGTGGGTTCGGAGTTCACATGAGATGTGGGGTCCTGATTCCTTGTTGGAGTCAGATTCTAAGGAATCCCTAGTGGTCCTCATGCTAGCCCTAATAAGAGAATGTTACTAATCCTATTACAACTCTTAGGTCATGTTTGGTAACCGTCAATGCTGTGGATTTCCACCTCATTTTCTTCCATTGCGTGGAATGCCCATATTTGGTGGACTGCAGAAAACCAAAGGAAGGCTTTCCATGTTCCTCCAAGTTGATTATTTCACTCGTCAGACCACCCCCATCAGATTCTTGAACTGCACAGAAACATAAAAAGGCGCTGCTATAGTGATTCTCGACGTTAATATAGGGCAGTCCGATTTTTGTGCCTTTTTTTTTATTTTTATGGGCCCTAGAATAAAGATCTGAACCGATGATTGTGTTAAGAAGGTCCAAACGGCTATCTCACAAAATTTCAGCCGTTGATTCATCTTAGATCTTAAGATATTTGCAAAACCATCTAAACCGTTAGATGGCAATTTCTGGGCCAAAAAAAGGGATTAAATCCAGTCTGTTTTGTTTAATTTTCTGGTTCCTGTGGGCCCCATTTGGATGATCTGAACTGGTAGCTATTTCTGGAATGTCAAACACGGCTAGTTGACCAAATTTCAACCGTTGATCCTTACTATATTTTGAGATGTTTAAAAAAATCCAGTACTAAAATATTAATTTTTTATTCCTGTGGGCCCCTTTTGCACGATCTGAACCGTATATATTCTCTAGATGACCACAGACTACTTTGAGGTGAAAGTTGAGATCTTGATTTTTCATGGATTTTGAAAATTAAAAAAAAAATATTTGTGACCATTGGATCACACATTCTACAATTTATAGGAAACCTCCCCCATCCAAACATGGAACTCTCATTGGGAATCCTTCTTGAGGATGTATTGATTCTTTGGAGATGGAGAGAATCCTCTAAACAGAGGATTCTTCTACGTTTACCAAACATGCCCTTAAGGAAAGGAGGAGTAGGATACTTACTAAGAATGGAAGTGAGACTTCTAATCTTGGTATAAGAGGAGGTGTGCCATAGACTATAAACACTACAACAGATGAGTCTTTTTGCGACATTTATAAGCGTAGCAATAGAAACCAAAAGCATTGCAAATGATTATCAGCAACATTTTTGAAAGCGTCGATGTGCCGTTGCAGTTGATGCAAATGCAGAAGATAACTAACGACGCTACAAAGCGTTGAAAAAGGCATATGTGTCAACTACGGAATTAAGCGTTGCTAAAGTACTAAAAGTGTCACTAGTTAATTTTTTTTACTTATTTTGATAATTTCCATTAAAATATGTTGCCCGGCGCATTTAAGAGTTGCAAAAGGTTCACTAACTGCAACATTTTTGTATCTATTGCTGATTGTGTACTTTGCTACGGTCTGTAAGCGTTGGTGATGTTATACTACTTGCTACGCTTTGTTACCGTTAGTGAAGTATTATTATTTGTAACCGTTCTAAGGGTTTTAAGAGTACCATTTGCGTGCACTAATATTATTCTCTAGAAAGTGTTAGCAACACTTATAAGGGTTGTAAAAAGACCATTTGCAAGGTATAACCGCTTATGCATTTATAACGCTTTTAAAAGCGTAGAAATCACTCCTTTATATTTGCAACCATTTGAATGTGTTGCAGAAGATCTTTTCTTCTTCCCTACCTATAAAGACCTTTACACACTCAAAAACATTTAACTAACAAAATATTTAATTTCATGGGTTCCAAATGTAGAAAAGTGTCACAATATCCAAAATAACTTCCACATAGCCTTGCTAGTGATGTAAGTTTACAATAATCGCATCCTTCCTAAGCTTACAAAATATCGTTCAAAATTCAAACAATGAAGTATCGCATTTACGATCATCTTCCATCCTTTTCTACCCCAACAGTCCATCTCTGCAAAGTACTCATGATGTTAAACCATTCTGCAATTTCAAAAAAGAAAATTTGTTATATATGAAGGTGGCGCCAAGAAACGACAAGTAGAGTTTAAGTGACAATATCAATTCAACATATGTCTGCGGTAATACTTGTGCACCACTAAATATACAATCAGCCAACTGATTAGAAATACAATTATAGATCAATTTCATTTAAGTAGTCCAGATCGGTATCAGACCTATTAATAGTTTGCTGTAAAATTGAACTGTACTGACTATATTGATGACAAGGATCAAAGTATTATCTGTATAGGCATAATTTTGATGTCGACTAAAGACAATAGTCAATATCAATTTTGCTTTGGCCCCTCTTCCGACCCATATTGTCCTGTATCAGTGTACTGAATTTGTGGAGTGTTATATTGACAAGTTTTCCATACTTTAAAATATGGTTTGCTTCCTGTAAACCGATGCCAGTTTGCTTGGGTCAACATGGGAGGTCTGTGGGTTGAGGGTTCATTAAATGGGGCAGATACATACCGGCCTAACCCATTTTAGTCTTCCCACTTTCCTCGCTGCTACTAGATGTGTTCCCACCCTGTACCTAGTATATGCCACCCAGATGATGCATTGACATTTATAATATTGCCATGCAAAAGACCAACCCCTAGTTACCACATAGGATTAAATAAACAGGTTACACTGCTTAGAGAAGATGAGACCTTCCTTTGCATCCTACTTTGTAGAGACTGGTGGTTAACCCAAGTTGTAGCACAGGTGGTGGAGGGCTACTACTACCTCAGCTCGGCTAGCAATAGGCCAATGCATTTTCTAACCATTGATCAGCATGACAAATGAAAAGACAAAGAAACCAAGCACCATTGTTTAAACTTATCAATAACGAACACCCAAGTCAGCTGCAAGCACTGCCAC
The DNA here is from genome assembly GCA_012931725.1 of Litsea cubeba. Classification (NCBI taxonomy): domain Eukaryota; kingdom Viridiplantae; phylum Streptophyta; class Magnoliopsida; order Laurales; family Lauraceae; genus Litsea; species Litsea cubeba. The sequence continues at coordinate 13,033,457 of CM022950.1, read as the reverse complement.
AAACTCAAGTGTAGAAAAGACAGAAACTTTAAGTAGTCTACCTCCACAACCTAAGCACTATGTACATGCACATATACATAAATCATGCACATATACATAAATCATGCACATATACATACATGTATGATTAATATATGATTAAGTGAACGAATGCTGCAAGGAACACTTTGGGTGTCTACATGTACATAAATCATGCACATATACATACATACAAATGTATCTATATGATGAATATATATGACTAGGTAAACGGATTCTTTATGGACCGCTTTGAGTGTTTGGGTGGAACTGATGGATGACCATCTGATCTGCAATGCATTTTGAGCTGCAACAGAATCAAAATCACAAACAGTGCCCCACCCTCTCCATTACAAACCACATCAACACAAACACCAATCACCAATATAAACTTCAGGCCAAAAACACCAGCAAACGGAATTCAAGCTCCAATCTTTTTTTTTTTTTGAAGAATGGATTCAAGCTCCAATCTCCTAACCACCACACAGTAAAATGGATACGCATTCATCCCACCCTGCCAGAAGCTAATCCAAACAGGTCAAACTCATCCCCAAACACCAAGATCAACTCAAACACACACGCAACTCATAGCAGCTTCAAAACCCCAGCATCAAGAACCCGAAAATCAGTTAAAAGATGAGGAAGAAGAAAAGCAGAAGAGGATCGAAGAAGAGAGAAATGAGAGAGAAGAAAATATAAAAAATTTTCAAACAAAAAACAAAAACCAATAGACTAAAACTTTATATACTTTCATACCACAAATAAAGATAAAGATGAACACATTTTAATATGTAAATTCATACCACATAAAAGTTGGCCCCAATGTGAGCCATGAGAAAGTTCAAATTAGCTTCAGAAGCTGCTTTCCATTTTTGTAACTCCTCTACCTTGTCCTCATTTTCATGTAAACGCGTTGTGAGCTCTTGCCCTTGTCTCTCATACTCCTCATCCTGTCTCTTAGCTGCCTTGGCTCTTCTCCTAGGTTCCTCAACCTCTGGATAATAGTAAGAGGAGGAGGATGACATTGGGTCCACGCCGTGACCAAGACCACCGATGTAACCTAGTTTTGCACCTAAGACTTTATTAGCAATGTCGTCCTCAGTCATGGGAGTAGAACCTTCTTCTAGGGACTCAGCCTGCATCTCCAACATCTTATCCTGTAATTTTAAATAAGAGTCATGTATCAAATAAAAATAATATTTTAGATGACAAACCATAATTATAATACATAATTTTCTTGAGCAGAGCCACTCCAGCCTTTGCCCGGATTATAATACATAATGCGATAAAATTCAATCCTGCCGGGCTCTTATTGTGTTTGTGCATCACGCTGTAAAATACCTTAAACTTAGTAGGCAGTTCTATACTAAATCAGTAGGAGATAGAGGGCACAATTGGTGCCTTTGGAAACATAGAGATGTCTGCTTTCAAGAACAAAAAATGGTTCAAAAAACCGACATCTAAGGAGAAAGTTACACTCCTTTTACCAATACATGGCAAAACAGTACATAAACCAAGATTAAGAAAGTTACACTCCTTTTTTTTTTTCTCAATAATCAAACCATTTATAAGAGACACTTATATAAAGGAAGCATATCAATTATCAAGCTTAGTACCTTGAAACTGAAAGCAAATATGAGACTAAGAGATTTTTAAGAAACTGAAAGCAATTTGTTCATACTTAATTTATTCATGAAACAAAAAAAAATAGAATATGAAATTTGATGTCATGTACCTAATTGGGTTGCAATTTCCTTTTTGCAAACATATCCCAAGTTTCAAGAAGCTGATATGCAAGTTTGTCTTTTCTTAACTCCCTTAAATTATTTTGTATTTATCATTAATGTTGCCATTTCATAGTGCCTAACTTTAAGCCTACAACAACTGGTGGACATGACCATCGGCTTGACACAACCTAAAAATCAGGTGGATGTATTGGTCATGTGCAATGCTATAAGAAGTATGAACATCTTAACTTCAACCATCAAAATACACTTTCTTTAATAACCAATAGTCATATATATTAGTGAATTGTTGCAGGTAAGGATATATCCCTATGGTTGTTGTAGTTTCAAACAAAAGGCTTGTATAAATAAAAGTTTTCTTCCCTCTGATGCCTTTTTGTTTTTATGATTAATCATTTGTAAAAATCTGCTATTCTAGATATGTTGTACTGGAAATTTCATTTTTACTGTTACAAAGTGATATTGTCCACACATAGTCAATTGTTATTTGTTATTTTATTTGCATCTAAAACAATCTAAAATCAACTAGAAATGAAGATTTGCCATTTTTACTTTATGGATATTAAGAAGAAAAACTCCATATACAAAAACCAAAACTCACATGTCTCTAGCCCGCTGAGCAACAGCCCAAGAGGCATGATTTTTACAACCCAATAACTGAACGGTGAGAATCTTGATAGTTACTCAGGCAAATCATCTTATTTTTACTCAAAATTTGGCGTTGTTAAACCTTGATAGTTATTCTATCAAACCCCAAAATTATGGCTCTAAAAGATTTCAGAAAGTTGATTTTATAGAGGCCTAAACAGGGAAACTAAGTCAATTTGTGCATAAATTTTGCAACTAATTTCTACAATTTATTTTTGTGTTCTATTTTTTCTAGTTTATTTAATGCATAGTTTTATGGTTGGATGGTTGTTCATGGAATTCATTATTGTTGTGATTTTGTTTAACCATGTTTAAGTTGTTGGAGAATCAAGTTTGAGAACTGATTTAAATTGGATACAAGTCATAAATCCTTTCAGCTGAATATCTAAAATCTTACACAAATCTCAAAATCAGACACGGAAAACTATAAATATATATACTACCTTATCAGCTCGATGATTCAAAAATGATCTTGAACCACCACGGTGGTTAACTTTTTTCTTTGCACGAATGGCCTTGTTGATTGTGCTAAGTTTCTGTAATAGAATTTTGTTAGTTAGGAGTACAACAGAAGAGAATTAAAGTTTGATTAATATCATTTCTTTTTACCTTGAACTTGTCTATTTCAAACCAATCACAAAGCCGTTCCCAGTACTCTTGTGTGACATTGTCTTATGGCTTCCGTCTACGCTGATCATTTGAGAGAGTCTTGTAATAAACGTGCAACCTACACCTGAACTCTTTGAGGCGCTGTCCTAAGTACTTATTGATAACCCTTTCGACATGCGGGAGATGGATGTCAATGTTAAAGCTCTTCTGCAAATAAGTTTTGCAATGCGATGTTAAGAAGAAATCGACTCCATTAATAATAAACCAACTAAAGAAAAATAATTTTATTACCAAAATATGTTCATGCATCGTCTGAACTTTGGAGTTGTATTCCTTCTTCACCTTTCTCCAATTATAAAGTGACAGAGGTGCATATTTGCGGCAAATTATGCCAACTTCAGAAGCAAATTGCTGACTCTAATCTCCTACAGGCTTTGACTTCACTGGTGGTATCTTAATCCTTGGTTTATGACCTCGCCTTGCTATATGGTTAATGAGAGTGTTGTTCTTTGCCTTGCCTCTTTTGGTAACTGATGATGTTGAACCCATTTTAGAAGTAACAATAGCACAAATTCATAGCTGGTCAGACACTTTTTACCAATCCATCAATAATATGAAACCATTACTATCGAGAGATTACAAAGGTAAGTTTAGCCTATTGGACTTACCAGGAGTCGACCCATTAGCTGATTGTGCAAAAGAGTTGGGCACATTATCCGATTGTGTAAAAGAGTTGGGCACAGACGAAGGCACTGCACTAGAAGTTGCGGATCGTCCACCTGGTGCCATGTATATACAAGAATCAATAAATTGAAAACACGAATAAGCAAAGTCTGAGTGAGAACAATCCAAAGTTCCAAGTGTACATAATTAAAATTTATGAAAAGATTGGATTGAAATCAAAAGTTGCAGGAAAGAAATCTAACTTACCATGGAGAGACGCAACACCCGGTTGTGTGCTTGGCTGGGGCTCCGGCTGCGTTTGAGAACTTCTAGTTGTTCGTCCACTTGGTGCCACGCCTAGACAAGAATCAATAAATTCACAACACGAATATGCAAGGTCTGAGTGGGAATAAACCAAAGTTCCAAGTGTACATAACTAAAATTTATGAAGAGATTGGACTGGAATCAAAAGTTGCATGAAAGAAGACTATCTTACCACGGAGAGAAGCAACACCCGGGAAGAGATTGGACTGAAATCAAAAGTTACAGGAAAGAAGACTATCTTACCACGGAAAGAAGCAACACCTGGTTGTGTGCATGGCTAGGGCTCCGACTGCGTTTGAGATCTTCTAGTGGTTCGTCCACTTGGTGCTACGCCTATACAAGAATCAATAAATTCACAACATGAATATAAAAGGTCTTTCTGGGAATAAACCAAAGTTCCAAGTGTACACACCTAAAATTTATGAAGAGATTGGACTAAAATCAAAAGTTACAGGAAAGAAGACTAACTTACCATGGAGAGAAGCAACACCCGGTTGTGTGCTTGGCTGGGGCTCCGGCTGCGTTTGAGAACTTCTAATGGTTCGTCCACTTGGTGCCACGCCTATACAAGAATCAATAAATTCACAACACCAATATATAAGGTCTGAGTGGGAATAAACCAAAGTTCCAAGTGTACATAACTAAAATTTATGAAGAGATTGGACTGAAATCAAAAGTTGCAGGAAAGAAGACCATCTTACCACGAAATGACGCAACACCCGGTTGTGTGCTTGGCTGGGGCTCCGGCTGTGTTTGAGAACTTCTAGTGGTTCGTCCACCTGGACCCATGATTGGACAAGAATTATATATTTGACAATATAAACTAAACAAACTCCCATTGAGCATAAATCACATTTTGAGGTGTAAAGCAGACAACAATTTAATCATGTAAATACAAACAAGTCAAAAGAAATTCAATAATAAGTAACATGATTAGGAAGGAATAACAAATTACACAAAATATTTCATATACTATCACTTATAGATAATTAAAACTAACTTTTACATGAGCATTCAATCTATGTCAGTATCATCATCAGTTGATACTGCATTCTCTTCTTCTGAACTACAATAATCTATGTATCATATTCTTTATCAATTTCATCATCATTAATGAACTGATCCTCTGTATGTACTCTACCCATATTGGTTAGTACCACATGTGCATCAACTTCAATTGGGTTCAAATCTTCCCTATTTAGATGCAGAGGTGTAAGTTCTTCATTCTGAATATTATCACCATTACGTTCTTCAAGAGTGTGATCATGTTCGACAATTCTAATCACAACGACATGCTCCTCCTATTGAAATGCCTCAACACCATGCTCTACTAAAATCTCTTCCTCCTTCTCTGAAACATCATATACACTTCTTGGCTTTATTTTCTACACAACTTGCCAACTACCATGCAATTTAGTATCACTCACATAAAAGACTTGACTTGCTTGGGCAGCAAGCACGAATCGGTCATCTTTGTACCAAGTTCGGGAGACATTAACACTAGTCACCTGGCCATCAGTTTGAATACCCATCCTTCGGTTACCAACATCATACCAATCACATAAAAAAAGATAAACTCGATTGGAATTTAAGAAGTTTAACACAATGACATCGGTTAGAACACCATAGAATTCAATCTCTTTTGACTGGTGACATCCTTGCACAGCGACACCACAGTTTTGAGTACGGAGATTTACTTCTCTGTCCTTTGTGTGAAACCTAATACCATTAACGATGCAACCATTATATCGAATGACACGATGATCAGGCCCGCAAGCTAATGAATATAAATCATTGGTAGCTTCAGGAGATTTCTGGGATCACAATTCTTGCATCTACGAGTAAAGTGTGCAAAATCAATAGAATATACAATATAAGTAGGACAAACAAGTACTTTACTTTTGGGGTCCCTAAGAAAACTTACACGTTGTTCAAACCATTCAGCAAAATACATTTCTTGCCTCTTTTCCAAATAATTTAGACTTTCCCTTTTAAGCTCAATCAAGTGTTGTCTACATAAAGAAAATGTCAAGAATATATATATAATCAACTAGAAATATATATATATATATAATGCATCTTACTACATATGGGTGCACTCACTCGAGATATGGCAATACTTCTTCTGTACTATTCAGCACATAATAACGAGCCTTGTTGTGATCTTTTAGATTCAAGCTGACAATTTTAGAAGCTCCTAATGGTCGCACATTATGTGAGAAAACATGCAACTTAGTAGGTTGTTTCGCCTGACCACCATCAAAATTTCGCTCTTCACAGTTGAAGCGTGTTTCAATTCCTTGGAGATACATGGAACAAAACGTCAGACATTCGTTATCAATGAATGCTTCAGCAATTGAACCTTCCGGACGTGCCTTGTTACGAACGTATTGTTTCAAAGTGTGCAAAATCCTGTTTAAAGGTTTATAATTATTGTATGCAAAACAAACTACAACTTTAAACTTTTAAATGCATGTACATGTTACCTTTCAATGGGATACATCCATTGATATTGCACAGGACCACCAAGAATTGCCTCTTGTGGTAAATGGACAGCTAAGTGAACCATTACATCAAAAAAAGATGGCGGAAATATTTGTTCAAATTTACAAAGTATCACGGCAATGTCTTTCTCCATATTCTTGAGTACTTCCAACCTTAAAGTCCTCAAACACAACTCTTGGAAGAAGAAACCCAGCTCAATCAATGCAATGGATACATCATTGGATAAGAAACCACGTACGACAACCGGGAGAAGTCGTTATAAAAGTACATGGCAGTCGTGGCTTTTCAAACCTGATATTCTACCGTCATTGACGTTCACACACCGATATATATTGGATGCAAAACCATCTGGAAACTTTACAGATTTCAACCATTCACAAAATGTCCTTTTCTCGGTCGATGATATTGTATAGCACGCAGATGGTACAATAAACTTATCACCCCTAGGAATTAGATGTAATTCTTTTCTTATACCCAAAGCTGCCAAATCTGATCGAGCTTGCATTGAATCTTTTATTTTACAATCAATACTCATCATAGTTCCTAAAATGCTCTCACAAATGTTCTTTTCAATATGCATCACATCAAGGTTGTGATGTAGCTTGAGGGTTCGCCAATATGGTAATTCAAAAAATATACTATTCTTTGACCAATTCAACTCAATCTGCATATGCTTCCTTTTCTTGTTATTCGGATTCTTTTCAAAGTTCCGTTCTTCAACCAGTTCAAGTTGTGATACAACATCCTCCCCGGACAAATCCTTTGGTTTTGACCTATTCTCAACCATCCCATCAAATAAGTTTTTACCACGACTCCGCCAAGAATGTTGTGGTTGCAAAAAACGACGATTGCCCATATAACATAACTTCTGACTATTCTTTAGATACATAGAAACTGTGTCTTTGTTACAACTTGGGCATGCCATTTTGCCCTTAGTGCTCCATCCGGACAAGTTAGCAAATGCAGGAAAGTCATTAATAGTCCACAATAATGCAGCGTGCATTTGAAATGTTCGCTTGGTCACAACATCATATGTCTCCATGCCGTTCTCCCACAAGTCTTTTAATTCATCTATCAACGGCTGTAAATACACATCAATTTCATTTCCCGGTGATTTAGGACCAGAAATAAGTAGTGACATGAAGATGAAAGGATCTTTCATACATTTCCATGGTGGCAAGTTATACCGCATGAGCATTAGTGGCCTAAATGGTACTCATGTCACCAAAAGGATTGAATCCATCGCTTGCAAGGCCTAGGCGAATATTGCGAGGTTCATTTGAAAACCACTCATTCTCCTTGTCGAAGTCTTCCCAGACTTTGGAATCAGTTGGGAGCCTAAATACATTCTCCTCATGAACTCGCTTTTTATTGTGCCACCTCATATCTACAGCAATCATCCTTGACATAAACAACCTTTGAAGTCTTGGTTTAATTGGAAAGTATCATAAAACCTTTTGTGGTATTTTCTTAAACTTGCCTTCAACAACTTTGTACCTCGACTCCCCACATACTGGACAACTTTGAAGATTTTCATATTCCTTCCCCCAGAAAAGTGCACAATCATACTTGCACGCATGAGTTGCAATATAACCAAGCCCTAGTTCTCACGGTAATGTCTTTGCCTCATGATAGGACTTTGGTAGCGTCTCACCCTCAGGCAAAGCCGCTTTAATGAATTGAAGAATCATATCAAATGATTTGTTACTCCAATGATTAATTACCTTCACATGAAACAACTTCACGAGATAATCCAATTTAGAGAATTTTTTGCAACCTAGATACAAAGGTTGCCGCGATTCATTCAGAGTCTCTCAAATAGAGTAGCATTTCCTTCTCTCCTATCAAGACCACTAAATGTTTCCGCTTCTCTGGTTGTGAAATTATCTGCATCCCCATATTGCATGTCTGGCACTGGATTATCCATACAAGTAGGTGCCCCTAAATCTTGTAGCAAGTCACGAACCCCATCAAAAATAGCCCCTTCATCAGCACCAGCATCATCGCCGTCATCATCATCAGACAACACTTCATATTCTTCACCATGATGTACCCAACGAGTGTAACACTTGTCCATTCCATTGTCAAGTAAATGATATTTTACTTCATCGACTTGCTTATAGTACCTATTATTGCAAATCCTACATGGACAGTGGATCCTACCCGCGATGTCAGTATGATTACTAGCAAGAACAATGAAGCCCTCAACACCTTCAGTATATCGAGTGCCAAACCGATCTGGCAAATCCATCCAACTCTTATCCATACTTATGTGGAATTCTATACAATTTAATTGAAAAGAAATTTCAATTATATAGGCACATAGTGCAATTTCACTACATTTGGAATGATAGAAAAAATAAAATAAAATAAAATAAAATAAACAATGGTACGAAAGAGCAAATAGACTGAAAAACATGTTAGTTTTTAATATGAAGATATACCTCGGGAAGACTCTAGAAAAGATGCTACACTCTACAAAAATCAGAAATTCAGTCACCAAACTTTATAATAGCTTAATAGAGGCCCCTAAAGGGACTTCCAGGAAAAAAAATCCCCCCCCCCCAAGGCACTAGGGTGGGCAGCAGCCACCAAACTTTATAATAGAAAATCTGCATGGGGAACCACAACGAATGGGCATCCTTCATCTGTTGCCACACAAGGAACTGTGGTATGCAATACCCATGCATTATGATATGCAATACCCATATTCAAACATATAACATCACTTTTATATTTATAAATAGGAAAATGAAAACATGCAAAACCATTAATTTGTACAGCAAAACAAATCAGCATTTGTATAACAATAAGACAAACTGAAAGCAAACAGTAAGAACGAGTCATGATATTCTTATAATAAAGTTAAATGCAAGTCATTATTCCTGGTCACGTCTACTTCACAGTGCAACATAACAATCAAACAAACATAATGAAAAGCTTCAACATGCCCATATACAAAAAACTCAAATGTGAAAAGTCATGCAAAACATAGAATTTCATTGAAACAATGTGCATGCTCAACGCCCTTCATCCCAACTCACTTACAACTACACTTACAACTATCTCACGAAGCCTCTTTTAAATGGTGATGATCCACCCGGGCCCATTAAATCACAAATATATTAGGATGCCACTCTTCTCTTCATCCCATTTTCAAGGAAAGTAAAAAAAGAAAAAGATGGAAAGGAAAAAAATATAAAAGAATTCATAATGATAATGTAAAAACCCATGATTCAGTACCTTTTAGATGGAAATAATCAGCAACTAAGGAAGAATCACAAAATCCTACCATGTAAAAGAACACATGCATCTTCGACAGAGGAGTAAGAGGACAAAGATGAGAAGGAAAGTAAATAGCTTTTCAATAAAAAAGAGAAAAAAAAAAACAAGGTCATACTAATGGTGTGTGGAGAAAGAGAGAACACAGAGTAGGGTCTTGGCCTATGTGTATAGAGAGGAGAGGTTCATGAAAAACATGAATAATTTCAACCAAGCAAATAAAAATCATTTAATCATGAATAAAATCAACCCTAAAATCAGCTAGAAAAATATGATCCTATCACAGAATACTTCAATCACACACACATGTTAATTTAGGAACATCAACCCATTTCATTCCAAGATAATATTTTATTACTGAAATAAGAAATTAGAGTTATACTAGTTGTTTGTAAGACAATATAAACATTCATTTACAACTAACTATTAAAATACCGTATAGGTGGACGCATGATTAGATAAAATTTACATCTGCAACATGTCTCCAATCTACACCAATAAACAACAGGGATGTTAGTGAAGTGGACTTACCACAATGACAGCAAGAGTACAAGTTACTTTCCCTTGACCCTCAAAGAAAAGCAATTGTACATCATGAGCAAACACGAGGAAAAAATAACAATAAAAATTAAATAAATTTCTCAATGCTAAATATGCATCATAACGGGCATATATGATTTGCATCATAAACCTCTTATCTTTTTCCCCGTCATAAACCTCATTCTGGGTGTATGCAAGAAGTAGAGCTATTGCTTGGGATTCATACAAGTGATCACTATTCTTAAATCATTTGCATATATAGTCCAAGTATATAACTGTATGATTTGTTAGACCTAAGTCTTGATAGCAACATTTATAAGTTCCATCAAGTAAAATGTTGACACCAAAAATGTCACTTTGCCTCTTCAAGATCCAAAGAGCCACATGAAGTCGCAACCTACCATAAATAGGCAATGCTGCTTCCAAAAATCAAATCTTGTCAGAATCAAACAAAAACTGCAAGATTCTTCCAGACAGCCAAAAGAGGAGTACACAAGAAGTTTCAGGCCATTTCAAAATCATTTGGCCTAACTTCGCATCTCAGACAGCCGAAAAGGAGCTCTCGGCGGCAAAAGCATCGGAGACACCAAATCTTCGATCAGGGCCGATGGATAGTCTCAAAATACTTCCAAAAGGCTCCACGTCAAGTTCCGAGTCAAACCGACAACGTTTGACCCTACATCAACCCTCGAACAGCTAAATCAAGCCTCTCGGCGGCGAGAACCACCGAGGCCATTACTCATCAGATAGAGCACATGGACGGCTTCAAAATGCTTATAAAGGGCTACACGTCAAATTTCAGGTCATTTCCACAACATTTGACCATAGTTTGACGCTCGGAAGCCAAATCAGGCCTCTCGGCGGCAAAGCTCTCCGGGACCATGGTTTCCAAGACAGAGCCTATGGATCATCTTAAAATGACTCCAATAGGTTCCCTGTCAAATTTCAAGTCAATCGGACATCGGTTGACCGCACATCAAACCGCGACATCTTCATCGCGACAAAAAGCAAGTCTACTAGTGATAGGACCCCAAACGGCTTCAAAACTCAAACAAAAGCCTATGGTTGGTCTTATTTATTGCTCAGGAGGCTTCACACCAAATTTCAGGTCATTCCGACATCGTTTGACCCAGTTTCAGCTTCTGACGGAAAATCAGCAGCTCTGCGCGACAAAGTCTTCGGCTTTCTCAGGAAATTGGAAACTTTGCAAAATAAAATGCAAGGATTCTCATCAGGTTTCCTACAAAGAAATTAGGCCAATAAATGGTCAAAATGTCAAGGAAAAGTACAGGAGAAAAAAGAATAAAAAAATAGCAAAAACGGACACAAAACGGGACACAAAAGGGGGAAAACCCCCCCAGGGTCGCAGACCCCTGCGACCCTGGGCCAGGGTCGCCGGCGACCTTGGAACCCGGGGTCGCCGGGAAGGCCCCGGAAACCTCGGTTTTCACCGTTTTTTCGCGATTCGAAGAGCCCAGCCTCTGGTACTTTCCAAAATTCATGCTTTTGAGACACCGAGTCCTCTGACATCCGTCCAAAACACGGGTCAATCATCAAGAGTATCGAAAACAATATTGATCGCCACCCGGTCAACCAAAAAAAGTGTGCTTTCTACCCGACCGATCGAGAAATCGACAGGACAGATGGCACCGACCCGCTGTTGGCAACAAACACCTGAAATTACATGGTCATCTGATGTCGATCTACATGAAGATCCATCGATGATCATCGACAGAAGAATCCCAAAAGACGTGGCACGGCCCGCGACTCTTCAGCTGCTCGGCAACCACTTAATGCGATTAATTGACTAGCTTTATTACAGTCATTAATCCATTTCTTTGGACGGCCCAATCAGAAGCAAGCATTCGGGAGTTACAAGTCAAGAGATTCATGGCATTTAACCCATGAAACTCCTCCCATCATGGCGATTAAAGGCGATTAAATGCCCTCAATCTCCTCCGGCCAATCAGAAGCCAAGAAAAAGGAGTTACAAAATAAACAATTCAATTTTGTAACTCCTCCCATTATGCGGCTTAATGACAATAAAAGCCCATAAACCCACCTAAATGGCTACCAAAAAGCCTATAAATAGGAGAGCTCTCCAAGAAGAAAGAATAATCACAAAGCATCAGAAAAAAGCACAAACACACAGACAGACAGAAGCACAGAAATCCAGATAAAGGAAAAAGAGAGAAAACTCTGCGGAAGTTTTACACCGGCCACCGCAACAAGGTGACAAAAGTCCCTTGGGAGGTACCCCCCCAAGGTCCTTGCCTTCTCCTCCTGCCTCCGATGGCTTAGATATGGCTTTTCAGCCCGTCTACTCGGCTTTTTATTGGACATAGGACCTCGTTTTGGTCTTTGTCCTCTAAAAACCCGAGGTTATAGCCAAGCCAAGCGAATCAATAGCATCCTCTGTTCTCATCTGCATGGATGATGGCGAAGCCCACATATGGCTTGCGACCGTCAATCTAAACGGGTCCCCCACAATCTCCTGAGAAGTTAGATCCTCCTTTTCTTGCTTTTCATTGTAATTCGTATTTTTTCAAAAGAGACAAAAATCACAATTCTTGTCTTTCATTATTGATAAGGATTGTAAATCGGCTATAAACGCCAAAAATCGGCTATAAACGCCAAAATCGACTATAAATGCCAAAAAAATCGCCTTTCACGGCAAACCAAGAAAAATGTCTCTTTTCTTAAATATATGTGCAATGTAAAACTTGAAAGAAGTTGATTTCCTTTTTACTTGCGAAGGTTGATCTCCGGATCACCACTTGCAATTCCAAGTAAAAATAGAAAATCTGGCACACCCACACAAAAAAAAAAGAAATGTTGATGCACGCCCCTGCCCCCCGGTTACGAAAGGGTCGGACCCGACGGACTCCCACGTCCGCCGACCTCGGTAGGAACTCGAGCAGGAGCGCGGTCCATCAAGCTGGCTCCACCCGGTGGGACACGTTTATTTGGGAACACGATGCTAGAAATGAAATATTTGCATATCATATATTTTGCTCTATGCTTATATTTCTTTTCTCGATTCCTTGGCTACTTTATAATTGGTGGCCTATGTTGAATTCCGCATCTAAAAAAAATGAGATGAGATTTTTTGTTTGGAAATTTCTAATTCTTTGAATTTATTTCCACTCTTTCTCTTTTAAAAAAATTTTTTTTTTAAAAACAAAAAAAAAAAAAACAAAAAAAAAATCAGATTTTTCAATTTGGATTCAAAATTGAGAAACTTTGATCCTCTCCCTTCTGGGCACTGGCGCTCACGGAAATCGCTGAGACCGTGTTCGGATCGGGGATTGGGCAATCGTTTCTCTTCGATGAGTTCATTAAAGATCTAAAAAAAATATATATATATATATATATAAAATTTTAGATTTCTCAATTTGGATTCAAAATTGAGAAACTTTGATCCTCTCCCTTCTGGGCACTGGCGCTCACGGAAATCGCTGAGACCGTGTTCGGATCGGGGGTTGGGCCATTGTTTCTCTTCGATGAGTTCATATAAAAAAAAAATATAAAAAAAAAAGACATAGACCACTAAGGTTAAACCAACTGTGTTCTTTGATCATGGTTGATTCAAAGAAAAGCCTTGTCCAGAGTGTGGAGACAGCTTGACTGTTCTAGGCAAGGGTCCTCCAAACGGGTTCATTAAGTAATCCTACCCTTACCTGGGGGCAATTCTATCAATCAAGATTTCATAAGACCGGGTTAGGAGGCCTATGTGTACTATCTCGTCTTTTAAACAAAAAAAAAATTTAAAAAAAAAATTTTTAAAATAAAAAGTAAAAAAATAAAATTTTTTTTAAAAAAAAAAATCTTAAAAATAAAAATAAAAAAATATAAAAAAATATAAAAAATAAAATAAAATAAAAAAAAAGATTTAAAAAAAAAATCTTCAAAATCTTCAAAAAAAAAAAACTTCCGTCATTTTGGGTTTAGATTGGAGAAATCTTGGTCTTCTCCTTTCTGAGCACTGGCGCTCACGGAAATCGCTGAGACCGTGTTCAGATTGGAATGCCTTTTGCTCTCTTTGATGAACCCGATATTGACTTTTCAAAAAAAAAAAACTCGTCATCTTTAGATTCAGATCCGAGAAATTATGGTTCATTTCTTTCTGAGCACTAGCGCTCGCGGAAATCGCTGAGCCCGTATTCAGATCGAAATACCATCTGCTCTCTTTGATGAATCCAATCTTGACCTTTCAAAACAGAGAATCTCATCTCATGGATGCGGTCTCAAAACATTTGTGTCTAGCGGTACTAGTACGCCCTTTCAGGGTCTACTGTATTGCGACTGGCACATCTGTAACTCCAACTTTATATTCTTCTTACCTCGAGCAAGCTCTGCTTCTCGATAAGTCGAATTTAAGTTCACAATTGCTTCTAGCAGTCACTGGGACGCTCATTCCGGGCTTACCATACCTGCGATCAGAACAATTGTACCTTCTATGGCATTTTGCCTTCCTCATATTGCTTGGGTCATCTACCTCGAGCAATTTGAAAAGACGAAACCATAGAACTTCCCATTTATGATCATTATATTCTTGTGATTACTAATGGATGTGGTCTTGTTTCAGAAATTTTCGAAAAACTAACAATGGCAGCTTCACTAACCATTACTTTCGATGAAAACAAGCACCAACTCATGCTTCAACAGAAGCAAACCACGCGCACCTACAAGCGCCCCATCAGCTGCCGAAGTGTCAACTCCCTCGGCAACTCTCTGAACTCCGGGTCGACCTCGACTCCCCGGGCTATCGTCTTTGGGACACTGGGACCATTCCCACTTCCTGAGGAACAAACTGCTCCCTCCAAGAAGCAGAAACTCGCCTCTCAACGTGTCACTACCGTGACACCAAAGGCGAGCACCAGAAGGCTTGAAGCCCGTGGCAGCCCCACGAAGCCTCAACCTGCAAACAACCAGGTCTACCCCAAGACTTGGTCCCCAAGACCTTCACCAAAACAGAGAAGGTCCCAGACATCCACTAAGCCAGCATTCCTGGCCCCACTCAAGGAGAACCAGTTCTATCCTCTTGCTTACATGAAAGAGGAGAGACCCATCTCCGACTTGACTTCCAAGTCATCCCAGCATGAGCCGGCTTGTTCCTACAAGCCCAAAATCAAGTCATGCATCACAAGGCCTCCACAAGCACCTGCTAAGGCCTACAAACCTGCAGTTCGACCCTTCATCTCTACAGGGGCCGAACTTCAAAAATTCAAAGCTTCGCTGCAACTGGCGAAGGATAGGGTTCGCATCCTGTCCTTGCCCAGCTACAAAGAAGACAGGCTCGGCTGCTGCGCCCGAGGGAGCACATCCTTCATCGTCAAAGCCCAGTCAGAGCTGACCGAAGCTCAAATTGCTCGTCGTATACGCCGCCGCGCGTCGTACCGACAAAAGAGACTAGAGAAGCAAAGGACCCAGCCTCCCACACTTCAAGTCTCTCCTAAATGGGTCGAAAAAGAAAGACCCAACCAAGTTGCTGCCGTCCATATGGTTGGAAAAACCAGAAGGCGCCAAAAATCAGCAACAAAAATCCATGTCCGACGTCCGATGACCCGCAGCGTCTCAAGGACAAGAAGACATTCAGAAGAATCCCCTGCTCCTTCAAGCAAAGGACAGCAGAGTGATCCTTCCTCAAGCTCTTCTTCAAAAAGAATTAGCCCCAGCTCAGTCACCAGGACAGTTTCTTCGTTCGAATCACGAAGGATGAATGTCTTGGCTACAAATTCTGAGCCACCACCCCGCAATCCACCTCCAGAAGATGCGATCACCCGCATCCAGCAGTTGGAACAGGGCCAGCAGAGGATTGAAACTCTGATGGAAAACCTTCTCCTCGCCTTCCAAAATCAGGCGAACAATGAACCTCCTCCGAATCATCAAGACGACGAGGTAAATAGAGAAGAAAATGAGTCACGCACCCTTACCAAAAAGGACGTAGACGGTATCCTCGCCAAAACAAAAGAAGAGGATATACTCAATGAGCATGGGATCAAGCCACCATATCCCTTATGGATGGACTCGGTCCCGTTCCCCACCAAATTCAAGCATCCTACTCTCCAAACATATACGGGGAAAGGATCAGCCAGACAGCACGTCATCCACTTCAAGATCCTGACGGGAGCTATCGCGGATCAAGATGCACTCAAGATCCGCCTCTTTGCAAGTACCCTAAAAGGTACGGCCTTCGATTGGTACTCCACTCTGCCGGAGGACTCAATCCAAAACTGGGCCATGCTAGAGACACGCTTCCTGACTCACTTCAAAGGTGAAGATCATCCCGCTACTATGGCTCAGCTGTGCAGCCTAAAACAGGGGGAGAATGAATCAACATATGACTTCATTCACAAGTGGAAAGCAATGGCATACAAATGCTCTGATGTATTGCCACAAGCGTCGCTAGTCGACATTTGCCGAAACAACATGAGAGCCAGAATCCGCTCCATGATCATCGGCAACAAATCAAAAAACCTGGGAGAACTCCTAGAAGCTTCCATGGAAGCTGAAACGGTGATTAAGGACCTCAACAGTCAGAAATCATCAAGAAAAGAGCCAACCGCCATTACGACCTCAAAACCAAAGAAGAAAGAGGTCCTCAATGTGCAGACCAAGTCAGCTCCTCAGCCACCAAAGAAAGCTGAAAACAAAGCTGTTGGTAAGAGACCTGAACTCTCTGATGCCTTCAAAGAACGAGTAGAGAAGAAATACCCGTTTGATGAAGATGTTGATGAAATCTTCGGGGCTCTTGTGGCAAACGGCAAGCTCACCTTGCCTGAACCAAAAAGACCGGGTGATGTTGGCAAAACCAACGATCCTCGGTACTGTCCATACCACCAGATGATCTCGCATCCTCTCAATCAATGCTTCGTTGTGAGAGAGAAAATAAATGAGATGTGGAAAAACGGAGTCATCACCTTTGACAAAAACTATGGGTCTGCCTCCGTCAACATGGTGACATGTGGACAAACATCAAAATCACCGAAAAAGAAGATCACTACTTCCTTCAAGGTGATAAACTCAATCCAAGCGTCCGAGCAACTGGTTTCTTACCTGACACCAGACGGACAACCGATATGGGTACATCCCGATCTCCTGGAAGATGAAAATTGGGAGGTCGTGAAAACAAAGCCTACAGCTCAACAGCGAAGGCAGGCTAGGAAACATATCCTCAAGCTCAAACGGCAAGAGAAGACCCAGCCAAAACTAGAGGTCAAAGAAAAGGCAGAGGCTTCCTCTACCGCTTCACTGGAGGTAACAAAAACATCCCTTCCAGAGACTTCAAAGGGGGTAAGGAAATTCACTCTCAGTGATTTCGTGCCACCTCAATTCAAAGAAGCCATGCAGGAGGCATCATACTCTTGTAATTCGGTAGTTGGATTCTCCATTGATGGATACGAGTCCAGCGACACCGATGATGGATTCGAATCCAACTACACAGATGAGTGGGAGGAGTCCCTTGAAACAGGAGAATATCTCTCCGATGAAGAATGGGTTCCTGAGTCTCATCTTATGCCAGTAATCTGGTATAACCCCCTACAGCCACAAGGATCCTGGTCTGATGATGAAGAAGACCAAGAAGCTGTACAAGAAAATGCTGCTGAACCAGCACCTCTCATTACTCCAGTGGAAATCAACAATGTTGAGCCACAAAGAGATGATGAAGAAGAAGATCCGGCTCCCATGCCTGATCTTGAATAATATGCAAGGATCTTGCAGCGACTCGCTCTAGAACAAGAGCAAGAACGCGTCAACGAGCTTCCTCGTAATCCAGAGCCTGAAGTCCCTGAAGACCACCAGGTACATCCTCCCTTAACTCCTGAAAATGGAGAAAATTGCTGGATAGACGATCCTCTCACATCCGAGGATGAGTCTGACTCCGATCAGGCAACGTCTCCCGTCAGAGCTTCCTGTAATGTGATAATTCGGGATTATAGCTCTTCCGAAGCATCGTCTGATGAGAGCACTTACACTTTGGCGACGCCTAGCAATATATCTTCTGGAGCCACCTCGTCTCACGTGACTTTCACTGAGATGACACCCTCTCAGGTTTCTTCTCCTGAGACTGTGACTTCAAAGTTCACACCCTTCCTGACTGAAGAATTCCCAGCCATTGATGCTTGGGACGATGAATTAGTCAACGAAGAAGAAAGATTACTGGATGCTGTTCAGGACTTGTTCCCGGAAAATGCTCCATGCAACACAATCACTGAGGATGGTAACTCTGCTGCTGATACATCCTCAGCAAATGAAAAACGACAGCCTCTTGATCCTGAAGACAATCTTCCAAACGAAGACCCTTCTCAAGAAGCTCTCGAAGTTGGTAGAGGCACCCGCTCTGGCCGGGACTACCACAAAAATTACAACCAATCTTCCTTTACATATGTAAATCCTTCGGGAAAAGATGTTGTAAGCGCCCCTAGTGGCAACAATGATGAACATGCAGGCCCTAAGGAGGCTTTCAAGTATGACTTGATTGAACATTTCAAGCACATACCTGCACGTCTGCACATCCTAGATTTGTTGCGAATGTCTCCGCACACTCGTGATAATCTCATTTCGGAATTACAAAAGCTGAATGAGGATGTCGACAAACATGCCCCGCAAGTCCTCCAAATTGAAATGGATTACCGGGTCAAAAACTCAGAAGCCTCCTCAAAGGGAGAAAAGAAGAAAACTGAGGGATCATGCATTGAATGCCTCTCGGTTAAAAAAGCAGCCAGTGCAACCATCGCCTTCACAAAGGATGACCTCCTACTTGGCGAAACCAGGCATAACCGACCCCTGTACTTCACAGGGTATATCAAGGAAATGCCTATGCACAGAGTTCAGATCGACCCAGGTTCTGCACTCAACCTCATCTCCACATCGGCTCTCGAAGAATTGGGCATCCCACCCAGCGAACTGAGCCACACATCTGTATCTATCTTTGGATACGATGGGAGTACTCAAAGGCCTATAGGCAAAATCAGGTTCAAGTTGCAGATCGGTGATCTTATCTCTGAGGTCACAGTGTACGCAATAAAGACCCCTTCATGCTACAACATCCTTCTCGGACGCCGTTGGATCCATGAGAATGGTGTTGTCCCTTCAACTCTACATCAATGCATCAAGTTTGTTGGCGACGACGGCATGATACATCGAGTCTTTGCGGACAGAAAACCCTTCAAAGGTAAAGAAGTCCACTTCGCAGACTCACAGATGTATGAAGGTGAAAAAGAAGAAGAGGAAAAACACACAGCATCCTTTGCCGAAAATCTCCAAAAAGATAAAGGCAAAGCTCCTCAACAATCACCGGAAGAAAACAAACCATCCGGTAAATCTGAAGAGAGCATTCAAACTCCCTTCATCATCTCCCTCAAATCTTCAAAGCCTTTGGTCATAAGGCAAAACAAAAGCCTGGGGGCAAATTTGTTGTCTCTTTCGTGTCTATCATGCAAGACACGGACTCGGATTCAGAGCAAGAAGACGACACATCGTCAAGCCAAGCTGACACCCAGCAAGTTCAGCCTGCTCTTACTCCAATGGAGACAACTTCTGACATAGAAGATCCTACGTCATCGACAAGGTTTTCTCTAATGGCACATACGCACTCCTAAAGATGGAAGGTGACAGATGTATGCTGCCCATCAACGGCAAGTTCTTAAAGCGGTACTACCCTTAAAGACTTACCCAACTGGGTAAGAGCAATGCCTGCACGGCCAAATCCGGTTTCCAGGTACACGCTCGCTAAACCCACCCTTTTTTAGAATTTTCATATCAAATGTTGAAATTTCTAGAAATCTAAAATAATGCTTACTTTCATCGTTTCATTGTTCAAAAAAAAAATATATCCAAGTTTAGGAACCTTTCCCTAACTTGACCAAAATTTTCAACCTTTGAACCCAAAATTCATGGTTTGAAACAAAATCCGGATTCAGGGATTTCCACCCTAGTCCACCCTGCCTTTTACCGCCAAAATGGTTTTAGGTCAAAACTTATGACCCTCGTGTCTTTAAACAAAAAAAAAATGGTTTTTCAAAAACCGCGAGGAAGCGACGCTTAGTCGATACTCGCACAAATCGGAAGCAAGCGAACCACGTTCGACACTTCCAAAATCGCAGGGAAGCGACATTTCGTCGGTACTTGCAAAATCCAAAACTGTGGAGATGCAACATTTCAGTTGATATCCACAACCCAAATTTCAAAGGTTCGAAAAAACCTAAAAAACTGTGGAGACGCAACATTTCAGTTGATATCCATAACCCAAAGGTTCGAGAAAACCACAAATTTCAAAAATCGTGGGGAAACGACATCAAGTCAGTACCCGCAAAACCAAAATTTTTGAAAAGCAAGGATGCGACATTCCATCGATACTTGCACCTAAATCCGCAAGGATGCGACATTCCATCGATACTTGCACCCAAATCCGCGAGGATGCAACATTCCATCGATACTCGCAACCGAATGAGCAAGGATGCGACATTCCATCGATACTTGCAAGAACATTCAGCAGGGAGGCGACTTTTAGTCGATACTTGCATTTTTTGAAAACCAAACCGGCTATAAATGCCATCAAAACAGGCTATAAATGCCACAAATCGGCTATAAATGCCATCAAAACAGGCTATAAATGCCACAAACCGGCTATCAATGCCACCAAAACAAAACCGGCTATCAATGCCACAAACAAAAAACTTGGATTTCAAAAAAAAAAACGGCTATCAATGCCACCAAAACAAAACAGGCTATCAATGCCACCAAAAACCGGCTATAGATGCCACAAAACAAACCGGCTATCAATGCCACCAAAACAAAACCGGCTATCAATGCCACCAAAACTGGCTATAGATGCCACAAAAAAAAAAACTCGGCTATCAATGCCACAAGAAAAGCTGGCTCTCATGCCAAAATTGGCTTCCATGCCACAAGCAAAAACCTGGCTTTCATGCCAAAACAATTACTTGATAAAAGATTTTCACAAAATGACAACCTTTTGATCAAATCCCATTTAGCAATTACTTTTATCACAAAAAGATTCAAGTGAGCGTAGGGATAACAAAAAAAAAAAAAAAGAGCATCCCATTTAGCAATTACTTTTATCACAAAAAGATTCAAGTGAGCGTAGGGATAACAAAAAAAAAAGAGCATCCCATTTAGCAATTACTTTTATCACAAAAAGATTCAAGTGAGCGTAGGGATAACAAAAAAAAAGAGTACCAAAAAATACATGTGGTACCAAAAAAAAGAAAGTGTTCACAAGCACTAAAAAAAAGTACCAAAAAAATACAAGTGGTACCAAAAAAAAAAAAAAAGAAAGAAGGATGGTTTCTGTATACAGGAGCTCAACCAAAAATGGTCTCCAGCCAAGAGTTCAGCTCCTTAAGCAAGCTTTTGGCCTCATCCGTCAAGGATTCCAAGGCACGCTTCTTCAGGAACCTGCCATGAGATGCTGGGGTGGGCTGTAATCCTTCTTCTGCACTGGGAAGCTTCCCTCGAGCGGTTTTCCATTGTTTGTCCTCATCAGACTTCCTTTTGAGAACTCGAATGGCATCCGCAACTCGGTGAATCAGAGCAGTCTCCCTTTCACGAGCCTCTGTTATTTCAGTCCACTTGGCAGCGACTTGTGCCTGCAGATGCTCAAGACGTTTCCTGGCCTCATCGACCTCCCTATCAAGGATGTTAAGGTCATGTGTCAGCCTAATGATGGTTATCTCTTCTAAGTTCCTCTCTCGGACTGCCTGCTTCTTGCTTTCTGTAGCCTCATCCAGGTCAGATTGAGCCTTATCCGCAGGGTCCAAGAACATCTCCTTGAAGAACTGATCGTCAGGAAAACCCATGGTCTCAAACCACTTGTCACCCAGCTCAATGATCCTATTAACGATCGCCCTGGCATATGTGACATCCAGACCAGCTTCTTCAGCATCACCGAGAATCTCACGCACATGCTGGATCATGCTAAATCCGACTTCCAAGTGCCCAGAAAAGAGAGTCTCAATCCAAGAGCTCAGAACTCGCACCACCACCTTCTTCGCAAAAAGAAGAGATGGCCCAGCTGAAGATTCGCCCAACTCCGTTGGTCGGCTGCTCATGTCATCATCTGTTGAAAGAGTAACAAAAGAACTCTTTCCAGTTGAAGCTGCTCCTGCTCGGGAAGGAATCTCAGCGCGAGGAATCTCCTCAACATTGTCAGAACTGGTCCCAGGAGTCTCTACCTCTGGATTAACCTCTGGCATCCCTTGCTCTGGAAGCGACGGACCCTCCTCTGTCACTTCAAAACCTGCCAAAAGAAACACAAAAAGGTATGAATATAATCCTGTTTAAAAATCATTATCAGGGTTATAACTACAAAATACCTTCTTCGACGACTGGCGGAACACTTTCTTCCTCCATGAACTCATCGGAAGCATCATCAACATTTGCGTCCATCGATGGTTCAAAGTCATCAGAACCCTGTGGCAAGTCAGCTGACAAAAAAAAATGTTAGCAAACCAAGTCACAAACTCAAAAAAAGAGCAAAAGAAGTCGTACCAATTGGAGATTCTGGATTTACTCCAGAGTCCCTCGGTTCTTCTTCAGGTGCCTCAACAGGATCCATCACCACCTCATCGGTTGGGACCTCAGGCATCACCAAGTCTTCCTCTGCTAAAAAAAAAAAAAGAAGAAAAGCAGAAAACGAGAAGCAAATCAGAACATGGAAAAAAAAATCCCATGAAAAGAAATGGAAAGAGAAAAAGGAAGAATCATACCTTCACCGACGGTCTCTTCTTCTCGACTTCTCTTCTCTGGAGGCTCGTCAGTATCCACTGGCACATCCTCATCGATAGTAAGAGGAACTTCCAAGTCAGGAGAGTCCTCATGCTGCCCCTTGCTGTGATGATGACTCCTCCCCCTCTTACCCCGGCGGGCTCGCTTCTTAGAGGAACCTGCCCCACTATCAGAGTCAGGTTTCCCACTTGACTCCTCACTGGATGGTCTACTCTTGCCAGTAGACTCCACGGAAGCTTGCCTCTGTGCCGCTTGCATCCGAGCGCCAAGTTCGGCTTCCTCCTGTTCTAGCTGCTCCAAAGCCTCATCAGGTATTTCTCGAACAGCTTCAGAACCAATGACGCCCTGGTCACCGAGAAAGCCTATCTTGTGCTTCTCTCCAGAAAGGAAGGCCCAAACTTCCTCTCGCCGGACGCCATCTGACTTTCCAAGGCCCTTTCCAGATGCCAGCTTCACATCAAGCTCCTTCTTGGAAAGCCCCCGATATGCCGAAAAGCTCTCCGCGAACCACTTCGCAAAGCCGGCAGTCCGGGAAGTCAGCAACACAGGATAAGAAATCATGGCTGTAGTGTCTTCAGCACAATAGAAAGCCCATGCATTTCTCCCGTCCTGTAAACCTCCAAAGCGCTTCACCATGCTTGAAGGCGCTCCAACAACGCCTTGAGAAAAGCCCAGCTGCAAAGCAAAGCGAGAGGGTACATACGGCTGGATATCGACGAAAAGATGTCTGCGGTACACCATCGTGCCGACACGTATGCTGAAAAGCCACTCTCTCTCTGCATTTTTCAAGGAATAATGCCTTCCCGACCCCGCCCTGGTAGAGTCTCGGGAGGCACCAAAATCAAAAGCCTTCTTCCGCAACTCCGGAGAAAGCTTCACTGAAGATTGCCCCATCTCGACGTCCCTGAACCGTCGGATCCTCATGCGGGCAAACAAAAGTGATTCGGACACGGCTTTGCCTTAGCCAGTCGAATCATCAGAGGATCATCATCCTGTGCAGCACCCAGCCGATGGAAGCCAGGACAGTGGTATACATACCATGAATAAAAGATATGGGCTGAAAATACCCTATTCATGGGAAGCCCAAGCCGAGCCAAAAAAGCAGCAGCCTGCAGTTCGGTACACAGGTAGGAGTAAAGAGCTGGCACCAAAGCAAGCTGCTCTCCAAACGCCATCTGACAAGCCGGAAAAATACAATGCGGCCTGATGTGCGTTCCATCTCCTCCAGCAAAAATAGCCTCACCAAGCCAATAAGTGAGGTAAACAGCGAGATCTCTCCGCAGTGCAATGTCAGGACATATGGCGTTTGTACTTGCACAGAAATCTCTCAACTCTTCTTGCATGGCCAAGATCTTCTTTGAACTTGGATCCTGAGCTCCGGCTTCCTGGGTCACGCTATCAGAAGACTCCCTGCTATCAAAAAAGTTGGTGAATGAAGAGCTAAAACTCTTCCAACTGCTGGATCTAACTTTCAAACCCCCCTTCTCCTTCAAGAAAATCATAGAAGGCGACGAGCTGAAAGTATAGAAGCCTAAACTCCTCAGACTGCCCCTCGAGGACGCTGTCAATCGGCATAAACTCCTCATAGAGTTTGCCGAGGATGGGCAATCCAGTAATGGCGCTCAGCTCCTTCAAAGAAAAACCAATCTCACCATTCGTCACAACGAAGGTATTGGTTTGTGGGAGGAATGACTCCAGCATAGCCATGAAGGCCTCGTCGGAAAAGATCACTTTCTCCCTAAAGGCGCGGACCGCATCAAAAATCCCGGCTTCCTTCAAAACGGCGCCACCAATCAGCAGGACGTGATCAGTCCACGACTTCCATTCGGAGTCGGCATTGAAACGGCCTCGAAGTCGAAAAGGCTTGATCCAATTGCTGCCGTCACCACTGAAAATACCAAGGCCCACCGGTCTCAAATCGACCGACGAATAATCAGAGCCCTGGTAGCCGCTGGATGGCATCAACAGGTCCATGTCAACAGGCGACCTCTCCGTATATCCAGGAGAACCGCCAACAAAAACCCCGGTCTTGATTACATTTGTCCTTCTCACCCAGCTTGGGGGATCTTCCCTCTTAGGGCACGTGGGGGCAAGGCTCAGAATCGAGACGGTGCGATCAAACGTCGACCGGGTAGCAACAGTCTTCTTCTCACCATCTGCTGTGAAAGAAAACTGAAAACATCTCCTCTGGTATGTCATGTCATCAGGGACTGCATCACCAAAGAAGAAGGTAGGCTTGGGCAAAATGCTCTGATCTTCCATCACCCATGGACGACTGCTTACCATGATCTTATAGAATTCCTCTCCCTTGAGAGCGATCAGTCGCTGCCTCATCTCATCTCTGTTGAGGGAGTCGCACTCTTCTAGATTTCTCTCAACATACTGGACCTTCTCAAAAGCCTGCTGAACAGCCGGATTAGAAGATCTAGAAGATCGACGAGGTACGCTTGTAGCAGGCTCTTTACCCTTGTTCGCTCTGGAGGAACCACCTGAAAAGGATGGAAAAGAAAAAGATCAAACATCAAAATGACAGAATCTCGCTAAAAAAATCTTGCGAAATTTTGACATGATGACGGGGCAATTCCGAAGAAAAGGAGCTATCCCGAAAGAAATAGAAAGCTTGAAGATGGGCTCAACATCGCTGCGAGCTCCGAAACTCCAAACTTTCGAAACCTCAAAGTCTCCGCAAAAACAGGAAGGGCTCAACATCACTGCGAGCTCCAAATTCCCAAATTTGCGAAAACTTTCAGGTATGCTATCACATCATGCTACAAATTTAATTTACAAATTAAAGGCATGCATGAACATCTAGGTTTGCCAAAAAAAAAAGAGGGGCATTATCATGATGAGCAAAAAAAAAGAAAAGAAACTTTCTCAAAAAAAAAAGGGGGGGGGGAAAGAAAACAAAAAAAAAGAAAAGAAACTTTCTCAAAAAAAAAGGAGGGAAAGAAAAGAAAAAAAAAAGAGAAGAAAAAAAAGGGGGGAGATGGCCCACAGGCCACGTGGCCGTACGGCCAGATCCGTACGGATCTGTCCGTACGGCCCACAAACAACAAAAAAAAAAAAAACAAAAAAAAAAAAAAAAGAAAAAGAAAAGAAAGCAAAAAAAAAAAAAAAAAGAAAACGTGTGAAAAAAAAAAGAGAAAGCAAACACGTGAAAAAAAAAGAAGAAAAGAAAAAGAAACAAAAAAAAAAGAAAGAACTTTATTTTTCCTACAATGGAGTTTTCTTGAAAAAAAAGGAGAACTTACTTGAAGCCATTGATGGAGAAGAAGAAGAAAAGTCTTGAAGATCTTGAAGAAGAAGAACTCTTGGTCTTAAAGCCCTCTTGAGATTATTGCAAAAGAAAGTAATAAGAGCAAGAGATCCAACCTTCTTCTTGCTTTTATAGAGGAGAGCAAACCAAAGAAGGAAAGAAGAAAGAGGTAAGTGTTACTAATTAGTAACCTTACCAAAAGAAAGAGACTAGAAAGATTCTTTCCCAAAAGAAAGATATCTTGAAGGATTTTCTCCTAAAAAGAAATCGATGACGGATTCTTTCCCAAAGGAAAGATATCATGAGATATCCTATCCCAAAATAAAGGGATCATGAGAGATTCTCTCCAAGTAAAGATATTCTTAGATATTCTCTATCCAAATGAGATATTTTTTGGATATTCTTTACAAAAATGACACCATATGAGATCTAAGCCATTTCAAAAAGCTTAAGGTCCCATGGGTTAGCCCATATGAGCCAGGTTTGACCACCTAGGCACAAAAAAAAAAAAAAAATTTGGGCTTTTAGTCAAAGAGAAATCCCTCTTACCAAGAGCATACAAAAATGGTTCCATGCCTCTTTTGAGTTGATTGGACCATACAAAAGAAAATTCCAAGCCCCATGAGCTTCCAAAAATCAAACCATCCAGCCTCATCTACCAAATTGAGCCAAAATCTTGAAATTGACATTCCACAAAAATCAAACCAAATCCTGGTCCCCTAACTTGCCACATACAGCCTGTTAGGTCACAAGACCAAAACCAAAAACCAAAACCTGGTCCCCTAACTTGCCACATACAGCCTGTTAGGTCACAAGATCAAAACCAAAATTGATCCCCCAACATTCCACATACAGCTTGTTGGGTCACACGATCAAAACCAAACCCGACCCCCTAACCTGCCACATATAGCCTGTTAGGTCACAAGGTCAAAACCCAAATCCACATCCCTGATGTCATCTTCAAAACTTTGCCTCGAGATGGTACGTGATCCCTTTCACTACCATAAAATTCCCCTGGAAGCTCAAAAGGCTACAAATACCAAAAAGAAAGACTGCTCAAAGACTCTTGGTCAAGTCACAGGCTCTCCTTCAAAAATCTCTTCGAGGCACATCGACTACAAAAGTTAAGCAACTCGTCGCTGTACCTCGAGGGGGCATTTGTTGACACCAAAAATGTCACTTTGCCTCTTCAAGATCCAAAGAGCCACATGAAGTCGCAACCTGCCATAAATAGGCAATGCTGCTTCCAAAAATCAAATCTTGTCAGAATCAAACAAAAACTGCAAGATTCTTCCAGACAGCCAAAAGAGGAGTACACAAGAAGTTTCGGGCCATTTCAAAATCATTTGGCCTAACTTCGCTTCTCAGACAGCCGAAAAGGAGCTCTCGGCGGCAAAAGCATCGGAGACACCAAATCTTCGATCAGGGCCGATGGATAGTCTCAAAATACTTCCAAAAGGCTCCACGTCAAGTTCCGAGTCAAACCGACAACGTTTGACCCTACATCAACCCTCGAACAGCTAAATCAAGCCTCTCGGCGGTGAGAACCACCGAGGCCATTACTCATCAGATAGAGCACATGGACGGCTTCAAAATGCTTATAAAGGGCTACACGTCAAATTTCAGGTCATTTCCACAACATTTGACCATAGTTTGACGCTTGGAAGCCAAATCAGGCCTCTCGGCGGCAAAGCTCTCCGGGACCATGGTTTCCAAGAAAGAGCCTATGGATCATCTTAAAATGACTCCAATAGGTTCCCTGTCAAATTTCAAGTCAATCGGACATCGGTTGACCGCACATCAAACCGCGACATCTTCATCGCGATAAAAAGCAAGTCTACTAGTGATAGGACCCCAAACGGCTTCAAAACTCAAACAAAAGCCTATGGTTGGTCTTATTTATTGCTCAGGAGGCTTCACACCAAATTTCAGGTCATTCCGACATCGTTTGACCCAGTTTCAGCTTCTGACGGAAAATCGGCAGCTCTGCGCGACAAAGTCTTCGGCTTTCTCAGGAAATTGGAAACTTTGCAAAATAAAATGCAAGGATTCTCATCAGGTTTCCTACAAAGAAATTAGGCCAATAAATGGTCAAAATGTCAAGGAAAAGTACAGGAGAAAAAAGAATCGAAAAACAGCAAAAACGGACACAAAACGGGACACAAAAGGGGGAAAACCCCCCCAGGGTCGCAGACCCCTGCGACCCTGGGCCAGGGTCGCCGGCGACCTTGGAACCCGGGGTCGCCGGGAAGGCCCCGGAAACCCCGGTTTTCGCCGTTTTTTCGCAATTCGAAGAGCCCAGCCTTTGGTACTTTCCAAAATTCATGATTTTGAGACACCAAGTCCTCTGACATCCGTCCAAAACACGGGTCAATCATCAAGAGTATCGAAAACAATATTGATCGCCACCCGGTCAACCAAAAAAAGTGTGCTTTCTACCCGACCGATCGAGAAATCGACAGGACAGATGGCACCGACCCGCTGTTGGCAACAAACACCTGAAATTACATGGTCATCTGATGTCGATCTACATGAAGATCCATCGATGATCATCGACAGAAGAATCCCAAAAGACGTGGCACGGCCCGC
This sequence comes from Litsea cubeba, assembly GCA_012931725.1. Taxonomy (NCBI): domain Eukaryota; kingdom Viridiplantae; phylum Streptophyta; class Magnoliopsida; order Laurales; family Lauraceae; genus Litsea; species Litsea cubeba. The sequence goes on along the minus strand of CM022950.1, from coordinate 13,004,525 downwards.
GACTCTTCAGCTGCTCGGCAACCACTTAATGCGATTAATTGACTAGCTTTATTACAGTCATTAATCCATTTCTTTGGACGGCCCAATCAGAAGCAAGCATTCGGGAGTTACAAGTCAAGAGATTCATGGCATTTAACCCATGAAACTCCTCCCATCATGGCGATTAAAGGCGATTAAATGCCCTCAATCTCCTCCGGCCAATCAGAAGCCAAGAAAAAGGAGTTACAAAATAAACAATTAAATTTTGTAACTCCTCCCATTATGCGGCTTAATGACAATAAAAGCCCATAAATCCACCTAAATGGCTACCAAAAAGCCTATAAATAGGAGAGCTCTCCAAGAAGAAAGAATAATCACAAAGCATCAGAAAAAAGCACAAACACACAGGCAGACAGAAGCACAGAAATCCAGAGAAAGGAAAAAGAGAGAAAACTCTGCGGAAGTTCTACTCCGGCCACCGCAACAAGGTGACAAAAGTCCCTTGGGGGGTACCCCCCCCCAAGGTCCTTGCCTTCTCCTCCTGCCTCCGATGGCTTAGATATGGCTTTTCAGCCCGTCTACTCGGCTTTTTATTGGACATAGGACCTCCTTTTGGTCTTTGTCCTCTAAAAACCCGAGGTTATAGCCAAGCCAAGCGAATCAATAGCATCCTCTGTTCTCATCTGCATGGATGATGGCGAAGCCCACATATGGCTTGTGACCGTCAATCTAAACGGGTCCCCCACAATCTCCTGAGAAGTTAGATCCTCCTTTTCTTGCTTTTCATTGTAATTCGTATTTTTTCAAAAGAGACAAAAATCACAATTCTTGTCTTTCATTATTGATAAGGATTGTAAATCGGCTATAAACGCCAAAAATCGGCTATAAACGCCAAAATCGGCTATAAATGCCAAAAAAATCGCCTTTCACGGCAAACCAAGAAAAATGTCTCTTATCTTAAATATATGTGCAATGTAAAACTTGAAAGAAGTTGATTTCCTTTTTACTTGCGAAGGTTGATCTCCGGATCACCACTTGTAATTCCAAGTAAAAATAGAAAATCTGGCACACCCACACAAAAAAAAGAAATGTTGATGCACGCCCCTGCCCCCCGGTTACGAAAGGGTCGGACCCGACGGACTCCCACGTCCGCCGACCTCGGTAGGAACTCGAGCAGGAGCGCGGTCCATCATAAAAGTAGGTCTGATGTAGTCTCATTTGCATTTATATATATATATATATACATTTCACATCCGTATCCACTCAATTGCATCTCAGCCAGCCTCAAATGGCAGGCAAAAGACAAAAGAAAATGAAGGAGGCAAACAAAACAAACATAAAAGAGAAAGATAAAGTAAAACACACATATCCAAAAGTCCACGCCCCTTAACACCTCACCTACTCCCCACCATCTTCTTGTAAATTGCAGTTGCAGGTATGTTGAGAAATCATTCTTCAATTCAACTGAACTCTTTACTCTCCTATTTCAATTTTCCTTTGGCAGGCCCCAACCAAATACTATTCCTATGGTCAATGATGATCCATAAAAATGAATATATATGAGAGAGACTATTGGGTCTATTGAGTATTAATAGATTCTTGACTTTGGTTTTGTTTTGATATTTGGTTTGAGAGGTCTACTTCTCCACCCTCCCTATTTAAGTTTTAAAGCCATGTTCTCACTAATCATATTACTTTTTTTATAGGTTCTTTGTCTAAAAATTACATCATACAAAATCTTTAGAGATGATTCTCCTAGATTCCTACTCTTCCAAATATAGATGCAATGGAGAATCACCCACCCAAATGTGGGACTCATCTTATCAAATCGTTGTGGTGGTCCAAATGGACACCCCTCCCCACTTCCCCCACCCTACAGTCATATGAATGCAAGGAAAGGAAATCAGACGACTCTAGATTTTCCTTCATCTGCACACAACTCAAGGTTGAAACCGCCCCACTATCCTCGCCCATTTAGAAACAAAAGGGAAAAAATAACGAGAGAGACATTAATTTAACCCAAATCTTCTCTCCCATTGACTGAAATAATTACTATTAACATATCATAAACCATAAAATGAAACAATAAAAAAAAGCCACCACATGGAACGAGTAATCAAAAGAAGATGAAGAGAAAGAACCCTTCTTTTGGAGTAAAATCACTCCCCAGTCTTTTAATAACTCAAATATTCTTTTTCTCTTTATTCACTTGCCACTTACCCAACATTTATAAGTTCCATTAAGTGTTGGTGATGAGGATGATTGATATATTAATTGTAAAAACTATAGATGTGAAGATTTTACTTGATCGGTAATGGTATATTATATTAGACCAAACAGAAAAGAATACAAAAGGATAGAGAAGAAACCAACAAGAAAAGAGGCATAGGTATAAGGGCACTATACCACATTCAACAAAACCAAAAATTATGAGCACCCAAAGGAAACCCCAAAACCTACCCCAGTCCTTACATACAGACCCAATCGGCCAACCCCATTGCCAATCCACAATCCCCAAGACCTAATTGAAACCCACCATCTTGAAACCTGTCCATCCCAATCATAAAAAAAAAAAAAAAAATGAGCCCCTACCAATATCAAATACATAATCAAATACAGAGCAGAACGTCAAATTTCTCCATATCTCGTACAATGTATATTCAAACTGAAGAAAACACCTTCAGCCAAGAAATCTCACATAATGGCTTCACGAATGATTTGATAGAATACGAATCAAATATTAAAAAGAATAAATAAAAATCCAGCACTCATTTCTGCCATCATCTATCGATTAGCTGCTAAAAACTAGTATCAAAGTATCTACAAATCCTCACTGAGAACGAAATAATCTTTGAAACAAAAGAGACAATCAAATGAAAACTAACAAGCAGGGTACAAAAGGATAATAAGTTCAAATGAAAAAAACACCCTAACTAGAAAATGTAATAGTGAATGTAACAACCATAAAAAAATTAGAGAAAAAATGCAAAAAAATAGGCAGGGTAGCCAGCTGGGGTGACACAAATATGAGGCTGGGTTTTAGGTGCTCTGCCGGTAGAAATGAGAGAGAGAGAGATAACTATAGAAAAGGGGGTAGGGTTTGCGTGAAAGAGAAATGAGAGTGGGAGTGGTTGGTTATGAAATTGGGCGAGAGCGAAAGAGGGAGGAACTCTGCTACCTTCGGAAGGGTTTGGATTTGGACGAGGGGAGGGAGAAAGACAGAGAGATATGACTGAGAATTTAGAGCTCTGCTACCTAATCCATCCCATACATCGTCACCATCGTTCTGCCCCACCCCAAAACCCCAGACCGAATCAAATACCTTGTCGATTCTCGGTCGGCAATCCCAGAACCAAAAAAAAAAAAAAAAAAAACCAAAGAGAACGAGGAGGAGGAGACGAAGGGATTGATTGAGATAAAAGGCGTACCTGTATCTACTCTCGTTGCCGGAAAGGAGAGGTCTGAGTACTGCCTTCACATGAGACGCCAGATAGAGACATACAAGAGGTATGGCGCGAAATGAAATAGGAGGTATTTGGGGCAGTGACGAATGGGCGTGCGCGGAAGAGAAAAAGTAACACTCGCGAAATCTCTATAAGTAGCGCCATCGACTGATTACAATAAGACAGCCAATTAAAAAATATTTTTAATAAACATTAAGTTCGGAAAAATTATCAACAATGCTTACAAGCGTCGTTGATAATGGCCTGATTACATCCTACTAAAACTGAGTTGCTACGCTTGAAAGTGTTGCCAATAATGTGTATTAGCAACTCTTCAAAAGCATTGCAAATAAAAACGTCGCAAAAAAGACTCATCTGTTTTAGTGAAATAAGAGGTGAGGGTTAGAGATCTCTACACAACAATAATCTCTCAAGTTCTTCTCTCTTCCTCCTTTCTCTCATCGGGTATCCCACTAGAGATCTAGGCTTTTTTTTTACTTGGAGATCCCACCATTCTTCTTTAGAAGTTCTCTAAGAGGGTCATAGCGTGGAAGAACACATAGGCAAGGGAGATCAAAGTTTGCGAAAAGAGTTTTCGTAGAGATCAAGTTCTCGATTAGAGCACAATCAAGCTCCAAGGTATAGATCTATCATGTATTTGATTTTGTAGATCTAGTTGTGTTTGTTGCTTCTTGTTCTATCTTCTTGATGGTTGCTTGATCTTAATGCATGAGATTAAGGTTTTAGATCTTGGGCTTAGGTTCTTGGCCTTATGGATAATTGATCTCTGCATCAAGTGCGTCAAAAGATTTTGAATATCTGTCCACAAGGCCCACCTAAACAATTGGTATCCGAGTGATCCCTATATTCTGATCAAGTTAGATCGGTCTTCTAGATCTAGTTTCTACATGAGATGTAGAATGGATGGATCTAGGGTTGTGCAATGATAAGTTTTATTGTTTTATTGCATGCATTATGTTTTCAGTTTGCATGTGAAGGGATATAAGTTCGGGCAAAAAATCACAGTTTTTTGCAAAACCCCGAGTCCGGTGCTCGAACGAGCTCCCATTTGCTCGAGCGGACTCGGCCACTACTAGTTGGGCGCTTGAGCGGGCTCCAGTTCGCTCGAGTGGACCCCGATTCAGTGAGTGTCCCTCTGGAACGGACAGGACGCTTCGCGGCCTGACTTCTACCAGCGGCCACCAGCCCCTGCTATAAGCAGTTTTTCTTGTAGTGGTAGCTTGCAAGCCCTAGTCCCTATTTTATATGTGATACTAACTTTGCATGTTGTTGTCCTCTCCATGTGGCCCCATAAGTTTCTCTTTTTGTCATGATTATTGGTTATTTTGGGCAACTTGTAAAGGGCATCATGATTTCCTTGGTTTCCCATGAAAGGGCAAGGCATGATGAATTTCCCTAAGCCTTTTTTTATTTCCATTAATAGATTACCATGTAAATATCATCGTAAAGATATAGGAATTTATGCATTTTTCAATTTTAAATTCCGGGTGGTTTTCTAGACAAGATAGATGATGATGATAGACTCTTAACCAAAGAGTTTGGGATGGCCAAAGAGTTTAGAGCTACTCATAGAGTTTGAGGAATCCCAAAGAGTTTGGAAGATTAAGAAGTCCAAGACATCTTTCCGCTTTGGGCCATGTGGAGGAGAGGACTTACTAAAATTAGAATATCTAATTTTGCAGGGATACTTGCTTTATTTAGACTTTCTATATTTGTATGGTTGCTTGTTTTTATTCCTTACCAAAATCTGATCCAAACACAACAGTTTCAGTAATTGGTCAAATCAATTTAATATTTTGGAAAGGGTTCTAGATAAGGAATCAGTATTGGTGGACCCATGAGATGGACCCGCTGGAAATACTAATCTTGTTAGCCGGACTTTCCATAATTCTAAATTTGACTTGGATCCAATTATAATTATCATGAGTTGATGTATGTTTATATCATGTGGGCTCTTAGACCTAAAAGGAAATCCTCAATTCTAAACTATTAAGTGGGAGTGGGGCATTAAAAATTGAGAGATCCCATGGTTTTCCACAGTAGGTCTATTGTAAGATAGGCACGTGCCTTGCGCCATCAGAGAACGGCTGTTCCCCATGTAGAGCATTTGTTTTATTGGTTACTAGATATGGATCTCCTTAGGATAGCATTGATGAGACGGGCTAAGGGTGCACTCTCCAAGGAGGCGCTGCTCGCAGTGGTTGTCATGCAATGCTAATCGGTGGGTCACATTTAACTAAATAATGACGTAGTATCCCCAAGGATTTGCCTCATGTATTTTAGAAACCAAAGTTTAATCAGGAGTCACACATATTTTGTATGAGATACTTAGATGATAATGAGTGATGGGGATGATGGAGTATTAGTCATAGATCCATAGTAGAGTGATAGTGATCTGCACCAATCTAAGGGGCATTTGCACTCCCCAAGGAGGCATGTCCCAAGGGATTGGGATTCCGGTGCGTTCTGATTTAAGTGGTTAAAGGATTCCACAAATTTGGTAGAGTACTAAACCCTGATGTCATTTAAATTTATTAATTGCATGTATGGTTGTGTGCAACAGTCTTTCAACATGAATTCCTCTACATTCAATCCCCTAGCAACCATCTTGAACCAAAAAAGTTGGTGGGATCCAACTATGTGGATTGGAAGAGAAACCTGGATATAGTCCTGACCACATCAAGATATATGTCCTTAACACACCCTGCCCTCCGGAACCTGAGCTAGATGCACCATCAGATCAAAAGGACTTTTACACCAAGTGGATAAAAGATGATGAGATGGCCAAGTGCTTCATGCAAGCATCTATATCAAGTGTTCTTCAACACCAACATGAATCCTTTAAATTCGCATCCAATATTATCTCAAACTTAAAGGAAATGTTTGGGGACCAAGGTAGGCCCGCTAGACTGGCAGCCATGGGAACTATAATGAGCACTAAGATGGCTGATGGGACTCCGGTGCAAGACCACGTTTTGAAAATGATGGATTCATTAAACGAGTTGGATGTGCTGGGTGCTGAGATTGATGCAGACTCTCAGATTGATATTATCCTGGAGTTGCTGCTAGACTCATTTAATAATTTCAAGCTCAACTACAATATGAATAAAATGAGTTTGACTTTAGCTAATCTTTCTAGCCAGCTGGTGGCAGCAAAGGGTATTATCAAGAAGCTAAGTGTCAATATGACAGAAAAGTCATATGCCAGGTCCAAGCCGAAAGGCAAAGGCCAGAAAGGCAAGAAGAAATCAGTCCCCAAAGGTCCAAAGGTGGATAATGGTCCTAATGGTGGTGTGGTCAAAGCTAACAAGGGTATGCGGGCTAAGCCAAAGGGAAAGTGTTTCTACTATGGTATGATAGGACATTAGAAGTGGAACTGTCCTGATTTCTGTCAAAGACAAAGATCGCATGTATGATTGAGTCACTTGTTTCTGAAGTTAGTTTTGTAACTAAGATTTCAAAATCCTGGTGTGTTGACTTTGGTGCAACTAATCACATCAGTAATTCGTTCCTGAGGTTTTGGGAAACCAGGAGGCTTAGTGGCGGCGAGATTATTGTCAACCTGGGATCGGATGCCAAGGCAGAGGCGGTGTCAATGGGAGTAGTTACATTATGCTTTTCAAATAATAAGTTGACTTTGTCAGACACTTTATATGTACTGTCTATATGATGGAATTTAATTTCAGTTTCAAGTTTAGTGAATAAGAGTTATTTTGTTAACTTTGGTACTGAAGTTGTCATTAAGAGGAATGATACTTTTATTTGTTCTGGCAAGGTAATCAATGGTCTTTACTTATTAACTCCCACAATGAATGAGATACATGAAACCGAAATAATGAATAGGACAAATAGACCAACATTAAAGAGAAAGTCACCTTCATCTAATCCAACAAAATCTTGGCACCTGAGGCTAGGTCATATTAACCTAGATAGGATTAACAGGCTAGTGAAAAATGGTTTCTTACCTTGATTGGTGGTAGAACCAATGCCTATTTACGAGTCCTGTCTGGAAGGCAAAATGACTAAAATACCTTTTTCTTCAAAAGACAATAGGGCCAGAGATTTATTGGAATTAGTGCATACTGATGTGTGTGGACCCATGAATGTAAGAGCGAGAGGTGGTTATGAGTATTTCATCACTTTCACAGATGATTACTGTAAGACCCCGACCCGAGAGACCTCGATTAGAGTTAATTAAGTTGTGCTTTAGCTTTAAGTGGGTTTAGTGATTTTTGAATTAGTTTGGGGATTAGAATAGCTTTTATAATATCTTTGTGGAATTTTGAGAGCCTTTTTACTTTTGGGGCCCTTTGAGGGTTCTTGATACGAATTGTGTGAGATTGGGGGTTTATTCAAGATTTTCAAAAATTATATTTTTAACCCCATTTGGCTTATCTTGTTAATCTCTACCACTTTCATGTTGACATCGTTCCCATTCGGGGACCCTAAACCCGACTTTTTATAATTTGAGGGCAAAATGGTCTTTTTACCCAAAATCTGGACACTAAATTCGATGTCACCAAAACGTGCAAAATATATACTTTTGGAAACTAGAAATTTCGCTGATCAACTTTGTCTTCTTCGTCGAATTCGTTTGAAGCCCCCAAAGCCATGTTTTTAGCCCGAGAAGTCTTTTAAGTTGTGGGCCCCATCCCCACTTGCTATATAAGGAGAGCTCTCTTCTTCATCTACCACTTTCTTGCTAAAACCCTAGAAGAAGAGGAAGTCCAAGCCCTAAGGGTTTCTCCCTGGTCCCTCTTGCTTCCTTTCTCATAAATCACCACTATACTCTTGTCAAGCAAAGAATGGACTCCATGATCATCTTCATCACCTCAAGAACTTCTTATTGGTACCATTTGTGAAGACATTCATCACCATTGGAGCCCCTTTTGAGCTCTCTCTACCTATATTTGAAACTTGTCCAAGTAAGTAATCCTCCCAATCTTCTAGATTCATATTCTCCTAGCCCTGAGAGACTTAATCTTGGCTATTGCAAGCTTTCTCTTTCTATTATTTGGTTTTGATGGTTTTAGGGTTTGTATTTGGGGGTTTTGTTTAGATTTGGTATCTTGGCTTGGAGAGGTGTTAGTGGCTTGATTTGCTTAGCTTTGGACCTAAGGCAAGTGGATGAATGGATTGATTTCATGATTTCATGTTTATAAAGATTTGAACTCTTACTCATTGCTTTCACCTAAAGTATCTTTATGAGTTTTCATGATTTTGGAAATATGCATGATGATAGGCTACTCTCTATTAATAGTCCTCTTGGAAAACATGTGCATCATTGCCTTGTTTATGGATCATTTGTGTTCATTTATGAGCTCTTATTAATGAAGTTGCCTTGCATTGAATGAGGTGGAAGTGATGGAGAAGTTATGATTTGTGGGAGTAGTTGTTAATGGATGTAATGGTGAATTGAATGGGACCTAAATGAGGTTTTAAAGACCCTCAAATGTATGACTAATGGGTGCTCAAAAGAGGGTGAAAGGGAAGAAAGAAGAAGGGCCGAACTGTACACAGAAATCAGTTTCTGGACAGTTCGCTCGAGCGACCTTGACACATCGCTCGAGTGAACCTGTCAGAGAACCTCAGTCGCTCGAGCGAATCTTGGTCCGCTCGAGCGAACCCCAAACAGAGAGCAGTTCGCCCTAGCGAACCTCCCAGTTCGCTCGAGCGAACTGCCTATCTTGAATGGGTTAATACTTAAGGACTTGAAACATTATTTTTAGGCTTGGGGAGTTATTGTTTGGAGCCCCAATGCTATGTAGGGACGGTAGGGCGTTGTATGAAATCCAGAGGAAGGAGAAAACCTCATCATGGAGATTCCATGAGGTTTTCTAGATTGGCCAATGTGTCTAACGACCCGGAATGTCCCTAACTCTTAAAGAGTACCAATCTATTTCATGACTGACATACAGGACCCTATTCACACTGATTCAATTCTTGGAACCTCAATGGCTAGCCCGAAAACATATGAGAAACCATTCGTATTCGATTTTCAACCAAACTCTTATTTGGGATTTTAAACCCACGTGATATGACTAGACTGCCCCGAGAGTATTAGAAATGATGTGTTTAGCTTCTGCTAACCTGTATGTGTCGACCGGATATGAATATGTATTTGTGCCTATGGATACCCCGCTCCTTTACTATGTATTTGATTTGATTTCTCATATTTGACCTATGAGTCGGCACCACTGAGCTTGGACAACCTTGTCGGTTTGATCCACCAACTTGGAGATCCTTCCCCTCTTGTTAGTCAGCTGCAGTCTGAAATCCGCAGAGTTTTTACCCGGTTAGCTACCGTGGTCCCGCAGAGTATATATATATGTACATTATAGTATTTTATCGTTGTCCCTCCTCACCTTGTGTGACTGAGGTCAACGATCCTGTAGGGTATGTGCTCTCTTCACTTTAGTGAGAGAGGATGTAGCTTTGTGTGGTTGCCATTTTGTCAATTCCTTATTCTTGGTGCCTCTATTGATTTATATCGTTCATGTTGTTATTTAACAAATGATGCATTGTCTTTTATGAAATTCATTATTTATACACAGGTTTTCTAAACCCTTGCAAAATATCATTGTTTTGTTTATTGCCATGTCTTTTCAGCCACCTGCCAGACCGTCGTGTCTGATCCATTTATTTTGGTACTCAGGTCCCAAACTTATTGCCATCGAGGAGGAGCCTGAGGAGGCGGTCGGTGAACCGCAGCGTGTGATAGAGTGGCAAGCTGACGATGTCATGTAGACATTCGTTCAGGCTTTGAGGACGACATTTTGGGAACTCGTGATATTTACTTTTTGGTTTTAGTGGATGTATGGTCTTTGTTGACCATTATTTTGGGGCAATTAATCAACTGATCTTTTGTATATACAATTAACTTTACTTTTGGAAAATATGCTTATGATCATTGCTCATTCTGATATCTTGTCATGTCGATTATAAATCAATCTTGTTATGGAATGGAATAGCACCAATATGATTTGCTACACGCTTCCGCATTCTCAAATACATGTTTGATATGTGTTAGAGTGTTTATTTTGTTGCAATTTGATTGGATGCATTCATTGTCTTAACTTGACCTCTTTCTCATTCATGTTCTCCTTCTTAGGATCCTCTTGCATATTTTTCATAAACTTTGTCTTTATTTGAAAAACCTTCAGAACTTCGGGATTTCTGATTCTATAGTCTGTCAGTCAGACTGTCGGCTCTTGTCGGTCAGCCAATACAAGAACCGAGTCCAACCGATGGCTCCATCGGTTCCTTTTCCAGAGAGCTTCATTTTAAAATCTTCTCTGTCGGTCAGCTCCTCGGTTCCTATCGGTCAACCGACAGTGCATGAATTGTAAGACCGAGAGCTTGTCGGTTCAAAAAACAGACAACGATTTTTTCAACATATTTGTGCTATCGGTTCCTGTGTCGGTTCTGTGTCGGTCGACCTATGTTGTCGGTTGAACCGCCAAGTGTTTCTTGGTCAGCAATTTTTTCAAAATTATAGCCGTTGGCTTGTGACCGTTAGGCTATCGATTGACCGACACCAAGTTGTCGGCTAGCCGATAGCTGTCCGTTGGGAGAACTTTTTCTATAAAAAGTGACTTTCTCTTTGGGGAAAGTTGCTGAATTTTTGAGAACTTTTGAGCCCAAAGGAGAGGAACTTTTCAAGAGCTTTTCAAAAGGGATTATGGAGGCATTACAACTTTTCAATCTTTGATCCTTAAGATGGGTGTGCTTTCTAAATCTCTACTTCTATTTCATGCTTAGATTTTTCATCTTTGTTTTCTTTTAGGCATGATCAAAGTGTTAGCCCTCTTTTTAAGATGTTGTCTCTTTTCATAACATGCTTTGATCTTTGAAAACCTTTAGCATTATGAAATCAACATATGTCTTTTCATTCACATGAGTTTTTGAACATTAACTTTCAAATCTATTATTTCAAGTTTGATCTATTGAAAAAGAAAAACATGTGTTGAGTAATTCAACTCTTTCTCTTACATATGATTATCATCTTTTGCATCATTTGAAGTTTCATCTTTTTAAAAGAGAAAGAGTGTTTTCTAGTCCATGCATTAGTCATAAACATTATCATTCATATGCATGCTTCTAGTAGTTGAGTTATCATTGTCTATTCAGCCTATCTAGAGGTAAACCATTGTGTTCAATTTGTTCTCTTATCCATGCATAAATAGGCATTTTACTTAAGAGAAAAATCTATGTTGTAAAGGTTGGTGTTTAGCCTTAAAAAGCACTTGTTGTGATGTAAAGGTTTATGTTTATCCTTGAAAAGCATAGTGATGAGATTGTAAGGTTTGAGGTGATCCTAAACCTTGAATTGATTAGTGAAATCCGGTAAGGGTACCGGGAGTGGATGTAGGCAATTTGGCCGAACCACTATAATTGGTTGTGTTATGGTGATTTGTCTTTTCCCTTCCTTTTATGATTGTTGGCTTTATAGTTGGGTGTGAGATTGAATAGAGTTTGTTGTTATCTTTTGATTGTGTATGTATAACTTAGAGTCTCTTTCTCTTCTCAATCTAATTTACAATCATCAAAGCATAAGTCACCTAAAAATCAAAATGTTCAGAAGTGGTCTAAATTTTTAGTAGCATCCTATTCACCCCCCCCCCTCCCTCTAGGATTCGATCTTGGTCTTTCAATTGGTATCAGAGCCAAGTTGCTCTGGTTTAGGTCTTACAGCCTAGAGTTGAATCCTAGTGAGTGTTTCTCTTTTGTTGCCACTATGCAATCTCATTTGGGTGAGGGCAATGCCACAAATAGACCACCTTTGTTTAATGGAACACACTATAGGTATTGGAAAATTAGGATGCAAGTGTTCTTAGAATCTCAAAGCTTAGATGTGTGGAACATCATTGAAGAAGGCTATCATCTCCCCACTACCACAGAAATGGATTCTGAAGGTAATATCATATCCTTAACTCTCAAACCTAAGAGTGCTTGGACTCAAGGTGAAAATGATAGAGCTAATATGAATGCTAAAGCAAAAAACTCTCTATATTGTGCCTTATCTCAAGAGGAATTCAATAGAGTTGTTAATTGCAACACTGCTAAGGAAGTGTGGGACACCCTAGAGACCACCCATGAAGGTACAGATCAGGTCAAGATAGCCAAAATTCAAATGTTGACCTCTAAATTAGAAGATATTAAAATGCTGGAAGAAGAAACATTTGATAAGTTCTACACAAAAATTATGAAATTAATCAACTCTCTTATAGGACTAGGAGAAAAGATGGATGAATCTAAAACTGTGAGAAAAATTTTAAGATCTCTTCCTAAAAGATTCAAACCCAAGATTATTGCCATAACAGAGAGTAAAAATGTGGACCAAATCAAAATTGAAAAACTAAGAGGAAATCTTCTCACATATGAACTAGATTTTGAAGTTAAAGATAAAAAGAAAGGAGTAGCTCTTTCCTCTCAATCTAATGAAAATGAAAGTGAAGATGATAGTAATGATGATAATGCTTTACTTGTCAAAAACTTTAAGAGATTATTTAGGAATAACAAAAACATTAGAAAATCTGATGAAAGCAGCAAAAGCCCTAGATTTCAAAGAAGTTCCAAAGGATCTTTTATCAAAAAGGATGTGCAATGTTACAATTGCAAGGGGTTTGGACATATTGCTCAAAATTGCTCCACTCCTAAAGAACTTGAAAGAGGGGATAAGAAAGCAAAGAAAGCGTTAAACATAACGTGGGATGAGGAAGATGAAGATAGTGACAAAAATGAATCCCAAAATGATGAAGATGAAAATCCTCCTAATTGGCTTCTTATTGCTTCTATTGAAGAGATTGATGATCATAACACATTAATAGATGACACATTATGGGAAGAGGAAACTTATGATGAAGATGAAGAAATTGAGATCCAACAAGCTTATAATGATCTATATGAAAATTCTGAGATCTTAATCAAGAAAAATAAATGTTAAAAGAAGAATCCAAAAAACTGGTTAATGAAGTAAATGTTTTAAAAGATGAATTAAAACTAACCATAAATGACAAAATCAACTTGGAACTTAAATTCATCACCCTAACTAAAGATCTAGCTCTTGCTCAAAATCACATTCGTAACCTACAATCCAAGCTTGAATCTAGTCAACTTGAAACAAACTCTCTACAATTGAAACTCAACAAAGGAAAATTCATTGTTGAAAAATTCACCTTAGGAAATGATAAGTTTTATCAAATGTTAGGCATGCATAAAATTTATGGTGATAAGAGTGGTATAGGTTTTGAAGGTTCCCCTAGCAACATGAAAAATAGCTCTCAAATATTTACTAAGAGTGTCCGCAAACCTATAGTTGAGAGAAATTATACCACTAGATAGACTTGTCATTTTTGTAATCGTAGTGGTCATTTGGTCCCTAATTGCCCATACAAAATCAGGTTATCTCTCACCAAACCCTCTAAAATACCTTTCAAATTTGTCCCCAAGACCATTCCCTATAAATCTCCTCTATCTAGTTGGATTGTTAAGGGAACAAACTTTGAGAGTCTCCTAGTTCAAACCGCTTTAAAAGCAAAAGAAAACCCGACTTGGTTTTTAGATAGTGGTTGTTCAAAACACATGACAGGAGACCGATCTAGATTCAGCTCTATAGTGGAATATGATGGAGGAAATGTTTCTTTTGGAGACAATAGTAAAGCTCAAATCATTGGCAAGGGAAGTGTGAAAGGAGATCAAATACCAACTCTAAATGATGTATTTCTTGTGGAAGGATTGAAATATAATCTCCTTAGCATTAGCCAATTATGTGACAAGGGAAATAAAGTTGTCTTTGACAGTCATTCATGCAAAGTGGTAAATGATAGAACTAACCAAGTTATTCTTACTGGATCAAGGACAAAAGGAAATATTTACATTATAGAAGAATGTGATGACAATGAATCTAGGTGCTTGATAACTAAAGATCAAGAGAATTACTTATGGCACCAAAGGATGGGTCACATAAACTTTAAATTGATGAAAATCCTATCCAAGAATGAAATTGTGAAAGGAATTCCCAAGTTGAGTGCTGAAAAATCTGAAATCTGTAAGGCGTGCCAACTGGGTAAACAAATAAAGAAGAGCTTCAAAGGTTTAAAGGATATATCGTCGTCTCGTCCTCTAGAATTAATCCACATGGACTTGATTGGACCTGCACCAGTGCAAAGTATTGAAGGAAAGAGATTTATTCTGGATATGGTAGACGATTATTCTCGTTTTGGTTGGGTTTCTTTTCTTCATGCTAAATCAGATGCTGTAGACAATATCATAAGAATTTGCAACAAGATACAAGTGGAAAAAGATTGTAAAATTCAGAAGATCAGGAGTGGTCATGGAGGAGAATTTGAAAATGAAAAATTTGCCAAATTTTGTGAAAATCATGGGATTAATCATCAATTTTCAGCTCCTAAAACTCCTCAACAAAATGGAGTAGCAGAAAGAAGAAATAGAGTGATTCAAGAAATGGCTGGGACCATGCTCAATGAAAAGAATCGTCCTCGTAATCTATGGGCTGAAGTTGTGAATACTGCCTGCTATCTTATAAATAGAGTATATCTCACTAAGAATACCAACAAGACCCCATATGAACTTTATTTTGAAAGAAAACCTAATTTGGGGTATTTGAAAGTGTTCGGGAGCAAATGTTATATTCTAAGAGATAGGGAGCAGTTGGAGAAATTTGAGCCTAAATCTGATGAAGGAATTTTCCTAGGCTATTCTGAAAGGAGCAAAGCTTACAGAGTATTTAATCATAGAACCATGACCATATTGGAGTCAGCTCATGTTGTCATCGATGATATGAATCAAATTGGAAGAACTCTTCAAGATGATGATGAAGTTGAATCTGATACTGATCAACCAATTCCTAAAGACAAAAGTGATATCATTCCATCCAAAGCTACAGTTCCAAGCAAAATTATGAAAGATCATACATTGGAGAATATTATTGGAGATATCAATAGTGGGGTCATGACCCGGAGACAAGTTCATAATTTATGTGCTCATTACTCCTTTGTCTCTCAAATCGAGCGCAAGAATTTTTCTGAGGCTGAATCAAAATCAGAATGGATGGAAGCTATGCAAGAAGAATTGAATCAATTTAAGAAAAATGATGTTTGGGATCTTGTTCCATTACCTACAGAGAAAAATCCCATTGGCACTAAGTGGATTTACAAGAACAAATCAGATGAATCTGGAAATGTTGTGAGAAACAAGGCAAGACTTGTAGCAAAAGGATTTGCCCAAATAGAAGGAATTGATTTTGAAGAAACTTTTGCTCCTGTAGCCCGTTTGGAGTCCATAAGAATCCTATTGAGTTATACGAGTAGCATGAGAATTAAACTATTTCAGATGGATGTCAAAAGTGCCTTCCTAAATGGAGAAATTGAAGAAGATGTTTATGTTACTCAACCAGAAGGCTTTGAGGACCCTCATCATCCTGAGTATGTCTACAAACTCAAGAAAGCTCTTTATGGATTAAAACAAGCACCAAAGGCTTGGTATGAAAAGCTCACAAATCATCTGGTTGAAAATGATTTTGATTGTGGGAAAGTTGATAAGACTCTGTTTATCAAGAAAATTGATCAAGACATTCTTGTAGCTCAAATCTATGTTGATGATATAGTGTTTGGATCCACTTCAGAAAAACTGGCTCATGGATTTTCAGAATTAATGAGTTCCACTTTTGAAATGAGTCTAGTCGGTCCCCTGCAATTCTTCCTAGGTCTCCAAGTTAACCAAACCGAGAAAGGAATTTTTCTTAGCCAGTCCAAATTTGCCTTAGAAATCATTAAGAAGTTTGGTCTAGAAACCTCTAAGCCTAATAGCAACCCCATGGTATCTACTTCAAAACTTTCTAGTGATCTAAAAGGTACCAAAGTAGACCAGAAACTCTATCGTAGTATGATAGGAAGCCTCCTCTATCTTACTGCTAGTAGACCTGATCTCTCTTTTAGTGTTGGAATCTGTGCTAGATATCAATCGGATCCTCGTGAGTCCCATCTTAAAGCTGTTAAACGTATCTTTAAATATATCAATGGGACATCTCATTATGGCATCTGGTATCCTTGTGACTCATCTTTACAATTAATTGGATACAGTGATGCTGATTGGGCAGGATTAATAGATGATAGGAAAAGCACTAGTGGATGTTGCTACTTCATAGGAAATTGCTTAGTAGCTTGGCATAGCAAAAAGCAAAATTCAGTATCTCTGTCTACTGCAGAAGCTGAATACATAGCTGCAGGTAGCTGTTGTGCTCAATTATTGTGGATGAAACAAACCTTGTTAGATTATAATGTTCCACAACATTGTATGCCTATCATGTGTGATAACTCAAGTGCCATTAGCATTTCAAAAAATCCTGTTCAGCATTCTCGCACTAAACACATTGACATTCGCTATCATTTTTTGCGTGATCATGCTGATCAAGGCTCTATTGAGCTACTTTTTGTTCCAACTGATTCTCAATTGGCTGACCTATTTACTAAACCCCTTGGAAATTAAAGATTTATTAAACTAAGACATCAATTGGGCATTGGCCCTTGCCCTGAAATCTGAAATCGTGTTGACTAATCACCTGTTATTGCATTTCCTTTGTATTATCCCTCTTATAAACAGGTGCTACTAACAAGGTTTGTGTCTTCTTGTAGATGGGCAAGATCCTTTGCAATTAGATGTCAAAGGGGGAGAGAATGATATTAAGTGGTCTCAATTTGAGGGGGAGTAGAATCAAGGTCTATCAAATTGAGGGGGAGAAGCTTTATCTAGTTGCTCTCGCAAGGAAAATCCAAAGCTCCAAAATATCCAAAGTCCCAAAGCATCCAAAGCTCCTTAAATATCCAAAGAAGTTGGTGTTTTAATTTTTGGAGTATGAGAGAGTGTCAAGCTTAGAGTTGCCATCAAATTGCAAAGGGGGAGATTGTTAGAGTGTTTATTTTGTTGCAATTTGATTGGATGCATTCATTGTCTTAACTTGACCTCTTTCTCATTCATGTTCTCCTTCTTAGGATCCTTTTGCATATTTTTCTTTCATAAACTTTGTCTTTATTTGAAAAACCTTCAGAACTTCGGGATTTCTGATTGTATGGTCTGTTGGTCAGACTGTCGGCTCTTGTCGGTCAGCCGATACAAGAACCGAGTCCAACCGATGGCTCCATTGCTTCCTTTTCCAGAGAGCTTCATTTTAAGATCTTCTCTGTCGGTCAGCTCCTCAGTTCCTATCGGTCAACCGACAGTGCATGAATTGTAAGACTGAGAGCTTGTCGGTTCCAAAAACAGACAACGATTTTTTCAACATATTTGTGCTATCGGTTCCTGTGTCGGTTCCGTGTCGATCGACCAATGTTGTCGGTCGAACCGCCAAGTGTTTCTTGGTCAGCAATTTTTTCAAAATTATAGCCGTTGGCTTGTGACCGTTAGGCTATCGGTTGACCGACACCAAGTTGTCGGCTAGCCGATAGCTATCCGTTGGGAGCACTTTTTCTATAAAAAGTGACTTTCTCTTTGGGGAAAGTTGCTGAATTTTTGAGAACTTTTGAGCCCAAAGGAGAGGAACTTTTCAAGAGCTTTTCGAAAGGGATTATGGAGGCATTACAACTTTTCAATCTTTGATCCTTAAGATGGGTGTGCTTTCTAAATCTCTACTTCTATTTCATGCTTAGATTTTTCACCTTTGTTTTCTTTTAGGCATGATCAAAGTGTTAGCCCTCTTTTTAAGATGTTGTCTCTTTTCATAACATGCTTTGATCTTTGAAAACCTTTAGCATTATGAAATCAACATATGTCTTTTCATTCACAGGAGTTTTTGAACATTAACTTTCAAATCATTTATTTCAAGTTTGATCTATTGAAAAAGAAAAACATGTGTTGAGTAATTCAACTCTTTCTCTTACATATGATTATCATCTTTTGCATCATTTGAAGTTTCATCTTTTTAAAAGAGAAAGAGTGTTTTCTAGTCCATGCATTAGTCATAAACATTATCATTCATATGCATGCTTCTAGTAGTTGAGTTATCATTGTCTATTCAGCCTATCTAGAGGTAAACCATTGTGTTCAATTTGTTCTTTTATCCATGCATAAATAGGCATTTTACTTAAGAGAAAAATCTATACTGTAAAGGTTGGTGTTTAGCCTTAAAAAGCACTTGTTGTGATGTAAAGGTTTATGTTTATCCTTGAAAAGCATAGTGATGAGGTTGTAAGGTTTGAGGTGATCCTAAACCTTGAATTGATTAGTGAAATCCGGTAAGGGTACCGGGAGTGGATGTAGGCAATTTGGCCGAACCACTATAATTGGTTGTGTTATGGTGATTTGTGTTTTCCCTTCCTTTTATGATTGTTGGCTTTATAGTTAGGTGTGAGATTGAATAGAGTTTGTTGTTGTCTTTTGATTGTGTATGTATAACTTAGAATCTCTCTCTCTTCTCAATCTAATTTACAATCATCAAAGCATAAGTCACCTAAAAATCAAAATGTTCAGAAGTGGTCTAAATTTTTAGTAGCATCCTATTCACCCCCCCCCCCCCCCCTCTAGGATTCGATCTTGGTCTTTCAATATGTTTATATGTGAGATGATATGTATGGATAATCCTCACCGCGAAACCCTGTGAGAAATCACGAGCAAGGATAAATGTTTTCTTAATTCCGTGTGCAGATTAGCCAAAGAGATGCACGTGGCGCGGCATCAACATCGTCCCGATCCCGGATTTGGCTCCCTAACCCGGTCCGGGGTCGCGACAATTACTCAAGTTCCATATACCTTATGCACCGCAAGTTCGAGGCTTTTGAAAAGTTCAAACGTTTCAAGCGGAAGTGGAAAAGTAATTAGCTAAAAGTATCAAGACTCTTCGATTAGATCGAGAAGGCGAACATCTCTCCGTTGAATTTATGTGATACTTATCAGAAAATTAGATTATATCCTAGTTATCTGCTCCTGGTATGCCACTGGAGTAGCAGAAAGAAGGAACCAAGCTCTTTTAGATATTGTTAGGTCTATGATGAGTTTATCAGGATTGCCCATATCCTTTTGGGTGTATGTGATCGACACTTACATGTACAACATTTAACCGCAAGACTACGGTGTCGTCAAGTAGTAAAGGACTCAAGAGTCTGGATTATCGATCACACGGAGAGAGGTGGAACAAGCAACAAATCCTATTTTAGTAGAATTGAACTATGATATAGCTAATATAGAACTAAACTATGTGTGAAAAATGAAATTAAACTAATTGGAATGTGGAACAAAACTAAAATAGAAACTAAACTACTCTAACTAACAATCTAAAATATGAAATAAATAAGATCTAACAAACTACACTAAACTAGTGGATGAATGGTGGTGGAAATGAAAGATTTAATGTGAAGATGTGCTGTGAAATGTATAGGATTTAAAAAAAGTTGTGTGAAATGTGTATGATTCTAAAACCAAGTTGTGTAAAATGTGTATGATTCTAAAACAAAGATTCAAACTAAAAATAATAAAAATAAGAGATTAGGCAATCCAAAATCCACTAAGTATGTAATTAATCCAATCAATGCATGTTCTAATTCAACTCCCAAATCTACAATTCAATTAGCAATCTCTTGCCTAATTGGATTGGATGATGTAACAATGAAGATCAAAATAAAGAAAATCAAAGGCCAAGTGCCTATATCATCATCTAGCTACCCTAACAATAAATCATCAAAATCAAGCTACAAAAGATCGAAGATAAGGGCTCTAGAGCATGCTATGTGAGAGAACTTAATCCAACTATAAAGCATCAATTGAGATTATCCAAGTATCAAGTGTAGATATAGAGCACGAGAAATGAGAGAGATTAGCACAATTAGATCTAAAATCTACTGATCAATTAAGGCACATTCAGGAATTTAAACTAAAACATGCATAGAATTGAACTAATCACATTACTTAGCTTCAAAAGTAGAGCCTAATCCAAGAGCTTTAGCCACTAAATATTAAGAAAGAGCTCCAAATCTTCAGTAATGATCTTCAATCACACACTCTCTAAATTAGTTACAAATAAGCTCCTAATTACAATCTAAAAATATAGAGAAGGTAACATAAAATTGCTAAAAGACTAACTTACCAAAGATGTTTTCCCCTGTACGAATACATTCTAATTTATAGAAACATTGAGGACATTTGATTGGCTCATTTGCTTTCAAATGGATTGCTAGCTTTAATTTGATTGGTGGCAACAACTTTACTTCCAAAAGCTAAAAGAAGAGTTGGATGAAATATCTTCTATGTAAAAAAATATATAATTTTTAGGGTTTGAACCCATAACTTATTTCATACCAACCCAAGCTCTAACCAATACACCAATCATTCCTTTGTGTTAGAAAATGACTTCTTTTTTTTCTTAAAGTCTTCTCCTCTTATTTTGGAATTCTTCAATAAGATTTATTCATCTAACTTCTTTATTGAAATCTCTTCTTGATGCCTTAGGACACTAGCCGGGTGATTGTGGTAGTTGTGGGGTCCACCTACACAAGAAAAATTACATAAAAATGCGATATAAATAATCGAATTTATGCACGATAATATGATAATCCGTTAATGTGATAGAATGATAAAATCTCTGTGTAAAGCAATTGATATGCATATGAGATATTAATAAAACACGGACTAATGAGGGGTAAAATACGCAATATTTATCGCTCATCACACCCCCATACCTACATTTTGCTAGTCTCGAGCAAAAACTGTAAATAAAAACTAAACTATATGCAAGAAAACACTGTAAAGATCCTAACTCACTTTCACAGGAATCGCGGTTGCACTTGGCTCATGCAACAAGTCGCTAAACCCCCTTGGTTTCCCAAGTGGACGAGTTTTATCTCGTGAGAGTTTTCAATGAATAAATCCTATAAAATTCATTTTTTTTTGAAAGAAAATATTTTTGATGTCCAACAGTCTTTAGCAAGCTAATAAGAATGAGTACTAAGTTAGGAATACTAGCCAACTCCTGAAGATATGCCGGTCAATACTTAAGTCCCACTGTGTATGGGTGTGTATTTAGCCAATAATCATGCAATCTTCAAGTCGAAGCTCACACAACCTTAATCCCCTTCGGAATACATTTCGCATTGACTACAGCCTTATAGGTCATACTCTCAACAATGGAAGCACACAGATTTTGCTAACTAACTCTCAGCATGTGAGTATGAACAAGGCTAATGACTCACATAATTGATGAAAAACGGAGATTATGTATAGAAGGATTGATCTCAAAGAATAAGATATAACCAATAGAAGGTGAAAATGCGCACTCAACTTCTCACTCATTCAACACCTAACCTTTCCTAGGATCCAATAGGTCTTTTATATGTTGTAATGGGGTTAGAGTTGATAGGTAGGATAAGGGTTAAATGTGGCTAAGGGTTCTTGAGAAGGTAAGGGTCTTCAAGTCTTCATAGGAAGGTCTTCCATTGTCTTCACTTCTTTTATTTGCTTTGTATTCTTTATTCCACTATCTTTTTTTTTTTTGCTTGCTTTTCTTTTGTTTCCCATATATATATATTTTTTTCTTTGGTTCTCATTTCTATTTTTTTTCGTTGTACTTTTCTCTTTAGTTTCAACTTTCAAATTCCTTTATTCCTTTATCATCCCTTTGTAAAATATCTATCTTTTGGTAGCCCATGTGAAGTCTTCATCGCTAGTGCTCAAATCCTTCCTTTCCTCAAGTATCCTTACCCTTCTAAAAAAAAAAAATTGGCCAAAAAGGATATATATATATATATGTGGGTGATGAGGCTTGGGACAAGAAGGAATGTTTCTTATAAAATAGGCTTAAGAGGGCTACTAAGGGTATAAGATGTAATAGGTGGATTCAAAATTTGCTCATTGGCTTTTTCTTTTTTTTTTTTTAGAATTCCTATCATCTTCCCCTAAGTTCGGAAAAATGCATCATAAGCTACAAGTCAATGTTTCTTCATATTTTTATGTTGCCTCTATGGTTAGAACATGGAATAGGATTTATGAGATCGAAAAGTGCTAGACTAAGAAGCTCTAGGAGTAGCTCTTCATTCTACTCAGCAATAGCGTGGAAGAGTCCTCACTTGAACACATATAGATAGGTTTAATTGCTCAATGGGTTCTAGTCTCCACAAATGATTCTTTTGGGTCTCTCGAAGTGATTTGCCCTTCTCTTGGACTACACTCATGTGGCTAAATGTGTAGAAAGATTCTAGGACTTGTACATATGACAACTCTTCAAGCCAAAATCCATGAACAATTTTGAAAATTTTTCATATTTTTAGTGATTTTGGAATTTTTCAAAATTTTAGGGCTTTTGGTATAAATGGAAAACAAAACAACTTATGTACTTACAAAATGCAATGAAATGCAATGCATGAAATGCAGTGCCTCACCCCCAAACCTATATATTCTAAACATTGTCCTCAATGTTTATGCTGAACATAAATAAAATAGGACAAGGAAAATAAATTGGAATTTCTCACCATGGGGTGCCGACACACGGGTATATTAGGTTGCCTCCTAACAAGTGCTAAGTTTAACGTCTTCAGCCAGACCCAACAAGATGGTATGAGGCCAGTTTAGCCAGGGTCCACAAGAAGGACCTCTTCAACAACATTCTCATGATCCACAAACTCAAGGTACTCTTTTAATCTCTGCCCGTTCACTTGAAATGTGCTACCATCTCTAGGATTCAAAAGTTTAACTGCATCGTGCGAATGGGCTGAAGGTTCACGAGATGGTTTGGCACCTTATTCCAGATGAATCTGGTGCATAACTATAGAGGGACTAATTCCTTTAATGTCTGAGATGGTCCAATCTAGGGCACTCGGATGGTCTTTCAGCACATCCTGTAATTGCTTTTCCTATTTTTCCTCTAGGTCTGAGGCAATAATTACTGGGTTGCTAGTAGAGGGCCCTAAGTAGGCATACTTTGAATTATCGGCTAATGGTTTCAATTCTAACTTTGGTAGCTCAGAAATAACTGATTCGTTTTCGACCTTAGATTCAGAGGTGGATGTAAAGATAGACTTAATTTTCTGCTTCCATTGGCCAACATCCATTGGCTAGGCCGAATCCAATAATGTATTAACTTCGCATATGGACCCATCGATATCTATTTCAGCATTGAAGTGAGCCAGACATTCCTCCAGCGGATCTGTGTAACAAGATGATTGAACTGTTTGGTCAACAAATGTGTCAATCATGTTTACTTCCTCATCATCATCTAGGTCTGATGTCTGGAGTCTGTTATGAAAAACATTTAACTCCAACTTCATGTTCCCGAAACTAAGTGTCACAACCCCATTCCTGCATCTAATCACTGCATTTGATGTTGCAAGGAATGGTCGACCAAGAATGACAGGAATATGATGGTCGGGACTGCTACTGGTTCGGTTTCTAGAACCACAAAATCAACTGGAAAATAAAAATCCTTAACTTTCATGATCATATCTCCAGCCACACCTTTCGGATACTTGACTGACCTATCAACAAGACAAAAGATAATATCAGTCTTCTTCAATCCTCCCAGATCAAACTGCATGTACACAGAGTACGGCATTAAATTCATGCTTGCACCAAGATCAAGGAAACACCTCTCCATTACGGAGGCTCCTATATGAATCGTAATGGTAGGGCAACCAGGGTCTTTGTATTTGGGTGCAATGGTCTGCTGGATCAACCCTAATGCTTGGGTTGCTATCACAGCGATTCTGGGTAATGAGGATTTTCGCTTGACACTGATCAGGTCTTTCAAAAACTTGGAGTAAGAAGGGATTTGCTTTATGCATCAAGGAAGGGTATGTTAGATTCCTTCAAAGTGATCCTTTTTTCTAGTCTCCTTCAATCGGTGTGGGAATGGTGCTCTAGATACCACTTCTAAAGATGATGGTTCAACTACAATAGGCTTCTGGATCTTCTCTCTCTGTGGCTCTCCTCTTGGTATGGATTCTTTTATCTCTTTCAATTTTTTTCTTTCTATATTCTCTTTCAAATTTCCTTCACATCGTCTCTATCGGGTTCGACAACTTTCCTCGAACTCTCTGGTTTTCCTAAAAAAAATCTTCTCTCTTTAATCCTTTTCAGGCATCACAACTCTATGGTCAATAGTTTTTCCTAATTTGAGTGTATGGATCGCCTGCACATGCTCATTACTCTCTACCGAACATTGGCCTCGGGCTGTTTGGGCTGTCCTTTCGGATTAGGAATGGTTTAGCTCGAGAATTAACCCATTTCTCTCTCGGACAACTTTAAGGTGAGTTGACCTAATTGGGCCTCTAGATTTGCAATGGACTGGTTTTGGGCCTAGTTAGTCTGCTCTTGGAATTGAATGCATTTGGTTAATAGGTTCTCCCGATGAGAGGATTGTTGAGGGTCTTGTGTTTGTGTAGAGTAGTTAGGCATCTGATCTGGGACTAGTGTCTTACATTGGTTCTATGGTTGAAACTGATGTTGTTGGTGAAATTGATTCTATCATGTGGGCTGTTGAGGATGAGGAACCATGGGATGATTAGTTTGATCAGGTTGCTGGTCTTGCTGCCAAGAAAACTGCGGCTGGAAACCGGGTTGACGTCCCTTGGACTGAATAGGCTTGGCTTGATTGTACAAAAAATTGGGGTGGAACCTATTGTCTGGGTGGTAGGTCTGACTGAAAGTGTTAACAGTTGGTTTCTGTAAGTTTTCATAGGAATTCAGCGCATTGGCTTGCTCGGCCTTGACAAATGGAAGATTAGCGCAACTCTCAACTGTGTGCTCATAATTATCGCGTAACACACAAACCTGATGTGGTTACTAGGCGAAGGTACCTCTTCAAACCAACTCCTCGAACAGCAAAGTTGTCTCCGTACTTGGCAAGATGGTGGCCAAGGGACAATGTTTGCTTAGGCACCAGAAAATCCGCTAAGGCACACAATTGGAATAACCGTGGTGGTCTTCCCTAGTGAGCTTGTAACCTAAGGTCACGTTTCTACTCAGTTTTATTATGGTTTATTGGTTCTAAGCTAAGTGAGAATTAAGATGAAATCCTAAGGGCAAGGAAATGGTGATGAAATCCGAATCCTTATCTTGTTGGGGTAATTTGCCCTTTACTAGTAGTGCACCAAATTACAAGTGTATTTGAAACAATTACACTATAAAGCAATGAACAACCAATAAAGTAAACCCGCTTGCAAGGGATTCACGGGGGTTAGGAAATGCAAACCTCCCGATTTATTTCAGGAGACGAATCGATAGTCATCGACTCACACCACGGATACTAATTTCCGTGTACGAATGTGAAAGGCTACAACAGTATAGTCCAACCGTCCTCCTTTTATTGCGATTCAACTAAACAACTAACTACTTAAAGTAAGTAAAGTGCGTAAAGTAAAGTAAATGGGTCACCTGCCGACCCGCAACCAAAATTATTACAACTTTGATAATAAATACCTAATACAACCAACTAAGAAAGCAAATAAATGTCTAAACTAATCCTAAACTAGAAAAGCAAATAAAATCTTCAAGTTCTCCAATGCAATTTTCCACTTTCCTTCGCTCCAAGTGAGGAATTCCTTACAAAACAAACACAAACAATGTGTAGAATTCGCAAGGAAAATAAAGGAAAGATAAAATGTAAACTAAGCTAAAAATGAGTTCAACTCTATGGATCTCAAAACTTTCTAATGCCTCTCCACGGCAACGGCACCAAGAACTTGATCGACACTTATATGTGCAACATTTAACCACAAGATTACGGTGTCGTCAAGTAGTTAAGGACTCAAGAGTCCAGATTATCGATCCCATGGAGAGAGGATGGAACAAGCAATGAATCCAATTTAAGTAGAATTGAACTAAGATATAGCTAATATAGAGATTGAAGTGAACAATTAAAACTACTAAACTATGTGTGGAAAATGGAATTAAACTAATTGGAATGTGGAACACAACTAAAATAGCAACTAAACTACTCCAACTAACAATCTAAAATATGAAATAAATAAGATCTAAGAAACTACACTAAACTAGTGGATGAATGGTGATGGAAGTGGAAGATTTAATGTGAATATGTTGTGTGAAATGTGTAGGATTTTAAAACAATTTGTGTGAAATGTGTATGATTCTAAAACAAGTTGTGTGAAATGTGTATAATTCTAAAACAAAGATTCAAATTAACAATAATAAAAATAAGAGATTAGGCAATCCAAAATCCACTAAGTATGTAATTAATCCAATCAATACATGTTCTAATTCAACTTCCAAATCTACAATCTAATTAGCAATCTCTTGCCTAATTGGATTGGATGATATAACAATGAAGATCAAAGTAAAGAAAATCAAAGGCCAAGATCTTATATCATCATCCAGCTACCCTAACAATAAATAATCAAAATCAAGCTACAAAAGATCAAAGATAAGGGCTCTAGAGCACAAGTAGGAAATTTAAACTAAAATATGCATATAATTGAACTAATCACATTACTTAACTTCAAAAGGAGAGCCTAATCCAAGAGCTTTAGCCGCTAAATATCAAGAAA
This sequence comes from Litsea cubeba, assembly GCA_012931725.1. NCBI lineage: Eukaryota > Viridiplantae > Streptophyta > Magnoliopsida > Laurales > Lauraceae > Litsea > Litsea cubeba. Next base: position 12,977,581 of record CM022950.1, on the reverse strand, counting down.
TAGCTCCAAATCTTCATTAATGATCTTCAATTACACAATCTCTCTAGATTAGTTACAATTAAGCTCCTAATTACAATCTAAAAGTATATAAAAGTTAAGATAAAATTGCTAAAAGATTAACTTGTCAAAATATCTTTTTTCTTCTACAAATACATTCAAATTTATAGAAATATTGAGGACATTTGATTGGCTCATTTCATTCCACAATGATTGCTTCCATTTGATTGGTTGCAAATTGAAGGCTTTTTTATTGGCTCATTTGCTTTCACATGGATTACTTCAATTTGAATGGTGGCAACAAACTTTCCTTCCAAAAGCTAAAAGAACATGTGCTTTTTGCTTTATGTGGTCTTTCATTTTGGAGGCTTTTTTATTTGATCTTTATCAATTATAAAATACCACAAGTGCACGGGTGTCTAGATGAGACAGTGGCAAGAACGGTTCGATCTCACAGGGAGCTAATTAAAGAAACTTTTAGATTAAGAAAACTAATTAACTAACAATTAAGGAAAGTTTTGATTATTTAGAAATAAAAGAAAGCAACTAATTTAGGAATATGAAAACTACCAATTAATGAAAGTGATTAGAGCATATGAATCCAATAAGCATCCACCAATTTTTTTATCAAGTAATCCTAACTTGTTCCAGTTTTTACTTCTAATCAAAGACAAATCAATGTTTTTAATTTGGAAAATCTAACTTTTAAAATCCCTTTTTAATCATAAAAATTCAAAACTCAAGACTTCCTTCATCTCATAAAAGAATAAAAATTATTTAAGGACTAACCATCAAAAGTAAGCATAATCCATCAAAAGATCTAAATCCTAAGCATGGCCTATCAAACCTAAGCATGAGTAGTCAAAAATTAATTTTTATTTTTAAAAATAAAAATAGAGATTTGCCTGGGGCACGAAGACAAGCCTATTCATCATTAAGCACATAATCATGGAACACAAATTAGGACCGCTAAATAAATAAATAAATGATTACTTACCTTTATCCATAGCTCTAATCAAGAAAAACTAGCCCGCCATTGCAAAGAATACTTATGGATTTGTCATTAAAAATTGCATCTTTACAACTTCTCCTTCATAAAATTCTCCTTCATAACAAGTCCTTGGAGATGGCCCAAGGCTACCAAAATAAAATAAAATAAAAACTAATGGAAAGGAAGAAAGAAAGAAAAGAGTTGGAGAGAGGGCTGGACGTGAGATGCTTCTCCATCCCCCTTTTGGGTTGGTCTTATAGTTGTTGATGCCTCCTTTTTAGCAAAGAATCTCCTCTCTTTTAGGACTTGTTTCCTTATTTGTAGAGATTCTTACTTAGGACTCAAGCTAGGTTTCGTACTTGAAAAGAATTTGAATTGGAGAGGATTAGTTACTAAGTGTGGTTTCTTGAGCTCCAATTGCAAAATTGAACTCCTCAAAGATCTCTCATGTTGCCAATTTTGAAATTTTTTTGCAATTCCCGCATAGAATTATAACATCCAAATTCTCGAGGTCGTATCTCCCTCAATATAGCTCCGATTTATGTAATCTTAGGTTCCACGGATATTTACTCGAAAAGACCTTTCCAAGGTATGTAGATTGCGCCAATTTGATACTCAGTTTGAGAGTTATGGCCATTTCAATTTGTTGCCTCTGAAAATTCCGAGAATAATGGCAATTAAGGGAACTTCTATGTTTGGCTTGCAATGGGGTGCGTGCGACCCATGTTGGACATCCAAGCCATGTTTAGACTCTTTCTTTTGCTTGCTTATTTGATTATCTTTCCATATTTGGCATGCTTCCTCACTTGCAACTTTGACTAGTCAACTCCCATTGCAAAGTTTCTAATTTTCTCTCTTTCTTGATTTTGGTTTTCAAATTTAGCAAGTCAACACCATCTTTCTAAATATGAGTTTCTGCTTTCTTCTTTGAGAATTTTCAAGCTTTCTAACTCCACCAAGATGCCATGATATGTGGGCCCACCATGAAGGGTGTCCCGCCTTTGATCTCTCTCAAGTTTCACTAATGCAAGTCTCACTCTTGATTTCTCCTACATAAATAAAATTAAATATTGTTGATAATAATCAAGTGTGAGGAATGTAGATGGACTATGAATGGGACCCTACATGCCTACTTAATGCATAAAAAGTACCCAACTTTCCAAAAATAACACATTGTGTCAAAATTAGCAAGTATGCATTAGTGAAGTTAAAAAATAACTAATTTTTGGATGATGAAAGGGATGAAAACCCCTAATTTCATGAAAGTCATGCAATGTAATAAATTTTGACCAAATTTGACTAAGACTCCAACTTTGATGCTCAAATGCATGAAATCATGAAATTAAGTGGAATTCTATGCAATTAACCTAATTAAGTCCACAAAAGCATATCAAATGATGAATGAAAGCTACAAATTTGTGAACATATCAAACCCCCAAACCAGCTTTTTGTTAGTCCTCAAGCAAAATAAGTGAAAAGAAGAAATTTATTATCCTTACAAATGCATAAAAATAAAAAGAAAAAATGCCACTTTTAGTGGCCCTCTCGACTGCATTTAGCTATGCAGCAAGCCTTTAAACCCCTAGGTTCCCCCTAGTGGACGAGTTATGCCTAGTGACGGTTTGTAGTGAATAAACCCACGAAATTCTATTTTTTTTTTTGGCAAAAAAAATTGCTTAAAACGTAACAAAATCCAGGGAAACTTTTTCCAAGAGAAAATTTATAGATACCGACTATTCTCGGTTCTCAGAATTTTCAAAGACAAATCTTAAATTCGGTTCACCAATCCAACCTTTTGGTCAGTAATTCTCGAAATCATGCTAATTGATCGTGCACGGTGAAAAGTATGTATACGTAATAAGCATCAAATGATCCTCCAAGAATTTCCTTGAAAATAAATATATTTTTCTGGGCCGCCTAAACTTAGCAAAGAAAAACAGTCTTCCTCCCAAGGCGATAATGACGGCTTTCATACTACTGTTTTTTCAAAGGGCACAATTTTTTTTTCAAGCACACATACGTGACTGTGCAATGCCTAGGTCCCTTTTGTTTTCTAATTAACCCATGTAACGAGAATTAGGCCAATGACTCCCTAACCATATGGCTTTAAGGCATTGGGTAAGTACCCTTAAGGGCTTATTGGCTAGGGTTAAAAAGGCTACGAACCCAAAGTAGTCACAAATTTTTTTTCTTTTGCGAAGAAAAATGGAAATCAAAGCTTCACATTCAACCTTGGAAACGTATACAACCAGGATCAAAGTGAGGGATCAACAATCATCACTTTTTCCAAAAACCTTTTCCATAAATAAAATAGTGAACCACTGTTTTCTTTTGCCCAAAATAAATATCTTCAGCCAATAAAAATTCTCTCGAAAGTTTTCCTCTAACCTAACAATAGCAATTTTTTTTAAATCTCCTAAAAAACAAAGCAAAGCGAAAAAAAATTGTATAATGAAAATTGAACAAATGATCACATGTCAAGTTCTGACTCGCACCCTCAAACCTAAATGCAGCATTGTCCTCAATGTTATGAATGCATGTGTAATATGTAAATGAACAATAAGGAAAACTGGAACATCGTACCATGTGGGGTGATTACAAAAGAATGTGATCAACCAGCTCAATTACCTTACAAAATTGGGTTGCCTCCCAAACACTGCTAAGATTAATGCGTCAGCCCGACGTGACCGAAAATTATTAGTCCTGGTAAATTGGGTCTTCCAGAAGGATATCCTCAATGTTTTTATCCTTCAGTTCCAGAAATGGTTTCAACCGTTGACCATTCACACACAATGAATGGGCCAGACCATCGAGATCTCAATTACCTGGAAACAGGTGTAACCGGGAATGGTAGAGGAAAACTTTCATGCCAGGTTCGAATGACTTCCTAAGGATTGATTTGTCATGGTTCAACTTCATCTGTTCCTTGTAAATTTTGGCATTTTCATAAGCATCATTCCTCAATTCAGCAAGCTCATTGAGTTGCAACTTACAATGGTTACCGACCAAGGGCAAATTCAAATTGAAAGTTTTGATGGCCTAGTAAGCTCTATGTTCCAACTCAACAGGCAAATGACAAGCTTTACCATAGACCAACCTATATGGGGACATCCCAATAGGGGTCTTGTAAGCTGTTCGATAGGCCCATAATGCATCCAATAATCGTAAAGACCAATCTTTCCGATTTGGATTGACTGCCTTCTCCAAAACTTAATTAATCTGCCTATTCGAAACTTCTACTTGGCCACTGGTCTGTGGGTTATAGTGCGTAGCAACCTTATGAGTAACATAGTACTTTTTCATTAGATAGTCAAAGGTGCTATTGCAGAAATGGGTTCCACCATCACTGATAATTGCCTTGGGTGTACCAAACCTAGAAAATATATATTCCTTCGCAAATTTGATCACCACATGGCGATCATTCTTTCTGGTAGGTATTGCTTCCACCTATTTTGAAAGATAGTCCACTATAAGTAAGATATGCAAATATCCGAGGGAACTTGGAAATGGCCCCATGAAGTCAATTCCCCACACATAAAAGTTTCCACCGCAAGTAAGGGATTCAAGGGCATCATATTCGTACGATAGATTTTTCCAAGCTTTTGACACCTATCGCAACTCAGACAAAACACATGACAATCCACTACAAGAAATTTCACTTTTCCCGGCGCTAAAAAAACGCCGGCAAAAGTCAAGAAAGCGCCGGGAAATTGATTTCCTGGCGATTTTTGATGCGCCGGCAATTCGCCGGTAATACTACGCCAGCAATGTATTTTACCTGCAAAATATAGAAACGCCGGGAAAGGAGTAAACATTACCGGCGTTATTTTTCGCCGGCAAAATAATTTATTTCGCCGGGAAAGAGGAGTAATAAATTTTTTAAAAACTTTTCCCGGCGTTATGTTTCGCCGGTAAAGGACTTCCCGCGTTATTTTTTTGCCGGAAAAAGCCAATAAAAGAATTTTTTTAAACCTTTTACCGGCGTTATTTTTCGCCGGGAAAAGAGTTATTACAACTTTTTAAAACTTTTGCCGGCGTTGTTTAAGCATTTGCCGGCGTATGTTTGCGCCGGTAACACATTGCCGGCGTTATTTTGCGCCGGGGAAAGGTAATTTTTTTAATAATAAATTAACAAAAAACTTTTAAAAACTTTTGCCGGCGTTTGTGTGCGCCGGGAAAACATTAATATAATTTTTTTTAAAATTTTTGCCGGCATTTTAAATGCGCCGGCAAAGCATTTATATTTTTTTTAAAAAATATTTTTTTAATATTTTTCCTGTATTTGTCAGCCTCCTGTACGCACAATTTCAAACACAACAAACATTACTTTTTGAACATTTCTAATATCATTAGAATACCAAATAAAACACTAACTATTGCCATCTTTTCACAAATTTTACATGGATCGCATAAATTAAAGTATAGTATAGTATAAATTACTTTTCTCCAAATAGTATAGTATAAATTAAAGTTTCTAATGTAACTGTAACTATGCCTCAAGATCAAATAAAAATTCTCCAATAGAAATAAAAATAACATCATGATGAAAAGTGGATGTCCTCCATCTCAATTGTGTTTACTATTGTTGCCAATGGATCGCATTAAAGTAAAAAACTTCAGAAACTGTTCATGGGAAAGAGCAGAACTTCTATGAAGGATATGAAAACCACAGATAGGTAAGGGTAAGTAGAAAAATACATGAGAAAACACAAAATGAAGCATAGATTTTAGAAGCTATCCATCAGAGCCTGCTAGATGAAGTTGCATTGATAATATGGTGTTTGCATCTTATCTCATAACAGAAGCATCACAATGACTTCTAAGCTGAAAAGAATCATGGTAACCAAGACAACAATTTGAATTATGTGCTCACCACAAGCCCAAGGTGTTTTAGCTGGCTATCTGCCTTTGGAAAACTCATTTTATTCTTCCACAAGAGCCTCTGCACGTCTTTGTTCAGCCCATTCACTTCAGTGCTTTTCTTCTGAACATTCAAAGTTTCAGCAGGACCATTGTCCTTATGTGTACCTGAAAATCTACAGGCCAACCCATAAGGGCATGGCTCTTCAAACCCAAGAAAAGGGCAGTTTCCCTCTATATCTGCTGGCTTCTGCGTAGTTCAACATCACATCCATTACAGAGGGTTACCACAAGATCAAGATTCAATGAAATTGAAACACAAAGGGACATTAGCTGCCATACCAGAGCCTTAAATGCTTCTAAGTCATGGCTGAAGCGGCAATTGCCATCATAACGACACGCATTGACATCTCCGGTCTTCGCCACTACAGGACAAATATGCAGTGCAGACTTTTGCTCCTGGAGAATAGATGCAATTATAGCATTAAATCACACCGTCCAGGCCAAGATAGAACAAACTCATGAACCAAAAATATGAGGTTCAGCCATTCAGCATTTAACTTAAATTAAACGAGTTGTGAAAAACATACTTCCTGATTTTGCTAATGTCAGCCAGTGGGTGAACTTTGTTAGCATTCACTGGACAAGAATGTTAAAAACATGTTTGACCATCTAGATTGTTCGATAAATGAGGCACCTCTAGAATAGGATATGGCTGGAAAATCTCTCCAATTTACAAATCCAAATCATCTGATGAATTTCTCATGCTTTTCTGTCAGTAGAAATACAAAAAAGTTCATAAAAGATTTCTCTGGATTGACAAGTTGGATCATCTTTCCATGTGATGCTAGGACTATAATCCATCCATCAAGTTAGACTTTTATTATACCAAACAGACCATGGAACCATTCACTTATGCCAGGTATCAGCCCATGATATATAGCAATGCATTGTGCAACTAGTCATTAGGCAATGAATACGTATTCAATCAAGCCAATGCATTTTAAAAGTCCCCTCTGAAATGAATCCTGAAACAATTGGATGATCCAGCACTTTTATCTACTTCCACTTTTAGGAAGGTAAAAGGGTAGGCACACAATGTTTTACCTCATGAGTACATACTGTATCAATGTCTTCTGCAGTTGTCCAAGCAAACTTTGTCATAGGATGCTTTGCATAAAGTGCTCTTATTATGTATAAAAAGTTTGTGTGAAAGCCAGTTTTAAAGATTAAAGAAAATGCTCTCTAAAATTAGTTTGAGCAACAGTGTGAGCTTTCATAGTCTTTCCGGTCCACATATGAAGCGACTAGGGGTTGTGGCTTTTAAGTATATGCATTGAAGGCCTATAGGATGACCTCGATGAAACATAGACATGATGGATAGACAGGTATCCTATCAATTCCCATATTCTACCATTCTAGGAACATATCTAGCAATAGACCTCTTTACTTTGTCTCTGACACTTGTACAAACAAAGATAAATCAAATGGAGTCTCAGAAATCATTGTTAATTCCATCATATGTCATGAAGCACTGCTCATGATTGATCATACTCCATCAAGTTGTTGTTTCACCAATGCCATTGACAATCAAAAAATAATTACAATTCTCAACCAAGATAAGGAAATAGGAGAGCTTTTGGAGACAACACTACAAGCATTTTCACTTTTGCGAATATTAAGTAAGTAGATACAACGAATATTAAAATAGCCCGTGTTCACTATAAAAGTGATACATGGGAAGAAATAGAAACAAAACAAATTTCCAACTTACAGTTTGATCACCAGAAGCAATGAGCATTTGGGTATCATCCTACAATATCAACCAAACAAAATTAACACCTGAATAAAGGGAGTGCAGAATCATATAAATTATCTAAAAGTTTGAATAAGGATCTGAAAGGCACTAATTTAAAGGAAAAAATGATCAATGTATGAAAAGAAAGAACAAATATTTATTCATGTGTCTAAAGAACAAACTTTCAAACAACGAACTGACCTTAACCGCTCCAGACCAGCGTCTCTGTTTTTTATTTTTGGTGTAGTGTGGCTGATGAATCTAACATTATAGTAATTAAGGCATCTAGGAATGCACCTTGTTCAAGTACACCTCGAGTCAATAATATAGTCAGGATCACGTTTTGATTGCCGCAGTGTGTTTTGAAATATAACAGGAACCACTGTTACAATGGATAAATTTCTCCTGTCAGCCAGATAAACCAAGGGTAAAATTGATGGCTATTATTGCCAAAGTAAAAGGGTATCTACCAAGGCTATTACTGCCAAAGTAAAAGGGTATTACTATAGCTACAAACTTAGTTATGTTGCATGTCATGAGAGTATAACAAGAAAAGCATGAATTCTTTCCCCAGCCCAAATGATTTAATTAGAACATTCAAAGAAAACTCCAAGACTTGAAAACAAAATTCCACTAGTATTAGATGAGCAACTTGGAATAAATTTACAATTAACATGTTTATAAAAATCTTAAAAGGGAAATGATGTGTGCAAGTAAAGGATGACAATTCTGTAAGCAAATCAAAACGAAACTGAAGGAAGTGAAAACCTGGAGGATGATGCACACACCTGAGGAGGGATGCCCAGCTCAAGGAAGAGAGGGCCCAAAATAAAGCCTCCACCTAAACCTAGCAATCCGCTACCTATACCTGCTGAGCAGGTTGCTGTGTGTTTCTGCTCCAACATGAAGAGGCAGCTTTCTTTTATCAGTTAGCCTAGGTTTATTTGTATCCAATACATGGTGAAATTTCCAACATGAAGATATGATGGAGAGGAAAAAGGTTTAGTGGAAATTGAAGAACCAACCTGAGCAATCTGTAAAGCAAGGAACGCTACCCAGACAAACACGAGCAGGCCAAGTTCCTTCCGGTAGACATTCTCAAGAAATGGGACCTGTAACGGTTAAGTAAAATTAGTATTAGTTGATAGAGATAAAAAAACAAAAAGTAGCACAATATTCACCTCTGTATCTCCAGAGGCCTCGGTTTCCTTTACAGCAATATTGTTTGGAGCACTAAGGAGAGGCTTGGAATCTACTTCTTCATTGCCAGAGACAGATACTCCAACCCAGTTCTAAATCCAGTTTGGCAATCCTCATTCTTTACCAAACCGACTTTGGATTTCACACTACAAACACTGAGATTGAAAAACATGGGAGCAACTTACCATTTACCAGTGCACATTGTGCAGACTCCTGAAATTAAAATCATGGTATCAGGTCAGAACAGTTAAGGAACTCAACATATTGGCACAAAATACAGGGAAGGTATAGAACCTTCTTTATTATGGTCTCTTTCTTCCAAGCTTCAACACCCTTGGAGAAGGCCTTAGTGGACATGCCTGCGAAAAAAATGGTCAATGAACATCAAGTATTCTCTCAGATTCCCAATAGAGCAATGCAAATGAATTATTTACCCAAGAACAGGGTGATAAGCAGAATTCTGACCATCCAATCAGCAAAAATCACATTGAATATACAACCCCGATGCTGATCCCCAGCATGAGCATTGGTTGGAAAAGCAATGCCAAATCATAGTCGATAATGGGCATATCTAGAGTTGGATGCCTTAGTTTAAGATTATAGTAAACTGCTGAGCCTGCTGCCCCCATGATCATACCTGCCCAAGCATATAATCAAAGCTTAAAACGACTGCACTTGCATCATAGTATTTAAACATCTGTTTAGGATGACATTTGAGGAAAAAAAGGATTTGATTCGATTTTATAAATAGACACAAGCAGAGTTTTCCTTATAGTGCTTTGTCAAAGTAAATATGTTTTGCGATGGCTAAACACAACTTGTCATGAAAATGCAACTTTTGAATTAGTTTCATGGATAATTTGAACAATCAGGTCAATATAAATGAGATCCACAGAAGCATTTGGAGAGAACAATCCAGCCATCTTAAAGGACTGTGAATGTAAAATAGACTTTGATGCATGTAAAACTTCTAGTTGACACATGTGAATCACCAAGACAGAGAAATCAGTTTCATACAACCTAAGAGGATGCCACAACTCTCAATTCAACTTCTCCATACAGCAGATGAGAAGAAGCAGGGAGTCTAGCAAACTCCTTTGTACCAGACGTTTATGATATTGCCTCAAATTTGGAACTGTCAAAAGTGACTTGAAAAGTTATATGTATTTCCAAACTAGATTCTACATTGTATAAAGAATTGGGGAAACCTCACATTTAATCATCATCTAGAAAAAAGAGCATCAAACACTCCAAAGGATCAATCCAAGCTCATTTACCTAATCAGGCAAGATAAGACAAGAAAGCCAAAGCAAAAAACTAAAACCCAGATAAACCCATCAGCCAAATAAGAAACAAAAACAAACCCAAGAATAAAAGCCAATAATCATTATAAAACCAAACAAAAAAAAATCAGATCAGAATCTTAAATCAAGCATTACCTTAAGAGCAAAGAATTGCCCAGTCCATTTGTGGCGCACTAGTTGCACAGTTCCACCACTACCCATTCCAATCACTTTAATGGTGTCCACATCAGCCAAACTCAACTTGGCATCTACCCTTGTTTGTTTTTGGTTGTTTTACTTCATCAGCAAAATAACATATGTAAAAGGAATCACAGGTTACCTTTCTAAAAGGAACATCACCTCCCAGCTTCATACCCAGCATCACCATCCGGGCAACCCAGAAAAAGAGAATGTCATGTCCAGTTTCAAGTACTGATGTTGGTTAAAATACCCTGAGATCTGCTATACCATCCAAGCACAGATAATGGAAACAGACCAGAAGAAAACCATGTGTCTAGTACATCTGGGTCTCGAGCAATCTGAAGTTTCTTCCCAGAGAACAGGTTATTTGCCTCTGAAAGTGCTTATTCCTCAGTTCTTCCAACCACCCAATGGTCATTGGTCGTCCTCTAGCATCACATACCACCTGCTGCACACCCACCTGCACACCCACTGCCTCCTCTTCTTCCACCACCCTGCACACACCCACCCTGCACAGCCCATTTTTCTGCACCACCCTGCACACACCCACCTGCTGCACACCCACTGCATCCTCTTCTTCCACCACCCTGCACACACCCACCCTGCACACACCCACCTGCTGCACACCCACCTGCACACCCACTACCTCCTCTTCTTCCATCACCGTGCACACCCACCTGCTGCACACCCACTGCCTCCTCTTCTTCCACCACCCTGCCCACACCCACCCTGCACAGCCCATTTTTCTGCACCACCCTGCACACACCCACCTGCTGCACACCCACTGCATCCTCTTCTTCCACCACCCTGCACACACCCACCCTGCACACACCCACCTGCTGCACACCCACCTGCACACCCACTACCTCCTCTTCTTCCATCACCCTGCACACCCACCTGCTGCACACCCACTGCCTCCTCTTCTTCCACCACCTTGCCCACACCCACCCTGCACAGCCCATTTTTCTGCACCACCCTGCACACACCCACCTGCTGCACACCCACTGCATCCTCTTCTTCCACCACCCTGCACACACCCACCCTGCACACCCACCTGCACACCCACTACCTCCTCTTCTTCCATCACCCTGCACACCCACCTGCTGCACACCCACTGCCTCCTCTTCTTCCACCACCCTGCCCACACCCACCCTGCACAGCCCACCTGCTGCACCACCCTGTACACACCCACCTGCACACCCACTGCCTCCTCTTCTTCCACCACCCTGCACACCCACCTGCTGCACACCCACCTGCACACCCACTGCCTCCTCTTCTTCCACCACCCTGCACACCCACCTGCACACCCACTGCCCTCCTCTTCTTCCACCACCCCTGCACACCCACCTGAACAACCACCTCCTCTCTTACTTTCCTCTCTCTCACCCACCCCCTTGCCAACGAAAAAAACAGATGCAAGAACTGTGAGGAGAAAGTAACAACTAGCTCAATTGTTCCCCTGTGACAAAAAAAAAATCATCTTCCAAAACCCAAATAGACAAGCACTTGATGAACCAACCAAAACCCATCCACGACGTCTACCTCTCAGTCCCTGCAAACCCAAGCAAAACACTAAACAAACCAACACCCCAAGATTGTGAAGTACATTGGGTTTTAGGGTTTTGAAGGTTTTGGACATTTTCATTGTGACACTTCCAGAATAAATACTTTCCAAGATCCTGCAAGAAGGGCAAATATGCAGATTAAATGCATTCACAAAAAAAAAAAGACCCTGCTAATTTGGTCTAGGTAGAACAAAATCAAAGAAAATAAAGAAGTTTTTAAGCACCTGAACTCTCATAGTTGCACCGTAGCACCGCATGAACCCAATGCCAGTTATTTCCTCCACCTGCACACCATGCGCACATCCTTTCTCCCATTTATTTTCCAAAACCATCAAGAAATGAAACAAGAACATTCATGCCACTTCATATTAACATTCAACTGTCCTTACAACATTAAAAGCACCTTACCATTACCATTGCAAAAAAAAAATTTGATGTTAACATTCTACTATGTACCAGCATTCAAATGCCAGTAAAAATTTAAACATTCAAATATCCTTACAACACACTTTACCATTACCATTACAAAATATAAATCCATGCTAACATTCTACTATGACATTCCAAAAAAACTCCATGCATCCCATTTTAATATATAGCAATCTGCTACTCTGCATCCATTTTTGGTCTTCATGTTGGCTGCATCTTTCCTGCATGGAATCTTTCAACAAAACTTTATCATCAATGTTCATTCAATCCTGCAAATAAAAAAACAGAGAGAGAGAGAGAGAGAGAGAGAGAGATAGATTAATATAACATATAATAAAGAAATGAAAGGCTGGAAATATCAGTGAAAGAGATGACTAATCCTGTTTCTTTTCCTTTAAATTGTTTGTACTATTCTTGCTTAAGGGCAAAGTATAACATTAAAGGAGAAAATAATAGAAAGGCCAAGGCATTATAAGCTGATAAGAAACAACAAAAACAAGTCCCAAAGCTGATAAGAGTAGTCATATACAAACCTGGAGAAGTCCTATCCTGATCTCCACCTTCACCATCCACACCAGCAGCTGTGTTTGGATCTACGCCTACACGCTGAGCTAACTGGAGGACCAAGTTCTCCAAGAAAATTGTTCTCTGGGAAAACTCAGCAACCTGCTGCCTCAATTGTTGTACCTCAGGATCAGGGCCTGTCCGATTCTGGCTTGAAGGTAAACAAGATTTTGTCCGGACGCCAAAACCCTTTAGGTATCCCGATCTATGCCCAAGCACTTGAACGGATATCTGTTGCTCTGTCAACGGAGATGTTATGGAGGGTTGGGATTGTTCGGCGCTAACTCGTACTAATTCCTCCTGCCATTTTTAAACATGTAAAAATCAAATAAAGTGATTTAACAAATGTATAAAAGTATATTTGTATTGATATATAAGACATGACTTAGGCATCAGTACATGTGTCTTCTGAGCTGCCTCATTTATCCACTTTTTCTGCCCATGCATATAGTGGGTGTCGTGGTAGAAATCGGGAAAAGCCTGTGCCTGCCCATCATTATGTGCCATCTGTTATGACATTATAATTTTCGTTAATATAATAACTTTAATTTTCATAACTTAGTCAAATGGCATAAATTCTTAAATCTGCACTTACAATTAAAGAACTACGTGCTAGGAACGATCTAGAGCCGCTCGTATGATTCCATGGCATCTTCGATCGGCTAACTCTTGCTTTCTTTGACTTATCCTACACAGATAAATAAAAAACAAGGTATTAGTAGAAACAAAATTTAACTACTGCAATGATCTTGATCAATAATTGAGGAAGATATATATACAAAACCATTAAAATTTACCTTCCACTCCATAGTCTCCCACAAATTATCGATCATCCAGGCCCAGTCATCTGCATTACAAGGTTTTAGTGGGTGGTTCTTTGGATCGGGCACCCTTGCCTCCAAAAGGGACAGATAGTGGGTATGTAATTCATGCTTCCAGTCCCTGTACAACTTCTTGCACTTCACATCAACGGCATCCCTGATGATCGGATCGTTCACATAGTCCCCGAAGTCAAAAGTTTGCTGTAATTGCAAACATAAACATGTTATGTGAGACAACAAATAAATATTAATGAGTCTCCATGAATCTGCATCAAGTTATCGCAAATGAAATTACCTGAACTCGCTTTACTACCAAATTCTTGATCACCTCAGGCACAGACTTCCAGCCTTCTTTCCGAACAGGTGCCTCAGCTCGAATCACTTGCCCGAGAAGGTTCGCAAAAGCAGTGGCAAATTCACCCTCTGGCGCATGGCTCGAAGCTGGGATCGAAATTGGTATGGCATGGCCAAGTTGCCGCCTCAGTTTTTGCACCTTCAGCCCCCGTGTCATGCCCCGTACACGGCGGGAGCCCTCGCCTAAGCCTAATGATGTCATGATCAAAATATTAATTTTGTTACTAAGCATATAAAATTAAAAGAATGTAAATCTTAGACGTAAATAATTCTAAATTTCTCACCAACACTACTGCTCGGAGTACGCTGACTCAAAACCTGGTCAGGCTGGCCAGAAGACACGGCAATCCCTGTAGGATCCATCGGTCTAGAATTGGTCGCCACCTTAAGCATGCTATCCGCATGAGAAGGCCGTGTCTCTTGAGGCTGTGTCGGTCTAGCTACGGCCGCCTCATCGGGCGTGCGGTTTTCTCGGGAAGACTGTGTGACTTGAGGTAGTGCCGGTATAGTCTGGGACAGTGCAGCTGCTACAACGGAAGCATGTCTACTTCGCTTCCCTAGAGTCATATCAGTAACCTGTCACGCCACAACAGTGAAGTATTAGTACTGAAATACATAATAAAGTGGATGAAAGATGTTTATAACTAGAATGGCTTGTCATAAATCAATAGACAGAAATTACCATATTCGCATGATCAGACCCAGAAGACTCATCATCCCCATCGTCACCTGTATCTTCATCTGAATAAACCAACCCAAAATCACACTGGGGCGGTCGATACTCCTCATCATCGTCATCTTCACCCGATTTTCTATTTCCCACTCCACTTTTCGTTCTGCCCGTTTGACTCAATCCAAAAACAGTGCTGGCTATTTTCTTTACCCCCAAAGCACGACATTTCTCGTCTCTTTCCATGATGTTCTTATTTCTCACCTTCTCGTATTCTGTCAACTTTGCCTGTTTGGCCACCCAGCCAGGCCTGACATATGTTTTACCTCCCTTGGGCATTTTTGAGAACTATATATGACACACATGAGAATGAGGGCGAATAAAATGAAATAAAATGAGATATATATAAAATGAGTCATGAAATGTAAACGAACAACTTCATTAATTTAGAACACTTGTCCATACAGAAATTAGAAAACAAAAACTACACATCCTAGTCTACGTCAGGATCGATATCTGGATCGGACTGGCTATGCAGATTGTCTTCATCATCATCCTCGTCTATATACTCCGCCATAGTTTCATCTTCGCCATCGCTATGCTCCGCCAATGGCTCCTCACCATTAACTATATCTGGCGGAATGTCATCTCTACAGTAATTCAAATCGTTATCTTCGACACAGATTGGGACAACATCACTTGCTTTGTGCTGCTGGAAGGCCTCGTTAGGCACATCATCAACTTCTGGTACATCCCAGACTCCTCGATGCTTGACTCGTTCTACGATTCTCCAGTTGTTGCCTTTGCAAGTATCAATAACATAGAAAACTTGCTTTGCTTGACTTGGTAGGACAAATGGATCATCTTTATACCACCGACCAGTAACATCAATGCTTGTTATGTGTTGATCGGTATATACTTTGTTTCTGGTACCGGTGTTGTACCATTCACATTGGAATAACACCACCCTACCCCCATGCATGTATGTCAATTCCCAGACTTTGCACAAGTACCCGTAGAAGTCAATTGTCTTCCCGAGATGCTCCCCTTGCACGACCAAACCACTATTCTGGCACAAACGCCTTTTCTCGCGATCTCTGGTGTGGAATCGGACACCATTGAATATGCACCCTGAATACATATATACTATCGAACCGGGACCATTTGATAACGACCACATTTCATCTGTTGCTTCGGCGACCCTTGATTTCGCAAATCATTCATCTACATGAGCAACATGCAACATAATTTATTGAGTTAATGTGAATTCAGGCCCAATTAGATCATGTTTACCGTGCAAATAGGGGATCATATATCTTACACGTGCTTGAACCATTTTGGAAATTGATCTCGCTGTATTTGACTTAGGTCATGCCCTTCTGGATTTTGTATTGTATTCCTGTGTTCCCTACGTAAGGAAATGCAATTCATAAGCAATTAAACGTAGATGAAGGATCAACAAGGACACAATCTATGCAAACATGTAGTTAAGCCAAAGCACTTACTCAAGATATGGCTCTAACTCGGGACTATTATGCAAAACAAACCAGTGAGCCATGTTGCGTTCATTTTGAACAGGATCTGGTGCCCTTGTGATCGGTGCAAAGGGGCGGACATTTTGTGTGAAGATCTCCATTCCGGGACCACGCACACCACCATCATCATTTCGTTCATCTCGATCAGTCCCTTTTAGGTACATTGAGCAGAAAGTTAAACACTCTTTGACAATGTAGGCCTCTGCGATCGAGCCTTCGGGTCGTGCTCGGTTAGTAACGTAACCTTTTAAAGTCCCTAGAAACCTTCAAATAAAGAGACGTATTAAGGTTACTTATACAAGACAATCACATTACTACACGAACAACACTTTAGCACTTGGTAACGGTTACCTTTCAATGGGGTACATCCACCGATATTGTACCGGTCCAGCAAGCATGGCCTCACGAGGCAAGTGAACAGCCAAATGGACCATTACATCAAAGAATGCCGGAGGAAAAATCTTCTCGAGCTTACAAAGTATGAACACTCCCCGTTCCTCTAATTTTTTTAAATCGCTCTGTTTCAATGTTTTCGAGCAGAGGTCCTGGAAGAACCTGCCAAACTCAAATAGAGTTGTACTTAACTCCTTATCAACATAACCACGTAGGCCAACCGGAAGTAGACGTTGTAGGAGCACATGATAGTCGTGACTCTTCATACCCAATAATTTGCCATTTTTCGATGTCACACACCTTGAGAGGTTTGCTGCATAGCCATCCGGGTACTTGATTGATTTCAAGAATTCGAAAAAACCCTCCTTCTGTTTCGGGTCCAACGTAAAGGATGCATGGGGTTTCACAATGGATCCTTCTTCATTCCTCTGCATATGCAATTGCGGCCTGATGCCCATATCCTTTAAATCATCGCGCGCTTTATCTGTGTCCTTATTCTTCTTATCTATGCCTACCACTGTCCCAACAACATTTTCACAGATGTTCTTCTCTACGTGCATGACATCAAGGTTATGCCTAAGGTTTAACTTCTTCCAGTACGGTAGCTCATACATGATGCTTTTCTTTGTCCAATTTAATAGTGTAGGCTCACGAGGTCTTTTCCTGCTGTTGGGGCCCTTCCCGAACCTAACTTCTGGTAGTTGATCCAACTGATTAAGTACCCTTTGCACCGGTAAATCCAAGGATTTTATTTTATGCTCTGGCTTACCATTGAACTTCTTGCTCCTTCTCCAGAGGTGGTTCTCAGACAAGTAAGCTCGATGTCCAACCCACCCAATCTTACTTCTCAACTTACACGATAATGAATCTTCGTTGCAAGGGGGACAAGCCAAATAACCTTTTGTGCTCCAACCAGATAAGTTACCATACGCGGGAAAGTCATTAATGGTCCACATCAAAGCCGCATGCATTCGGAAGGTCTGTTCACTATGGGCATCGTAAGTCATGACACCAATCTCCCACAACTCCTTCAACTCATCAACCAAGGGCCTTAGGTACACATCGATCTCCTTCCCAGGAGCCCGCGGCCCAGGAATAAGTAAGGACATCATGAAAAATGGGTCCTTCATGCACATCCAGGGTGGAAGGTTATAAGGCATAAGTACGACGGGCCACATGCTGTAAGAAGTGCTCATGTTGCCGAAGGGGTTAAACCCATCGGTGGCAACCTCACATTGCAGATCTCCCGTGCAAACTCTGGAAATTTCAAATCAAATTCCTTCCATTCATTATAGTCGGCCGGATGCCTACCCAGATCGCCATCCATGCCATTCTCATGGTGCCATCTCATCTCTTTGGCCGTCATCCGGGACATGTATAACCTCCGTAGCCTAGGTATCAATGGGAAGTAACGCAATATCTTATGAGCGATTTGCTTTCCCTTGCCATCATTGACCTTGTACCTAGGCTCCCCACATTCCGGACACTTATCCAGGTGAGCATTGTCCTTCCAAAAAAGTATGCAATCATTCTTGCAGGACTCAATGTGCTCATATCCTAAGCCCAAGTCACGCAGTAGCTTCTTGGCCTCATAGACGGACGCGGGCACCACATTACCTTCTGGTAGGACGTCCCTAAATATCTCCAAGACCTTGTCCAATGACTTGTTGCTCCACCTATATTGAACCTTCACATGTAGCATCCTAATGACAAACGCTAACAGCGTTTCTGAATCTTTACAACCAGGGTACAAACCACGCTGGGAAGCCTCCAGCATAATTTCAAAGTTTCGCACATCATCTATCCCTAGGGTATCATCCATCATGTAAGTCCCCCTGCCATGATCCTCTAGTAACTCATCATATCCATCCCGGTCCTCATCCGATTCATCCTCGCTATCATCCGATTGTGCAAGTTCCCCATGCTGCAACCAGGTGTCGTAGGATACCAGCATCCCACGTACGAGTAGATGGTTTCTCACAATCTCATAATCATGGTCAAAACTGTTGCAGCAATAGTTACATGGGCACTTCATCACTCTACTCCCGCGCGAATTTGCCTTTGCGAATTCAATAAAAGAATTCACCCCGTCTATATACGGCTGACTGAATCTATTATGATACAGTAGCATCCAACTCTTGTCCATATCTGTTCATATATATGTAAGGTGGTGGTTAACTCAAATTCAACCATTAGATGGTTTAAAAATAAATGTAAAAAAGAAATGAATGATAAGATATCCATTAAACTCAAATTTGGGTTGCATCAACATATCTTCTCCATGAATCTAATTATTCTATGCAACTCAAATCTCAGCATATTCATGAATCTCGCCCCATGCCCATATGATATGCATGTTTTCATAATCAATCTACACATTTATTTTATTCAATCCTTTCAACTAATTTCCCATCTATAATCATAAGAAACAATGTTTCTTTCAAACTGAGGAATTAAGATTCAAATGAGATACCTGCTCGCACACAGTGATAGGATTCCTCTGCTACTACTCTCAAAGCTCCAACCTAACAAGAGAAAAAAAAAAAGGAAATCAGATTCTGGGTTGAAGCTAAAGTGGATTTCGTCCGTATTTTGCACCAAATGGAAACTAACACAGCTTCAAAAGGAGAAAAATTGAGCTTTAATTTATCATACACGAGGAAAGCCTCAAGGCAGTTTGCTGAGACCAGCTGTTGCGCCAAAAGTAGTGCATAGTATGAAAAATTCATTTATGTTATACATCAAGCCCTCTTTGCTTCAAAAAAAATTCACATGAATGCACAGAAGGCCAAATTAAAAAACATGGAGTACTCATTATGCTAAGAGAATACCTCGTATTAACAATATCTACATGTCCTTTTGTGATAGAGGGAATTGAAGTGTTAAATTGTGATAGAGAGAGAAGAAGAAGATGAAGATGAAGATGAACAAAGGGTGCAAAGGCCCCAACCAGGAAGCTCTAGTTTTATGTTTGTTAGTGTTTGGAACCCCATGAACATGCCGTTTGATTAAAGGCACAAGACCTTGAAGAACTTGAATATTAGCAGCCAACTTGTGATGCCAACAGCTTACCAAAAAGATATTGCTGATTCTTCAATGCACAAAGGCCTCAAAGCTGGAATCCACATGTGGGCTGTCGGTAGTAACTACATTATACAAGTTTATTTGGGAAAAAAGACAGAAAATGAAATCTTTAGCTGTTATGATTCACTATACATCTTCATTATATTCTTAATCATCATCATTGATTTTACTCATCAATCTGAGGTTGATTTATGCACCACTGTGCATTTCCTAAATTTGCTGCCCTTAAGCCACTCATTTCTAAGTTTTCATGGGAAATTAACAAATTGCAAATGATGTGAAGATGGTTAGGTCAACTAAACTGTGACTCCTTAAGGCAGTATAGATGCCAACTTGTGGCAGCTTATTCACCATACACCTGCTGTAAACGAATGCCCATCTATGTTTTCGACTTGTTGAGCCCCATCTAGAGTTCTAATTCATTTACCATACACTTGCAATACATCATGCCAGTCTAGAATGTCCAAATAGGAGGTGCCACTTTGAATTAGATCCTAACCATCTAATTGGTGCCCATTGATTAAGTTGTTTAAAAGAAATCTGGGGTTCACGATCTTTAGAAAAGATAGAATATATGATTGTTCTGACCTTTGGGACTAATTAGAAGGTAAAAAAAAAAAAGAAAAGAAAAGAAGATGGGATCCATGATTGGACGATCTGGATTTGCATGCACATATAACTTTTGTATAATAAGCGAGTTGTGACTACATTCTGCTTTGTGGAAGGAAATCTTTTCGTATACAATCAACTAGATTTCAGTTGCTTGGAACCTGATGCTGTTATTATTTTGCCTATGCATTGTTTGTTGTTGATGCAGGTTGCTCAAAGGATTGGTGTGCAGGTCTTAGGAAGAACTAACATCCATAATAATATCCTTGGGAGAGGGTTCTCATGTTGCACAGGTTCCCGACTATAGACTTTAGTTATGCCTGTAGTTGTCTATTACAAAATTAGAAAAATGATAGTAAGAAGAGGATCTGTCCCAAAGTGTCTTATATAAGTGGTGTGCCATTGATATTTGTTGCATCATTGGCACAAGCGCTGGTATCCAAGGTTTAAATAACTAAGCTGTTCTATGTTTCTTTTCTTCTTAAACCTTTTAAAAGTACAAGCTAATGCCAGCAAAGCTATATGCTCTGTGGTCCACGACGTGGACTGAGAGCTTAGGCTTAACCATAGCAGACACAACTGCTAGTGTCATGCGTGGATAACCTGATATACCTACGAGTTAAAGTAGTTCTGTTCTTTGACATGGCTTGAGTTTCAAAGATCTGTTCGGGGCCAGGGGTTTGATGAAGATATCCCTGTCAAGTCTCAGAGTCACAGAGCCATTTATTTGAGCGGACAATGATGAGTCCTGGTCAGCAGACAATGTTCAATCGCTTATTGGCTAAACACCTCAATGAGAAGAGAGGTCTGGCCGGCCTGCCTCCAGACTAAACAGAGATGACAAAAGAAAGAAACCCATCCTTTGCTAAACAACAAGAAAAAGAAATAATACAATTATCTAAATCTCACTTCTTATCTATGGACTTCTTGTCCTCTTTTCCTCTTAGATTAAGGTAAGATTAATGCAAAAATTGCAGAGGAGAGAGAGATAGAGAGAGAGAGAGAATGGAAATCAACTGCTTTTCATTCTATTTTGCATCGTTGACACTTTTTCGCTTCTCAAAACCCCAAATCACAAAAGATTATTTGGTCAACCGGCATCTCACCTAGCTACAACCCCCTCCCCTATTTCTATCTACACATAGGAGCTCTCCTCCCTCCTATGCAAGCTTTCTCTTCATGAATGTGGGCTCTTTTGGGCCCAGCCCCCGGCGGGGTACCAAGGAATCTAAAGTGCCACCCCAGGCAAACAAAAATATATTTGATCACTATCTAACCGCTATCATACCCTTCTATTACCCCTTTCCTTGTGATGGGCATTTGCAAATGGGCACATACAATTGTTGCTTTGCTAGTGGAAGGCAAAATCGCAATTTCTCTCTTAAGGTTTTATCCTCAAAAAGAGACCACAAAAGAAGACTCAAAGAAAAATGTGAAAACACATAAAGGTATGTTGTTTTTATGCCCTTAAGAAGAACAAAAATTACCAAATTTGCAAAGTTACTTACCAAGGAAATAGTCGAATTCGTCACCAAAGTGTCCTGAAAAAAACAGGAAAAAAATCAACACCATCCTTTCCTTTTAGAACCCATAAAGAGAAGAAAAGAAGAATTAAAGAGACTTAAAAGGAAAAGATGATTCTCTCATATCAATATGAATCCACATGTGGCATTCACACATCGATCCAACGCATCCCAACATCACTTCACATCTCTTTGGTGGAAAGTCTACAGAGAGGATTTTGATGTGTGCATGCCGACCACGTAAACAGCAGCCCTATGTTAAATTCAGACAGAAAACAAGACCGATACGAAGATTTGGAGTTTGGACTTTTATAATCCACGAAGATACTCAAATCTTCACATACACAAACACCCCAAAATTATATGTACACAGACGATCTCAAAACGGAAAGGGAATTCAACCTAATCAATTCCACACAATATCAAACCCATAACGAAAATCAGACAAAATTAAGAAATGAAAGAAAAGGGAGGTAGCAACAAAACGCCAATGACAAGAACCCACTTTCGATCAATAACCACTACCCCAGATCATTGCAACGATGAAAGGAGAAGAAAAATATTTGCCTTTATTTCATTCCAGATCTAAAAACAAATGAAAACAAAGAAGAAGAGAGAGAGAGAAAAGAAGAGAGAGGGAGAGGGAGACAGACCTTGAGGATGGCAGGGGAGAGACGGTCAGCTGAATGTGCGAGTGATGGCTGCTGCCGCTGCGAGGAAGATGGAAAGGGTGAGCGATGGATGCTGCCGCTGCGAGGAAAATGGAGAGGAGAAGATCGATGAAGGGAATCTCGAGATGGGTCTGGCGATGGAGCAGAGGTGGGCGCTGCCTGAGAGAGAGAATCCGGGATGGGAGAGAGCGAGAGAGGGATGGGGATGAGCGATCGAGGAAGAGAGGGATGGGAGAGAGCGTGAGAGGGATCGATGAAATCGAAATGAAATATCAGATGGGGAAATAAAACGCAGGCGCAATGTTAACATCAGAGCGGGGGAAATAAAATGCAGGCGCGAAACCATCACAACTCGTTGGCGGGGGATTAAATTACCTTCGACGGCGAAAACAGAATAACGCCGGGAAAACTTGTAAATTTCCCGGCGAAAGCAGAATATACGCCGGGAAAAGAAATTATTTGCCGGCGAAACTTAGAAAATGCCGGCGATTAAATTTCGCCAGCAAAATTATACTATTGCCGGCACAAAATCAGATTTCGCCGGGGATAATTATACTTTTGCCGGCATAATTATAAAACGCCGGGAAAAAACGCCGGGAATAGTGCATTTTGTTGTAGTGATCCTTAAAGATTGTGGGTCAACAGAAACCACACTGCAAAACTTTTGCAGCAGTCTTTTTGAAGTTAAAATGGCCCCCACATGCATGATCATGACATAATGAAATGACATTTTGATAGTCCTCATCAGGAATGCACCTCCTGATAATCTGGTCTGGGCAGTACTTAAAAAGATACGGGTCATCCCTGAAAAAGTACTTGACCTCAGCTAGAGATTTTGATCAATCCTGTTTTGACCAATGGGTGGGCATATCCCCTGTAAGAAGGTAATTGATTATATCTGCAAACCAGGGGATTTGGGAAATACTAAGTAATTGTTAATCAGGAAAATTTTCATTCAGTGGGACCTCATCTGATGGCTCTAAGGGTAACCTCGAAAGATGGTCTGCTACAACATTCTCACATCCTTTTTTATCTCTTAATTTCAAATCAAACTCTTGTAGCAAAAGGACCCAATGGATCAATCGGGCTTTTGCATCCTTTTTGGACAGAAGGTATCTCAGAGCTAGATGGTCCGTGTAGATGATAACTTTGGATCCTAACAAGTAGGACCGAAATTTCTCCAAGGCAAAAATCACAGCAAGCAATTCTTTATCAGTGGTTGTGTAATTTAGCTATGCATCATTGAGAGTCCTACTTGCATAGTAGATCACATGAGGTAACTTCTCAACCCGTTGACCCAAAACGGCTCCAATCGCAATATCAAATGCATCACACATTAGCTTAAATTGAATGGTCCAGTCAGGTGGCTGAAGTTAGTTCCTTTTTTGGTCTCTCAAAAGCCTTTAGACACTTCTCATCAAATTCAAATGGGGCATCTTGTGTCAACAATTGGCACAAAAGTTTAGCAATTTTACTAAAATCCTTGATGAATCTATGATAAAAACCAGCATGGCCTAGGAATGATCGAATTTGCTTAACTGATTTTGGTGGTGGCAGTTTGGAGATCAAATCAATTTTTTCTTTGTCCACCTCAATTCCATTATCAGAAATAATGTGTCCCAGAACTATGCCCCGTTTTACCATAAAATGACATTTCTCCCAATTAAAGACTAGATTCTTTTCTTTGCATCTTTAAAGCACAAGGGACAAATGATGTAAGCACTCCTCAAAAGAATTGCCAAAGACCGAAAAGTCATCCATGAAACCTCAATGAATCTTTCTACCATGTCAGAAAATATACTCAACATGCACCTATGAAAGGTAGCCAGTGCATTGCATAGCCCAAAGGGAATGCATCTATAAGCAAAGGTGCCAAAAGGACAGGTGAAGATGGTCTTTTCCTAGTCATCGGGTGCATTTGAGATTTGATTGTAATCGGAATAAACATCAAGAAAACAATAATATGCACGACCGGCTAACCTTTCGAGCATCTGATCCATGAATGGAAGGGTAAAATGATCTTTCCAAGTGACTAAGTTCAACTTCCTATAATCAATACATACGCTCCATTTAGTCTGTATCCGAGTGGGTACCAATTCATTGCCCACATTTTGAACCACTGTTATTCCGGATTTCTTTGGTACCACTTGAACCGGGCTCACCCATGCACTATCAGATATGGGGTAAAGCACCCCTGCATCAAGTAGTTTTAAGACTTCTGACCTGACCACTTCCTTCAATGCAGGGTTCAGTTGCCTCTGTAGTTCACGAGAAGTTTTTGCATTTGCTTCCAAATGAATTCTATATTGGACCACAGATGGGCTGATTCCTTTGATATCGGCGATGGACCACTCTATAGCTTCCTTATGTGCATCCAAGATTTTCACGAGTTTTTCCTCTTGGACAGGGTCCAAGTCTGAAGCTAAAATCACTAGAAGGGTTTCTAGCGGGCCTAAAAACATATATTTGAAGGTATCCGGCAACTGCTTGAGTTCTAACTTAGGGGGCTCTATAATCGATGGGACAGGTGGGGAAGCAGACGGAGTCAGAACCTTATGCTTCGGTTACCACCTAGAGTAATCCATGGATGGGGTTAAGTCTAACAGTGCATTGACTTCCTCAATATGTCCATCTACATCAAAATCACTTCCAAAGTGGGCCAAACAAGCCTCTAGTGGATCTTCAAGTTTCAAATGGGGTAAGTGATTTTCCACCAATTCATGAATGTAACTGATTTCAAAAACCCTATCATCCTCATCAGGACTGCTTACTGACATTAAAAATGTTCACTTAGACTGTCATGGTCCCAAAAGAAATTTGTGTCACTCCATTCCTAGAATTGATCAAGGCATTTGAGGTGGCAAGGAATGGTCTCCCCAAGATTACTGGAATTTTGGGTTCATCCCCAGATGAGTGTTTGGTATCCAAGACAACAAAATCGACAAGAAACACGAAGTCTCCGACTTTGATCAGAACGTCTTCGACTACCCCCTTGGGGTATCGAATCGATGCATCAGCCAATTGCAAGGTCACATGGGTCTTTTTCAACTCCCCCAAACCTAATTCTTGATAAAACAGAGTACGGAAGAAGGTCCACACTTGCACCCAAGTCTAGCAAAGCTTTCTCTATATGATGGTCCCCTATCTGGCAAGAAATGGCAGGACACCCTGGGTCTTTGTATTTGAGTAGGGTTGGACAGAAAGTGATAGAGCTAGCTTGTTGGGCTAGAAAAGCCTTCTTGGGTACATTTGTAGTCCTTTTGAAGGTGCAAAGGTCCTTCATAAATTTAGCATAGGCCGGAATCTGTTGGATAGCCTCAAGTAGTGGGATATTGATCCTCACTTGTTTGAATACTTCTAGTATTTTATCCAACTGAACAGTTGATTTTGCTGGGCCTAGCCTCTGTGGGTATGGTGCATTGGGAACATAGGTCCTAGGATGGGCTCGCTAGGTGATGGTTTAGTATTGACTGGATTCTCTGTTACTGGCTTTGGTTCTAACATGGGTTTAGCATTCGCAATTTGTTCCTCACTTTCGATATCCTCACTTAGTTTTTCCTCATATTCTTCTTGTAGTTCAACCTTGTTATCAATTTCTGTACCCGACCTAAGAGTAATGATGGACTTAACTTGTTCTGGGCCTTTTCCTTTTATATCATGAACGACGTGGCCCTTGGGATTGGGTTCAGGTGGACTAGGGAAGGTTCCGTTGTCTTTAACACACAATAAATTGGCCAGTTGGTCCATTTGGTATTCCAATTTTGCAAGGGTTTGAGTATGGCCATTCAAAAGTTGAGTAATGGTCTGCTGGAATTGAGCAGTACTCTAAGACAATTGGGCCCATGTTTGAGACATGAGTTTCATGACCTCTTCTAAAGAATCTACCCCCTGGATCAGTGGACTGGGGTTGAAGTTGGGTTTTTGGAAACCGGGTGGGGCATTGACTTGAGCTTGATTGGCCTGAAATTGAGTGGACTGAGATGGGCCACCTTAAGTTGGGCCTTTGGTTCCAGGAAAGTTCGGATTGTCCCTCAAACTTGGATTGTATGTGTTAGAGTACAGGTCATACCTATGACGATTATCAAAACAAGTGTTTTGATATAGTGCATTAACCCCCCTCAAAAGACTTAGTCTGACCCAAAGTTATTGGGTCAATACCTCCATTCATGGCCTGATTATATTTCAATGACTCCAAAGTGTTTGGAGTGGGCTTTTGGTTCAGCTCTAAGGCCTCTATTCTCCTCACCAATTTGGCCATTTTAGCCTCTACCTCAATTTTAGGATAAACCTTGAGCATCCCCCCTTTTTAGGAATGGTGGGTTTGATGGGCTTTCATTTGACAGGAGCCCACCACAATGTATTTTCAGCGGTTTCTTCCAAAAATGAATATGCTTCATCCGTTGTCTTTTGTGTAAACTTCCCACTACAGAAAGATTCCATCATTTGCTCAGTAGGGTAATCCAAACCCTCATACACAATCTGGACCAATCGGATCTTCTCAAATCCATGGTGGGGACACTAGATCAAGAGGTCCTTGAACCGTTTAAGATAATTGTAAAGTGTCTCACCATCCATATGATAAAATCCATTGATGGCCTGCCTAATCGAAGCGATTTTCTGCTTAGAGTAGAATTTTTTGTAAAATTCTTCAACTAACTTGGCCCATGTAGTGATGGACCCTGCCTGTAAGGCATAAAGCCAAGCCTTAGCCTTTTCTTTTTGGGAGAAATGAAATAATCTAAGTTTAGGGGCCTCCTCAGTCATGTGATTGATTCTCATGGTCCCACAAATATCCTCAAATCCCCTAACATGTTGATATGGGTTTTCTTGGTCTAGCCCACGGAATACTAGGAGCATCTGGATCATGCTAGATTTCAGCTCAAATGTGGCATTAGTCTTAGGAAGGGTGTGTTGGGAATAGGTGGGCCTCGTGGATAGGTTTCAAAAACTTTTGATCCACTTGATACAGGGTTCAAGTATCCATAAGGCTATAAAACTAATAATCCGGGATCCAATCCTCAAACTCAATAGCAAGATCAGTATAAAATAATCCACAACATACAATTAGTAGATTATACATTCGGAGCTCGGTTGTGCTCTAATGGAGAAGTTGCATCTTACTTTGATGATGAAACTTTTTCATGAATCAAATAGCAATCTCCAAAACCCAATCGCCTTCCACGCTATGTCCCTTATCAGATTTCTTTTCTCAAGAAGATAGGTGTGATCTTCAAGAGAAATCAACTAGAAAAACATCTAGAAGAGGAACTAGAAGAGATGTGCAACAACGTGCACAAGAGAGAGGAGGGCTGGGCGTGCACTTCAGGACATGAAGGGGTGTGGACGTGTAAGGGTTTTTTCCCCTTTTATAGCCTCATGCAATCTTTCTTTTACTTACTAATAATTATTAGAAGCCTCACTTCTAAAAGAATTAGTAACTTTCTCCTTTCTAATTAAAATAGAAGTCTCACTTCCATTAATAATTAGTAACTTACTATTACCACTATTAGAAGTCTCAGTTCAAATAAAAATAGTAACTTTCTAATTCCTTTCCATTTAGAGTTCTACAAGAATTAGTATCTTTCTAATAATTGGGTTAGCATGGGGACCACTAGGGATTCCATTGCAAGCTGGATCCAACGAGCACACGTGACCCCACATGTCATGTACAATTCGGGCCCACAATTAATTGCAAATAACTCCACTATATAAACGTAATTGAACTCCAATCTCAGGAATAAATTACATAGAGAAGATCCTAAACTTCCTTATTACCACAAGTAGGCCCCTCCATCTATATCCATGGCTCAATTGGACCTGTCCACCAAATTAGATCCATATCTTATTATCATTGAGCCCCAATTAATTATAGTGATCATCAGTGCCTATCCAATTAACTCTTAATCGGAATGGGTGCGCACTTACCAATGATAAATCCATTAATTAGCACAAGGGGATAATCATGATAGATTTTATTTTGACCATTGAATGTTCTCACAGCTCTACTACCACGTACCCAAACCACCGAGGTGTTGACCTACAGTTGGCCTCACTCATTGGTGACTCAAAGCAAATGAATAAATAGAAACTTGAGTTCATTAATGTCTCAAGATTGAGAGCCTATTGCTCGGGAATTATGAGAGCAGACCTTTAGAATAAAGACAGTATTCATATGGTGCTTCTCATGGTCCTTCAATACATCTAATGTACCAGCACTATGATCCAGAATCTTTCATTCTGATGATCGAGACAAATCACATTATCATATAGTGATCAAAATGCCGCAACCTTGTCAGATGAGATGTCAAGTCTCATCACTAGTTATGAAGATATTTCAGTATAAGATTTGTTATACATGTTTCCTGTATATGGATCTCATCCATACACATATATTAAATCTAATATACTTATAGACTCCAATTCATCTCATGAACCATTATGTCATTTGTATTGGTTATGTGCAAATAAGTAATTAAAACATCATTCATCACATGAAGGAAAAGCATGAATATATTGATAAATAAAGAAACTAATCAATTTATTACATCAACTACTGGATTGAGTCCATATAAACTAACAATCTCCCACTTGGGATCAATGCCAATCAGGGTTGCATCTCAAGCCCATCCCGTCTACATGACGCTCAAAGACTTCGGTAGTCAAAGGCTTAATAAAGGGATCTGTCAGATTGTCTGCAGAGGCTATCTTGGTGATTGCAATATCACCTCTCTACACAATCTCTCTGACAAAGTGTTATTTACCATGTACATGCCTTTGGCGCTTATGGTTCCTGGGTTCCTTGGACTGTGCGACTGCCCCGCTGCTGTCACAGTAAACTGTGAGCGGCTGTTGCGCCAAAGGTACCACTCCAAGTTCCAGAAGAAATCTTTTGAGCCATACTGCTTCCTTAGCTGCTTCACAAGATGCTACATATTCAGCTTCCGAGGTGGAATTAGCGGTACATTCCTGTTTAATACTCCTCCAATTTATAGCTCCACCGCCAAGCATAAAAACTTATCCAAAAGTTGATTTCCTGGAATCCTTATCTGAGATGAAGTAGGAGTTTGTGTATCCGACTGGAATCAACTCATTACTACCATAAATCAACCTATAATCTCTAGTTTTTCTCAAGTATTTGAGAGTACATTTTACAGCAGTCCAGTGGTCAGGTCCTGGGTTAGGCTGATATCTGCTGACTAGGCCCACTACATAACAGATATCCGGTCTAGTACATAGCATAGAATACATGAGGCTACCCACAGCCGAAGCGTACGGTACTGCTCTCATATCTTCCTTTTCCTCAGGTGTCTTGGGACACCGATCCTTGGAAAGGTTCATTCCATGCATGAAAGGTGTGATACCATTCTTAGAATCTTGCATAGCAAATTGTACCAGTACCTTATCTATGTACGTAGCTTGGGATAAGCCTATCATCCTATTTTTCCAATTTCGATATAGTTTGATCCCTAGGATGTAGCTTGCTTCTCCCAAATCCTTCATATCAAAAGTCTTAACCAACCAAACTTTTACTATTGACAATATTCCTATGTCACTCCCTAGGAGAAGGATGTCATCGACATATAATACGAGAAAAACTACCCTGCCTCCTTCTGTTTTCATGTACACACATGACTCATCCGGATTTTGACAAAAACCAAATGTCTTGATTGCCTGGTGAAAAAAAAATGTTCCAGCTCCGAAATTCTTGCTTCAGTCCATAAATGGACTTCTGCAATTTACAAACTCTTTGCTCTTGGTTGTTAACTATAAAACCGTCTGGCTACATCATATAGATGTCTTCCTCAAGATGGCCATTGAGAAATGCCATCTCGACATCCATTTGCCAAATCTCGTAATCGAGATGAGCTGCTATGGATAAGAGTATCCGGATGGACTTGAGCATGGCTTTCGGAGAGAAAGTTTCCTAATAATCGATGCCTTCTTTCTGAGTATATCCTTTCGCAACAATCCTCTCCTTAAAGGTCTCAACTCTTCCATCTGGTCCTCTCTTTCTCTTGTAGACTCACTTGCACCCAATAGGTTTGTTAAATTGGACCTGTTATTAAAGAATCACTGATTCACCCCCCCCCCCCCTCTCAGTGATCGCGATATCTAACAATTGGTATCAGAGCGTAAGGTTCCCTTGAAAAGCTTAACACGCTAAGGGTGATCTCTTGTCAAATCACATGGCAACCAATACAGGGAATAAGAAAGAACCTTTGTTTGATGGTTCTAATTACTCCTTCTGGAAGATCAGAATGCAGGCTTTCATTAAGTCAATTGGCTATGATGTCTGGGAGACTGTCAGAGTCGGTTACAATATTGCCATTGTACCCAATGATGCTGCAACGAAGAAGTTAGCAGACAACGACTCTAAGGCGCAGAATGCACTCTTTAGTGGCCTTGTGGACAGCGAGCTGGTCAAAGTAATTGCATGCAAAACAGCCAAGGAAATATGGGACAAGTTGAAAAGCATTCATGAAGGAGATGAGAAGATCAAAGAAGCAAAATTGCAAACCCATCGCTCTCAATTTGAATCTCTTCGCATGGAGGAAAGCGAGAATGTTGACTCATATTTGTAACGAGTGAATGAAGTTACGAATGACATTCGTGGACTAGGGGAGGAGATTAAAGAACCAGTCATCGTCAAAAAGGTTCTAAGATCTCTTCTTCCCGGGTTTGATTCAAAAGTCTCAGCCATAGAAGAAGCCAAGGATCTGAATGAATTTTCCATGGATGAGTTGCATGGTTCACTCACTGCCTATGAGATGCGCATAGGTAAGACGTCTTCATCTGATAGAGAAGCGGCCTTCAAAGTTCAGAAAAAGGGAAAAGAGACTGCTGGTCATGATTCTGATACTGATGATGATGAGCTTGAGGCTCAATTTGTTAAAAAGCTGAAGAAAGGAAGCAATGGAAAGTACAAAGGGAAGCTACCCTTTAAATGCTTCAATTGTGGCGGTGTTGGTCACTTTGCTGCAAAGTGCCCGCTGAAAGAAAATAATGATGATGACTCTTATGTTGATAAGAGTAAGTGGAAGAAAAATTTCAGAAAGAGGGGCAAAGCAAAAAGCTTCATCAGTCAATATAATGACAGCACGTCTGAAACTTCAGACGATGATGAATCAGCCGAGGCAACTGAAGCTCTCTTCATGGTTACCGTTGAAGAAGAAGAGGAGCAAGAGCCGGAAGAAGAAGAGGAGGCTGAGGTCAATCTCGAAGAAGAACTCATTGCCGCACTTGAGGAGCTTAGCATGGAACGAAAAACAAGTAAGAAAAATCTGAAACTTCTTCATGAATCTGAAAGTTCAATTATTGCTTTGAAAACTCAAGTTGAAGAATATAAAAGAATGGTGGAAGTCCTTCAAAATCAAATAAGTATAAAAAAGGAAGAGGCTATGAAACTTGAAACTGAAATCGCTAGAGCAAAGGCTGAAAACTTGGAAAGTAGCCGAAAACTCAAAGCACTCCAAGCGATTGAAGGGACAATGAAACTCAATGAAATTCTGAAAGTTCAAAAGCCCTTCCACAATAAATTTGGTATTGGATTTGAAACCGGAGAGTCCTCTAAAGCTGCATCTTCTTTGTTTATGAAACAAACTGCCATACCTCTCAAGGCTACAAAGCATCAAATTCAGCCTAGTATTGAGATGGTTAATAAGAAAAGGTTTGTGGAGTTTAACCAGCCACCTAAGAAAGGAAGAATGTTCAGATTCTATGGTTATTGCTATCATTGTAATAGATATGGACATAAAAGAGCTGATTGCAAATTCTATGTTAGAAACAGCCCACTTGTGACTAGGAATCCTTTTTCAATCCTAAACAGCCACAAAATTGAGTGCTATATATGCCATAATTATGGACACTTGGCTAGGGATTGTAGGTTGCCTATAGCTAACCAATTTCAGGTTGAAAAGAAACCCAAGTTAGTTAAGGCATGGAGGGCAAAGAAAAGGGATAATAATTCTAAAGAATCTCTCATTGTGCAAACGGCATTCAATGCACAAAAGAAGACAGCACCATGGGTCCTTGATAGTGGTTGTTCAAGCCATATGACAGGTGATAAAGAAAAATTTGTCAAATTACAGCACTATGAAGGCGGATCAGTGAAGTTTGGTAACAATGATGGTGCCAAAATCTGCGAAAAAGGTGTTGTTCAGCTAAAGGCAAACAAGATCAGATCAGACGAGGTCTTATATGTGTCTGGACTAAGACACAACTTGCTTAGTGTGAGCCAGATCTGTGACAAAGGCCACGAAGTTGTCTTCACTAAGAATGGTTTTGCTATGAAGAAGTGTAGCAACGGCAAAACAGTGGCTACTGGATCCAGGACTGCTGGAAATCTCTATACATTGTCAGATGGAGCTGAAAAGACTTGCTTGATGAGTCGGACAGAGGAAAGTTGGTTGTGGCACAAATGCCTTGGGCATCTAAACTTTGATAACATGTCAAAGATTTGCAAATCAAAGGCTGTCAGAGGTATGTCTACAGTTGAAAAGCCTTCCAACCCCATTTGCGATTCTTGCCAAAAGGGAAAGCAAACGAGGGTAATGTTCAAGTCAAAGGAGCATCATTCAAAGAAACCTCTTGAGCTAGTGCACACTGATCTCTGTGGACCGATGCGAACTCAAAGCACCAATGGAGATAAGTATTTTATGTTATGCATTGATGATTATACTCGTATGACATGGGTATTGTTTCTTAAACATAAACATCAAGCACTTGATCGTTTTAAAGTGTTTAAAGCACAGGTTGAAAATATGCTTGGAAAACGTATCAAGATTTTAAGGTCTGATCGAGGCGGTGAATTCACATCTGAAGAGTTCACTAACTATTGTGAGCACCATGGCATTCAAAGACAGTATTCAGCCCCTAGAACTCCACAGCAAAATGGAGTTGTGGAACGGAAAAATCGCACCGTTCAAGAGATGGCTCGTACAATGCTAACTGAGAGCAAGCTAGCTGACAAATACTGGAAGGAGGCAATCCATACGGCTGTATACATTCAGAATCGATGCTTAATCAGGCCACATGAAGTCAAAACTCCTTATGAGCTATGGTTTGGGCGAAAAGCAACAGTCAAGCACTTCAGAGTCTTCGGTAGCAAGTGTTACATCAAGCGTCTTGAACAAAATCCGGGCAAATTTGATGAAAGAGCTGATGAAGGTATATTTCTGGGTTATTCCTCATCTAGTAAGGCTTACAGATGTCTTAACAAAAGGACCAGAAAAATCATAGAAAGTGCTGATGTTAGAATTGATGAAAACTATGAATCAAAGAATGGAACTCATTATGACAGTCCAGTCTATGAGGACTCGAGTGAGATTGATGATGAAGTGGCTAAACCTAATGATTCTGAGAAATCAAAGGATGACTCAGAGGATGCTACACCAAGAAAGAAAAGCACTTGGGTAGAGCAACACCCTAAGGATCAAATCATTGGAGATCCTGAGGTCGGTGTTAAAACAAGACAAAGTGTAGTTAGCAATTACTCACTTGTGTCCACCATTGAACCCAAGACTGTGGCTGAAGCCAGTCTCGATGAAAGTTGGTTGAAAGCTATGCATGAGGAGTTGGAGCAAATTGAGAAGAACTCCACATGGGAACTAGTCTCTAGACCTACCGATAAGAATGTTATTGGTACTAAATGGGTCTTTCGGAATAAGCTGAATGAAGATGGTCAGGTCATACGAAACAAAGCAAGGTTGGTTTGTAAAGGCTATGCTCAAGTTGAAGGCATAGATTTTGAAGAGACCTTTGCACCGGTGGCTCGTCTGGAAGCCATTCGTATGTTTCTTGCATTGGCTGCATACAAAACCTTCAAGGTATTTCAGATGGATGTAAAGTCAGCCTTCTTGAATGGATTACTTGAAGAAGAGGTTTACATTGAGCAACCTGATGGTTTTACTATTAGCAAAAATTCAGACCTAGTGTGCAAGTTGAAAAAGGCTCTTTATGGGCTGAAACAAGCGCCAAGGGCGTGGTATGCAAGGCTGGACCTATATCTCCGCAAGATCGGTTTTGGAAAAGGACTGGTTGATAGCAATCTTTATGTCAAAACAGAGTTGAACAAACAGCTGGTTGTTATTGTTTATGTCGATGACATAATCTTTGGTGGCAATGATGAAGAAATGTGCAGGAATTTCGCTGAAGAGATGAAGAAAGAATTTGAGATGTCAATGCTTGGAGAACTAAAGTTCTTCCTTGGTTTACAAGTTCAGCAGCTGAAACATGGTATCTTCATATCACAGATGAAATACATCAAGGAAATGCTGAAGCATTTTAACATGGAAGACAGCAAGCCAGTGAGCACACCAATGACAACGAACACAAAGCTAAGCAAAGATGATAAGGGTTCGTCCGTTGATCACACCACTTATCGTTCTATGATAGGAAGCTTGCTTTATTTGACTGCTACAAGACCGGATCTTCTGCAAGCAGTATGTATGGTGGCTCGATTTCAAGCATCATCAACTGAGACGCACCTTACAGCAGTAAAAAGGATATTTCGATATCTGAAAGGTACCATGGAGCTTGGTATTTGGTATCCTAAAGGCAAATCCTTCACTCTTGTTGCATACTCTGACGCCGATTGGGCTGGATGTATAGATGATCGCAAGAGTACAAGCGGTGGTGCATTCTATCTCGGTGAAAGGTTGGTGGCATGGCACAGTAAGAAACAAGACTCAGTATCCCTTTCTACAGCGGAAGCAGAATATATTGCAGCGGCAACTTGTTGTACGCAAGTGTTATGGATGCGGCAAATGCTCTCTGATCTAGGAGTTCCGACAACGGATCCTACGCCGATCCTCTGTGACAACACAAGTGCAATTCACATCTCCAAGAATCCTGTTCAACATTTTAGAACGAAGCATGTAGCAATTCGCTATCACTTTCTCAAGGAAAAGGTTGCAGATGGTGAGGTAAAGTTGGAATATGTCCCAACTACTGAGCAAGTTGCTGATATCTTCACAAAACCTCTGCCAAAGGAAGTCTTCGAGTATCTCCGAAAAAAATTAGGAGTTACTCACTCTCCTAATCCTTAGGAGTTGTGCTTGAAAGGGGGAGCAAAGTATTCCTTGAATATCCCATTCGCTCCTTCGTTGGTCCCTTTGGACTTGTTGTCAAAGGGGGAGAAAGACTTAAGCTAGGAGAAAGATATGCTTAGAAGTATGCTTAGAAGAAGTTATTATTCTATGATAACTTTGGGGAGATTGGTATCAAGAGTGTCAGAGATCTTGATTGATTCTATTTTTTTAAGACAGGGGGAGACTATGGTTCTGAAGAAACTTCATGAAGATCAACTAGATTAATGTGTTGAAGTTCCAATAGTGTTGCCAACAATTCCAAAGGGGGAGATTGTTGGAATTTGAGATGACTTGAGAAGTCTTTTGATGAATTGAAGAAATTAAGATCTCAAGTATTGTTTTGAGTTGGAATTCTTGTCAACACATTGTCACAAACATGATGTTAATAGGTTGGTGTTGATAGAGCTTAAAAGAAGAAATCAGAGTTGAAACAGTTCAGGAATTCAGAATTCCTGAAGCAGAGTGTGCGGTCGACCGGGCACCCCATGCGGTCGACCGAGCAAAGAGAAACCTGCAGAAAAAGTTTCAGGTAGCTCCCAGTTATTTTCGTGACACAGTGTGTCGTCGGTCGACCGGAACACACCAGGATGTCGACCGAGCACGGGAACCAGAGTTGCGCAGAAACAGAAGTCTTGCACGAAAATTCAGCATTCTTATCTATTTTGTTTGGGACTCTTTCTAAACGAATTGTAGCCTATTTTGAACACTCTTAAGGGTTACCATAACCTATATAAAGGCATGTTGGTTCGTTTTTAACAACAGACCAAGAGAGAAAGAAGAGAAGAGAAAAGAGAGAGAGTTTTGGAGAGAAGAGAGTGCTGTTGCTGTGTGCTATCTTATTACAAGTTTCTACAGCAAGTGTGGACGAGGATATGCTCTTGAAGATGGTGTTTCGTCCATAAGATAAGTGTCTCTCTGTTTATGCTTTAATTTCAATTTGTAAGGGATTGAGAGAGAGAGATTGTTGAGGGGAAGGTCTATAGAAAAAGGTTTCTATTCTTATTCTGTAGAACATCAAGTTGGTGCTTGGTGTCTGGGGTTTGGTGATCCTATATGTTGGTGCAGATAAATTGTAAAGGGAGTCGGTGCTTCCTAGATAGTTGGTGCTATCTGAAACTAAAGGGAGTAGGTGCTTCCTAGATAGTTGGTGCTATCTGAAACTAAGGGTTGGTGCTCTTTGTCGTTGGTGCGACTAAATAGATTCAGATCTGTCCCGGATTGGTGTTCGGACAGTCTTTGAACCGTGGACGTAGCCTTTCGGTGAACCACGTTAAATCTGGTGTCCTTGTGTGATTTGATTTGGTTTTGTTGTTAAATTGGACCTGTTATTAAAGAATCACTGATTCACCCCCCCCCCCCTCTCAGTGATCGCAAGTGTGGACGAGGATATGCTCTTGAAGATGGTGTTTCGTCCATAAGATAAGTGTCTCTCTGTTTATGCTTTAATTTCAATTTGTAAGGGATTGAGAGAGAGAGATTGTAGAGGGGAAGGTCTATAGAAAAAGGTTTCTATTCTTATTCTGTAGAACATCAAGTTGGTGCTTGGTGTCTGGGGTTTGGTGATCCTATCTGTTGGTGCAGATAAATTGTAAAGGGAGTCGGTGCTTCCTAGATAGTTGGTGCTATCTGAAACTAAAGGGAGTAGGTGCTTCCTAGATAGTTGGTGCTATCTGAAACTAAGGGTTGGTGCTCTTTGTCGTTGGTGCGAATTCCTGAACTGTTTCAACTCTGATTTCTTCTTTTAAGCTCTATCAACACCAACCTATTAACATCATGTTTGTGACAATGTGTTGACAAGAATTCCAACTCAAAACAATACTTGAGATCTTAATTTCTTCAATTCATCAAAAGACTTCTCAAGTCATCTCAAATTCCAACAATGTTTAATATTGGCAGGCAAGTCCACAAGTGTCCAGACCTTTTTGGAGTAATGGACTCCATCTCAGCTTTCATAGCATCTTGCCAACGTCCCGAGTCTATGTCATTGATTACTTCATCATACTTACAGGGACCTTGTTCCAGTTCTTCCGGGATTGCTTCGTAAGACTCTCCCAAAAATGAGAACATGTCAGGAGGCCTGACAATTCTCCCACTACGACGAGGCACTGGGGTAACAACTGGGTCAGGTGGGGTGGATTCTCTTCAAGTTCAGTTTCATTTGGATTTGGAATTGATTGTTCTTGAATTTCGTCCAAGATGACCTTTTCTAGAGATTTCCAATCAATCATATAATCTTCATGATGGACCGCGCTCCTGCTCGGTTCCTACCGAGGTCGGCGGACGTGGGAGTCCGTCGGGTCCGACCCTTTCGTAACCGGGGGGCAGGGGCGTGCATCAACATTTCTTTTTTTGTGTGGGTGTGCCAGATTTTCTATTTTTACTTGGAATTACAAGTGGTGATCCGGAGATCAACCTTCGCAAGTAAAAAGGAAATCAACTTCTTTCAAGTTTTCCATTGCACATATATTTAAGAAAAGAGACATTTTCTTGATTTGCCGTGAAAGGCGATTTTTTGGCATTTATAGCCGATTTTGGCGTTTATAGCCGATTTTGGCATTTATAGCCGATTTTTGGCGTTTATAGCCGATTTTGGCGTTTATAGCCGATTTACAATTCTTATCAATAATGAAAGACAAGAGTTGTGATTTTTGTCTCTTTTTAAAAAAATACAAACTACAATGAAAAGCAAGAAAAGGAGGATCTAACTTCTCAGGAGATTGTGGGGGACTCGTTTAGATTGACGGTCGCAAGCCATATGTGGGCTTCGCCATCATCCATGCAGATGAGAACAGAGGATGCTATTGATTCGCTTGGCTTGGCTATTACCTTGGGTTTTTAGAAGACAAAGACCAAAGAAAGGTCCTATGTCCAATAAAAAACCGAGTAGACGGACTGAAAAGCCACATCTAAGCCATTGGAGGCAGGAGGAGAAGGCAAGGACCTTGGGGGGGGGTACCCCCCAAGGGACTTTTGTCACCTTGTTGCGGTGGCCGGTGTAGAACTTCCGCAGAGTTTTCTCTCTTTTTCTTTTCTCTGGATTTCTGACTGCTGTCTGATGTTTGTTGTGTGTTTTTCCGATCTGGATTCCTTTGGAGTGCTCTCCTATTTATAGGCTCTTGGTAGCCATTTAGGAGAGCTTATGGGCTTTTAATGTCATTAAGCCACATAATGGGAGGAGTTACAAAATTGAATTGTTTATTTTGTAACTCCTTTTTCTTGGCTTCTGATTGGCCGGAGGAGATTGAGGGCATTTAATCGCCTTTAATCGCCATGATGGGAGGAGTTTCATGGGTTAAATGCCATGAATCTCTTGACTTGTAACTCCCAAATGCTTGCTTCTGATTGGGCCGTCCAAAGAAATGGATTAATGACTGTAATAAAGCTAGTCAATTAATCGCATTAAGTGGTCGCCGAGCAGCTGAAGAGTCGCGGGCCGTGCCATGTCTTTTGGAATTCTTCTGTCGATGATCATCGATGGATCTTCATGTAGATCGACATCAGATGACCATGTAATTTCAGGTGTTTGTTGCCAACAGCGGGTCGGTGCCATCTGTCCTGTCGATTTCTCGATCGGTCGGGTGGAAAGCACACTTTTTTTGGTTGACCGGGTGGCGATCAATACTGTCTTTGATACTCTTGATGATTTACCCGTGTTTTGGACGGATATCAGAGGACTTGGTGTCTCAAAAGCATGAATTTTGGAAAGTACCAGAGGCTGGGCTTCTCGAATCGCGAAAAAAACGGCGAAAACCGGGGTTTCCGGGGCTTTCCCGGCGACCCCGGGGTCCATGGTCGCCGGCGACCCTGGCCCAGGGTCGCAGGGGTCTGCGACCCTGGGGGGTTTTCCCCTTTTTGGTCCCGTTTTGCGTCCGTTTTTGCTCTTTTTTTATTCTTTTTTCTTCTGTACTTTTCTTTGACATTTTGATCATTTATTGGCCTGATTTCTTTGTAGGAAACCTGATGAGAATCCTTGCATTTTATTTTGCAAAGTTTCCAATTTCCTGAGAAAGCCGAAGACTTTGTCGCGCAGAGTTGCCGATTTCCCGTCAGAAGCTGAAACTGGGTCAAACGATGTCGGAATGACCTGAAATTTGGTGTGAAGCCTCTTGAGCAATAAATAAGACCAACCATAGGCTTTTGTTTGAGTTTCGAAGCCGTTTGGGGTCCTATCACCTGCAGACTTGCTTTTTGTCGCGATGAAGATGTCGCGGTTTGATGTGCGGTCAACCGATGTCCGATTGACTTGAAATTTGACAGGGAACCTATTGGAGTCATTTTAAGATGATCCATAGGTTCTGTCTTGGAAACCATGGTCCCGGAGAGCTTTACCGCCGAGAGGCTTAATTTGGCTGTCGGAGAAGCGAAGTTAGGCCAAATGATCTTGAAATGGCTTGAAACTTCTTGTGTACTTCTCTTTTGGCTGTCTGGAAGAATCTTGCAGTTTTTGTTTGATTCTGACAAGATTTTATTTTTGGAAGCAGCATTGCCTATTTATGGCAGGTTGCGACTTCATGTAGCTCTTTGGATCTTGAAAAGGCAAAGTGACATTTTTGGTGTCAACAAATGCCCCCTCGAGGTACAGCGGCGAGTTGCTTAACTTTTGTAGTCGATGTGCCTCGAAGAGATTTTTTGAAGGAGAGCCTGTGACTTGACCAAGAGTCTTTGAGCAATCTTTCTTTTTGGTATTTGTAGCCTTTTGAGCTTCCAGGGGAATTTTATGGTAGTGAAAGGGATCACGTACCATCTCGAGGCAAAGTTTTGAAGATGACATCAGGGATGTGGATTTGGGTTTTGACCTTGTGACCTAACAGGCTATATATGGCAGGTTAGGGGGTCGGGTTTGGTTTTGATCGTGTGACCCAACAAGCTGTATGTGGAATGTTGGGGGATCAATTTTGGTTTTGATCTTGTGACCTAACAGGCTGTATGTGGCAAGTTAGGGGATCAGGTTTTGGTTTTTGGTTTTGGTCTTGTGACCTAACAGGCTGTATGTGGCAAGTTAGGGGACCAGGATTTGGTTTGATTTTTGTGGAATGTCAATTTCAAGATTTTGGCTCAATTTGGTATATGAGGCTGGATGGTTTGATTTTTGGAAGCTCATGGGGCTTGGAATTTTCTTTTGTATGGTCCAATCAACTCAAAAGAGGCATGGAACCATTTTTGTATGCTCTTGGTAAGAGGGATTTCTTTTTGACTAAAAGCCCAAAAAAAATTTTCTTCTCTCTTTTTTTTTTTGTGCCTAGGTGGTCAAACCTGGCTCATATGGGCTAACCCATGGGACCTTAAGCTTTTGAAATGGCTTAGATCTCATATGGTGTCATTTTTGTAAAGAATATCCAAAAATATCTCATTTGGATAGAGAATATCTAAGAATATCTTTACTTGGAGAGAATCTCTCATGATCCCTTTATTTTTGGGATAGAATATCTCAAGATATCTTTCTTTTGGGAAAGAATCCGTCATAGATTGATTTTTGGGAGAAAATCTCTCAAGATCCCTTTATTTTGGGATAGGATATCTCAAGATATCTTTCTTTTGGGAAAGAATCCGTCATAGATTGATTTTAGGAGAAAATCTCTCAATATCCCTTTATTTTGGGATAGGATATCTCAAGATATCTTTCTTTTGGGAAAGAATCCGTCATAGATTGATTTTAGGAGAAAATCTCTCAATATCCCTTTATTTTGGGATAGGATATCTCAAGATATCTTTCTTTTGGGAAAGAATCCGTCATAGATTGATTTTTGGGAGAAAATCTCTCAATATCCCTTTATTTTGGGATAGGATATCTCAAGATATCTTTCTTTTGGGAAAGAATCCGTCATAGATTGATTTTTGGGAGAAAATCTCTCAAGATATCTTTCTTTTGGGAAAGAATCTTTCTAATCTCTTTCTTTTGGTAAGGTTACTAATTAGTAACACTTACCTCTTTCTTCTTTCCTTCTTTGGTTTGCTCTCCTCTATAAAAGCAAGGAGAAGGTTGGATCTCTTGCTCTTACTACTTTCTTTTGCAATAATCTCAAGAGGGCTTCAAGACCAAGAGCTTTTCTTCTTCAAGATCTTCAAGAGTTTTCTTCTTCTTCTCCATCAATGGCTTCAAGTAAGTTCTTCTTTTCAAGAAAACTTCATTGTAGGAAAAAAAATTCTTCTTCTTTTTTTTTGTTTCTTTCTTTTTCTTTCTTCTTTTTTTTTTTTTTTTTTCGTGTTTGCCACTTTTTTTTCACCCGTTTTTTTTTTTCACTTGTTTTTTTTTCTTCTTTTCTTTCTTTTTTTTTCATGTTTGTTTTTTTTTTGTGTGGGCCGTACGGACAGATCCGTACGGATCTGGCGTACGGCACGTGGCCTGTGGGCCACGGCCTGGGGCCAGCCCGTTTTTTTT
Source organism: Litsea cubeba (assembly GCA_012931725.1). Taxonomy (NCBI): domain Eukaryota; kingdom Viridiplantae; phylum Streptophyta; class Magnoliopsida; order Laurales; family Lauraceae; genus Litsea; species Litsea cubeba. Next base: position 12,935,566 of record CM022950.1, on the reverse strand, counting down.
TTTTTCTTTTTTTTTTTTTTTTTTTTCCCCCCCTTTTTTTTTGAGAGAGTTTTCGTTTCTTTTTTTTTTTTTTCTCCTCTCTTTTTTTTTTTAGAGAAAGTTTCTTTTCTTTTCTTTTTTTTTTTGTTTGCTCATCATGATAATGCATTTTTTTTTTCGCAAATCTAGATGTTCATGCATGCCTTTAATTTGTAAATTAAACTTGTAGCATGATGTGATTGCATACCTGAAAGTGTTTGCAAATTTGGGAACTTGGAGCTCGCAGTGATGTTGAGCCCTTCCTGATTTTGCGGAGACTTTTAGGTTTCGAAAGTTTGGAGTTTCGGAGCTCGCAGCGATGTTGAGCCCATCTTCAAGCTTTCTATTTCTTTCGGGATAGTTCCTTTTCTTCGGAATTGCCCCGTCATCATGTCAAAATTTCGCCAGATTTTTTTTAGCGAGATTCTGTCATTTTGATGTTTGATCTTTTTCTTTTCCATCCTTTTCAGGTGGTTCCTCCAGAGCGAACAAGGGTAAAGAGCCTGCTACAAGCGTACCTCGTCGGTCTTCTAGATCCTCTAATCCGGCCGTTCAGCAGGCTTTCGAGAAGGTCCAGTATGTTGAAAGAAACCTGGAAGAGTGCGACTCCCTCAACAGAGATGAGATGAGGCAGCGACTGATCACTCTCAAGGGAGAGGAATTCTATAAGATCATGGTAAGCAGTCGTCCATGGCTGATGGAAGATCAGAGCATTTTGCCCAAGCCTACCTTCTTCTTTGGTGATGCAGTCCCTGACGACATTACATACCAGAGGAGATCTTTTCAGTTTTCCTTCACAGCAGATGGTGAGAAGAAGACTGTTACTACCCGGTCGATGTTTGATCGCACCGTCTCGATTCTGAGCCTTGCCCCCACGTGCCCCAAGAGGGAAGATCCTCCAAGCTGGGTGAGAAGGACAAATGTAATCAAGACCGGGGTTTTTGTTGGCGGTTCTCCTGGATATACGGAGAGGTCGCCTGTTGACATGGACCTGTTGATGCCATCCAGCGGCTACCAGGGCTCTGATTATCCGTCGGTCGATTTAAGACCGGTGGGCCTTGGTATTTTCAGCGGTGACGGCAGCAATTGGATCAAGCCTTTTCGACTTCGAGGTCGTTTCAATGCTGACTCCGAGTGGAAGTCGTGGACTGATCGCGTCCTGCTGATTGGTGGCGCCGTTTTGAAGGAAGCCGGGATTTTTGATGCGGTCCGCGCTTTTGGGGAGACCGTGATCTTTTCCGACGAGGCCTTCATGGCTATGCTGGAGTCGTTCCTCCCTCAAACCAATACCTTCGTTGTGACGAATGGTGAGATTGGTTTTTCTTTGAAGGAGCTGAGCGCTATTACCGGATTGCCCATCCTCGGCAAACTCTATGAGGAGTTTATGCCGATTGACAGCGTCCTCGAGGGGCAGTCTGAGGAGTTCAGGCTTTTATACTTTCAACTCGTCGCCTTCTATGATTTTTTGAAGGAGAAGGGGGGTTCGAAAGTTAGATCCAGCAGTTGGAAGAGTTTTTGCTCTTCATTCCCCAACTTCTTTGATAGTAGGGAGCCTTCTGATAGCATGACCCAGGAAGCTGGAGCTCAGGATCCAAGTTCAAAGAAGATCTTGGCCATGCAAGAAGAGTTAAGAGATTTCTGTGCAAGTACAAACGCCATATGTCCTGACATTGCACTGAGGAGAGATCTCGCTGTGTACCTCACTTATTGGCTTGGTGAGGCTATTTTTGCTGGAGGAGATGGAACGCACATCAGGCCGCATTGTATTTTCCCGGCTTGTCAGATGGCGTTTGGAGAGCAGCTTGCTTTGGTGCCTGCTCTTTACTCCTACCTGTGTACCGAACTGCAGGCTGCTGCTTTTCTAGTTCGGCTTGGGCTTCCCATGAATAGGGTATTTTCAGCCCATATCTTTTATTCGTGGTATGTATACCACTGTCCTGGCTTCCATCGGCTGGGTGCTGCTCAGGATGATGATCCTCTGATGATTCGACTGGCTAAGGGCAAAGCCGTGTCCGAATCACTTTTGTTTGCCCGCATGAGGATCCGACGTTTCAGGGACGTCGAGATGGGGCAATCTTCAGTAAAGCTTTCTCCGGAGTTGCGGAAGAAGGCTTTTGATTTTGGTGCCTCCCGAGACTCTACCAGGGCGGGGTCGGGAAGGCATTATTCCTTGACAAATGCAGAGAGAGAGTGGCTTTTCAGCATACGTGTCGGCACGATGGTGTACCGTAGACATCTTTTCGTCGACATCCAGCCGTATGTACCCTCTCGCTTTGCTTTGCAGCTGGGCTTTTCTCAAGGCGTTGTTGGAGCGCCTTCAAGCATGGTGAAGCGCTTTGGAGGCTTACAGGACGGGAGAAATGCATGGGCTTTCTATAGTGCTGAAGATACTACAGCCATGATTTCTTATCCTGTGTTGCTGACTTCCCGGACTGCCGGCTTTGCGAAGTGGTTCGCGGAGAGCTTCTCGGCATATCGGGGACTTTCCAGGAAGGAGCTTGATGTGAAGCTGGTATCTGGAAAGGGCCTTGGAAAGTCGGATGGCATCCGGCGAGAGGAAGTTTGGGCCTTCCTTTCTGGAGAGAAGCACAAGATAGGCTTTCTCGGTGACCAGGGCGTCATCGGTTCTGAAGCTGTTCGAGAAATACCTGACGAGGCTTTGGAGCAGCTAGAACAGGAGGAAGCCGAACTTGGCGCTTGGATGCAAGCGGCGCAGAGGCAAGCTTCCGTGGAGTCTACTGGCAAGAGCAGACCATCCAGTGATGAGTCAAGTGGGAAACCTGACTCTGACAGCGGGGTAGGTTCTTCTAAGAAGCGAGCCCGCAGAAGTAAGAGGAGGAGGAGTCATCATCGCAGCCAGGGGCAGCATGAGGATTCTCCTAACTTGGAAGTTCCTCTTACTATCAATGAGGATGTGCCAGTGGATGCTGACGAGCCTCCAGAGAAAAGAAGTCGAGAAGAAGAGACCGTCGGTGAAGGTATGATTCTTCCTTTTTCTCTTTCCATTTCTTTTCATGGGATTTTTCCATGTTATGATTTGCTTCTTGTTTCTGCTTTTCTTCTCTTTTTTTTTTTTTTAGCAGAGGAAGACTTGGTGATGCCTGAGGTTCCAACCGATGAGGTGGTGATGGATCCTGTTGAGGCACCTGAAGAAGAACCGAGGGACTCTGGAGTAAATCCAAAATCTCCAATTGGTACGACTTCTTTTGCTCTTCTTTTTTTTTTTTTTTGTTTGTGACTTGGCTTGCTAACACATTTTTTGTTGCCAGCTGACTTGCCACAGGGTTCTGATGACTTTGAACCATCGATGGACGCAAATGTTGATGATGCTTTCGATGAGTTCATGGAGGAAGAAAGTGTTCCGCCAGTCGTCGAAGAAGGTATTTTGTAGTTATAACTCTGATAATGATTTTCAAACAGGGTCATATTCATACCTTTTTGTGTTTCCTTTGCAGGTTTTGAAGTGGCAGAGGAGGATCCGTCGCTTCCAGAGCAAGAGATGCCAGAGGTTGATCCAGAGGTAGGAGATTCCTGGGACCAGCTCTGACAATATTGAGGAGATTCCTCGCGCTGAGATTCCTTCCCGAGCAGGAGCAGCTTCAGCTGGAAAGAGTTCTTTTGTTACTCTTTCAACAGATGATGACATGAGTAGCCGACCAACGGAGTTGGGCGAATCCTCAGCTGGGCCATCTCTTCTTTTTGCGAAGAAGGTGGTGGTGCGAGTTGTGCGCTCTTGGATTGAGACTCTCCTTTCTGGGCACTTGGAAGTCGGATTTGGCATGATCCAGCATGTGCAGGAGATTCTCAGTGATGCTGAAGAGGCTGGTCTGGATGTCACAGGTGCCAGGGCGATCGTTGATAGGATCATTGCACTGGGTGACAAGTGGTTTGAGACCGTGAGTTTGGCTGATGACCAGTTCTTCAAGGAGATGTTCCTGGACCCTGCTGATAAGGCTAAGTCTGACCTAGATGAGGCTACAGAAAGCAGGAAGGTGGCAGTCCGAAAGAGGAATAGAGAAGAGCTAACCATCATCGGGCTGACACATGACCTTAACATCCTTGATAGGGAGGTCGATGAGGCCAGGAAACGTCTTGAGCATTTGCAGGCACAAGTCGCTGCCAAATGGACTGCCATAATAGAAGCTCGCGACAGGGAGAGTGCCCTGATTCACCAGGTTGCAGATGCCGAACGGGTTCTCAAAAGGAAGTCTGATGAGGATGAACAATGGCAAGCTGCTCGAGGTAAGCTTCCTGGTGTGAGAGAAGGGGTACAACCCACTCCAGCATCTCATGGCAAGTTCCTGAAGAAGCGTGCCTTGGAATCCTTGACGGCTGAGGCTAAAAGTTTGCTTGGGGAGCTGAACTCTTGGCTGGAGACCATTTTTGATTGAGCTCCTGTATACAGAAACCATCCTTCTTTCTTCTTTTTTTTTTTTGTACCACTTGTATTTTTTTGGTACTTATTTTTTTGTAGTGCTTGTGAACACTTTCTTTTTTTTGGTACCACATGTATTTTTTTTTGTACTATTTCTTTTTTTTGTAGTGCTTGTGAACACTTTTTTTTTTGTTATCCCTACGCTCACTTGAATCTTTTGTGATAAAAGTAATTGCTAAATGGGATTGATTTTTTTTTGTTATCCCTACGCTCACTTGAATCTTTTTGTAATAAAAGTAATTGCTAAATGGGATTGATTTTTTTTTTTTTTGTTATCCCTACGCTCACTTGAATCTTTTTGATAAAAGTAATTGCTAAATGGGATTGATTTTTTTTTTGTTATCCCTACGCTCACTTGAATCTTTTTGTGATAAAAGTAATTGCTAAATGGGATTTGATCAAAAGGTTGTCATTTTGTGAAAATCTTTTGTCAAATGATTGTTTTGGCATGAAAGCCAGGTTTTTTGTTTGTGGCATGGAAGCCAATTTTGGCATGAGAGCCAGCTTTTCTTGTGGCATTGATAGCCGAGTTTTTTTTTGTTTGTGGCATCTATAGCCAATTTTGGTGGCATTGATAGCCGGTTTGTTTTGGTGGCATTGATAGCCGGTTTGTTTTGGTGGCATTGATAGCCGTTTTTGAAATCCAAGTTTTTTTTGTTTGTGGCATTGATAGCCAGTTTTGTTTTGGTGGCATTGATAGCCGGTTTGTGGCATTTATAGCCGGTTTTGATGGCATTTATAGCCGGTTTGGTTTTCAAAAAATGCAAGTATCGACTAAAAGTCGCCTCCCTGCTGAATGTTCTTGCAAGTATCGATGGAATGTCGCATCCTTGCTCATTCGGTTGCGAGTATCGATGGAATGTCGCATCCTCGCGGATTTGGGTGCAAGTATCGATGGAATGTCGCATCCTTGCTTTTCAAAAATTTTGGTTTTGCGGGTACTGACTTGATGTCGTTTCCCCACGATTTTTGAAATTTGTGGTTTTCTCGAACCTTTGGGTCATGGATATCAACTGAAATGTTGCGTCTCCACAGTTTTTTAGGTTTTTTCGAACCTTTGAAATTTGGGTTGTGGATATCAACTGAAATGTTGCATCTCCACAGTTTTTCGACCTTTAAATTTGGTTTGGATATTTGAATGTTGCGTTTGGTGGGATACACTGAAATGTGCGTCTCCAAGTTTTGGATTTTGCAAGTATCGACGAAATGTCGCTTCCCTGCGATTTTGGAAGTGTCGAACGTGGGTTCGCTTGCTTCCGATTTGGTTTGCAAGTATCGACTAAGCGTCCTTCCTCGCGGTTTTTGAAAAAACCATTTTTTTTTTTTTTTTAAAGAAACGAGGGGTCATGAGTTTTGACCTAAAACCATTTTGGCGTAAAAGGCAGGGTGGACTAGGGTGGAAATCCCTGAATCCGGATTTTGATTTCAAACCATGAATTTTGGGTTCAAGGGTTGAAAATTTGAACAAGTTAGGGAAAGGTTCCTAAACGTGGATATATATATATTTTTTTTTGAACAATGAACGATGAAAGTAAGCATTGTTTTAGATTTCTAGAAATTTCACATTTTGACATGAAAATTCTAAAAAAGGGTGGGTTTAGCGAGCGTGTACCTGGAAACCGGTTTTGGCCGTACAGGCATTGCTCTTACCCAGTTGGGTAAGTCTTCAAGGGTAGTACCGCTTTAAGAACTTGCCATTGATGGGCAGCATACATCTGTCACCTTCCATGTTTAGGAGTGCGTATGCGCCATTGGAGAAAACTTTGTCGATGACGTAGGGTCCCTCCCATTTTGGCTCAAATTTGCCTTTGGACTTGTGAGCGAAGACCATTGGTCTTTTTACCGCAAGAACCAAGTCATTCTTTTTGTAGGCGCGTTGCCTGACCTTTTTATCGAAAGATCCTGCCATACGTGCTTGGTAAAGTTCAATGCTTTGTTGAGCTTCGAGCCGTCTCTCATCGAGATTGTCCAGCTCATGGAGTCGCAATTTGACATTGCTTTCTTGAGTCATGTCATTTTGCAAGGATACCCTCAAGGAAGGAATTTGTACTTCCAAGGGCACGACAGCTTCGCATCCATAGACCAAGGAGAATGGTGTGCTATGGGTTGGTCCTCGAACGGTGGTTCGATAGGCCCACAAAGCTTCAGACATTTTGTCGCTCCAGTCTCTTTTGTGATTAGAGACCATTTTTTTGAGGATTTTGCAGAGTGTCTTGTTGAAAGCTTCTGCTAACCCGTTTGCTGCCGGATTGTATGGAGTCGAAGGACAGCTTTGGATTTTGTATTTGTCGCAGAACCTGTAGAATCGATGATCCCGGAACTGTGGCCCGTTATCATGGACGAATCTTTTGGGTATACCGAAACGACAAATGATGTTGGTGCGTAGGAACTGAAGGACTGATGAGGTCTTCATTTCGTTAAACGCAAATGCTTCTGACCACTTGGAGAAATAATCCGTAGCGGCGAAGATGAAGCGATGACCTTTGCTTGAAGGGGGAGAAATAGGACCTATGATGTCCATACCCCAGGCTTCGAAAGGCCATGAGATCGCTGTAGGATGCAGCCATTCTGGAGGCATGTGAATGTAATCTCCATGAACTTGGCATTGTTGGCAGCGCTTAGCAAATTGCATTGCATCAGCTACCATGGTAGGCCAGTAATATCCTAACCTTTTTATCTGATCATAGAGCTTAGGTCCAGCCTGATGAGCTCCACAAAGACCAGCATGAACTTCTTTGAGTGTTTCTTCAGCCTCTTGTTGTGATAAGCAGCGTAGAAGTACTCCGTTGAAGGATTTCCTGTAAAGGATTTTTGAAGGAATATCCAAATGGAAGCTTGGGGTTCGCCTTTGGATGCTTACCCGTTCTTTTGGATCTTCAGGTAGGATTCCGAACATAATGTAATCAATGAACGGATCCCTCCAGTCGCCAATTGAAGTTTGAAGGATTGAAATCCGACTTCCGACCACTTGGTGGCATTCAGCAACTGCTTGGTGTGTGTTAAGAGGAGGAAGGATTCTTCTTTCGCACACTGTGACTTGCATGTTTTCCCCTTCCTGGATTGCCATGGATGCGGCAAGTCCGGCTAGGGCATCTGCACGTATGTTTTCACCTCTACGAATGTGGGTGATGTGACAGATGTCAAACTTTTGCAGAAGTGATTGTGCCTTGTTGTAGTAGGGCAGCAAATCTGGCTTCCTGACTTCAAATTTCTGATTCATCTGGTTGACGATCAGTTGAGAGTCTCCAAAGACTTCCAGCATGGTGATACCGGATTCGATGGCGAGTTCCAATCCTAAGATCAGAGCTTGATATTCAGCTGCATTGTTTGTGCATGGTTCCAGTAGCGAGAAAGCGTGTGGAATCATGTATTTGTCGGGGCTAACAAAGAGGATGCCAACTCCCGAGATCAGCTGTCTTTTTTCATTTGTCCTGGTTGCACCGTCAAAGTACATGTCCCAGGAGGCACTTTGTGAGAAAGTCTCCACATTGTAGACTGGTTCGTCTGGGAGATCATCTCTGAGTGGAGAATCTTTAGGCAATGGATGCTCTGCGAGGAAGTCTGCTAGAGCTTGCCCTTTGATTGCTTTTTGTGGTACATACCTAATATCAAATTGTGACAGAAGGATGGACCATTTTGCCAGTCGAGCATTGAGAGAACCTGCCTTTGTGACAAGGACCTTCAAGAGGTTGACCCTCGAGACCAGGTAGACTGTGTTGGAAAGCAAGTAGTGACGCAGCTTTTGTACGGCGAACATCACTGCAAGACATTCTTTTTCGACTGGAGAGTAGCGATGCTCTGCACCTACTAGCATGCGGCTGAGGTAATATAGAGCAGCTTCTTTTCTTTGATCATTTTCTTGCGCAAGCAGAGCTCCCAGAGAGTGATCAAGGGCTCTTGTGTACAAGATGAATGGTTTTCCAGTGGTAGGAGCAGCTAACACTGGAGGTTTTGTCAGGTATGACTTGATGTCTTGGAAAGCAGCTTCACAGTCAGCATCCCAGACAAAGTTTACACCTTTTTTCATCAACCGGGAGAATGGACGGCATTTCCCCGAAAGATTGGAGATGAACCGTCTGATGTAGGCCAATCTCCCTTGAAGCCCTTTGAGTTCTCTCAAGGTTCTTGGAGAGGGCATTTCTAGAATGGCTTTGACTTTTATGGGGTCAAGCTCTATTCCAGCTTTCCGAACTAAGAATCCGAGGAACTTACCCGACGAGACGCCGAAGAAGCATTTCAATGGATTCATTCGCAGTTTGTGTTTGCGAAGCCGGAGGAAGACTTCTCGAAGGTTTTCGAGATGATCTTCTTTTCTTTTGCTTTTGACGGCGAGGTCATCAACGTAACATTCAACCGTCTTGTGCTGCATATCTTGGAATATTTTCATCATAGCCCTCTGATATGTGGCACCAGCATTCTTCAAACCGAATGGCATGACAGTGTAGCAATACACGCCAAATGGGGTTCGAAAGGATGTATGTTTTTCATCCTCAGGATGCATCTTTATCTGATTGTAGCCAGAGAAAGCCATCCATGAATGTCATTCGCTCGAATCCACAGGTATTATCAATCATTACCTCTGGTATGGGGAGCGGAAATTCATCTTTTGGGCATGCGCCATTCAGGTCTCTATAGTCAATACAGACCCTGATCTGCCCATTTTTCTTTGTCACGGGGACAATGTTGGCCAACCATTCAGGATGTTGTTCCTCACGGATGAAGCCGACGCTTTTGAGTTTTTGAACTTCTTGTTCAATTTTATCCATCACATCTGGACGGAATCTTCTTTGGCCTTGCTTGACAGGCTTGATGTCTTCTTGAAGATTGAGTTTGTGAACTGCTATTTTGGGGTCTAAGCCTGGCATTTCAGCATAAGACCATGCAAAGCAATCAACGAACTCACGAAGAAAAGCGATATACTCGGGTAACTCATCATCCTTTATATTCTTGCTTATGAATACAGGACGTGGGTTATCTGGTGTTCCCAAGTCTATCTTTTGAACAGGATCTTCTGTTGGAAGGTTCGAAGGTGGTTCCTCCACAATATTTTCGGAGGCTTCCAGCTCAACGAAACCTTCTGGGGTTTCAAGGGCATTTCCAGACCAAGGTTTTGTTCCTTTCCACGGGTCTTCTTGATCGGTAATTTTCCCAAGGCTTGCTATGAGATGATCCCAATCGCCTGTTGAAACCGAGTCAAAGTAGGCTACTTCTTTTGGAGATGAGGGTTCTTCTGAGTCAGAAGTCCACACGTCTGTTCCATCGGACAACTCCTCTTCATTTTCGGAGAAATCGTACCAATTGGATGAGCTTCCTGGATCTTTGTCAGGTGACTCATCAAAGAGATATCCAGGGAGATCGATGTCTTCATGGACTTGAGATGTTGAGGCTTGGTCAGCATATTGACTTTTAAGCCTTTGTGTCAACTGTCTCAAGGGAGTGTCAGGATCATACCCTAACCCGTGTGAAGACTTTTCTATATAGCCGTAGAGTCTCCAATCTTCCAGCTGGCTTTTGGTCAAGACGGGCCCCAATGGTGTGAGAATACCGCGTCCTTCTCCCAAACCGACTGGGTTTTGAGCGTCATAGCCCATTTTCTTCATAATAGCTTGTGCCACAGAACTGTATAAGGATAGTTGAGGCGTACCTTTATTTTGGAAAGGTTCAAGCATGGAGTTTGATGAAGAAGCATCCGATCTATGAAAGAAGATCGGTTTTTCCTTTGCTGAAGTTGCTGGAACAACGAAGGAAGCTGACGTAGGATCTTCTATGTCAGAAGTTGTCTCCATTGGAGTAAGAGCAGGCTGAACTTGCTGAGTGTCAGCTTGGCTTGACGATGTGTCGTCTTCTGGCTCTGAATCCGAGTCCGTGTCTTGCATGATAGACACGAAAGAGACAACAAATTTGCCCCCAGGCTTTTGTTTTGCCTTCTTCACTTTAGTTGTGATGACCAAAGGCTTTGAAGATTTGAGGGAGATGATGAAGGGAGTTTGCATGCTCTCTTCAGATTTACCGGATGGTTTGTTTTCTTCCGGTGATTGTTGAGGAGCTTTGCCTTTATCTTTCTGGAGATTTTCGGCAAAGGATGCTGTATGCTTCTCCTCTTCTTCTTTTTCACCTTCATACATCTGTGAGTCTGCGAAGTGGATTTCTTTACCTTTGAAGGGTTTTCTATCCGCAAAGACTCGATGTATCATGCCGTCGTCGCCAACAAACTTGATGCATTGATGTAGAGTTGAAGGGACAACACCATTCTCATGGATCCAAGGGCGTCCGAGAAGGATGTTGTAGCATGAAGGGGTCTTTATTGCATACACTGTGACCTCAGAGATAAGATCACCGATCTGCAATTTGAACCTGATTTTGCCGATAGGCCTTTGAGTACTCCCATCGTATCCAAAGATAGATACAGATGTGTGGCTCAGTTTGCTGGGTGGGATGCCCAACTCTTCAAGAGCCGATGTGGAGATAAGGTTGAGTGCAGAACCTGGGTCGATCTGAACTCTATGCATAGGCATTTCCTTGATATACCCTGTGAAGTACAGGGGTCGGTTATGCCTGGTTTCGCCAAGTAGGAGGTCATCCTTTGTGAAGGCGATGGTTGCACTGGCTGCTTTTTTAACCGAGAGGCATTCAATGCATGATCCCTCAGTTTTCTTCTTTTCTCCCTTTGAGGAGGCTTCTGAGTTTTTGACCCGGTAATCCATTTCAATTTGGAGGACTTGCGGGGCATGTTTGTCGACATCCTCATTCAGTTTTTGTAATTCTGAGATGAGATTATCACGAGTGTGCGGAGACATTCGCAACAAATCTAGGATGTGCAGACGTGCAGGTATGTGCTTGAAGTGTTCAATCAAGTCATACTTGAAAGCCTCCTTAGGGCCTGCATGTTCATCATTGTTGCCACTAGGGGCGCTTACAACATCTTTTCCCGAAGGATTTACATATGTAAAGGAAGATTGGTTGTAATTTTTGTGGTAGTCCCGGCCAGAGCGGGTGCCTCTACCAACTTCGAGAGCTTCTTGAGAAGGGTCTTCGTTTGGAAGATTGTCTTCAGGATCAAGAGGCTGTCGTTTTTCATTTGCTGAGGATGCATCAGCAGCAGAGTTACCATCCTCAGTGATTGTGTTGCATGGAGCATTTTCCGGGAACAAGTCCTGAACAGCATCCAGCAATCTTTCTTCTTCGTTGACTAATTCATCGTCCCAAGCATCAATAGCTGGGAATTCTTCAGTCAGGAAGGGTGTGAACTTTGAAGTCACAGTCTCAGGAGAAGAAACCTGAGAGGGTGTCATCTCAGTGAAAGTCACGTGAGACGAGGTGGCTCCAGAAGATACATTGCTAGGCGTCGCCGGAGTGTAAGTGCTCTCATCAGACGATGCTTCGGAAGAGCTATAATCCCGAATTATCACATTACAGGAAGCTCTGACGGGAGACGTTGCCTGATCGGAGTCAGACTCATCCTCGGATGTGAGAGGATCGTCTATCCAGCAATTTTCTCCATTTTCAGGAGTTAAGGGAGGATGTACCTGATGGTCTTCAGGGACTTCAGGCTCTGGATTGCGAGGAGGCTCGTTGACGCGTTCTTGCTCTTGTTCTAGAGCGAGTCGCTGCAAGATCCTTGCATATTCTTCAAGATCAGGCATAGGAGCTGATGGACCGCGCTCCTGCTCGAGTTCTACCGAGGTCGGCGGACGTGGGAGTCCGTCGGGTTCCGACCCTTTCGTAACCGGGGGGCAGGGGCGTGCATCAACATTCTTTTTTTGTGGGTGTGCCAGATTTTCTATTTTACTTGGAATTGCAAATGGTGATCCGGAGATCAACCTTCGCAAGTAAAAAGGAAATCAACTTCTTTCAAGTTTTCCATTGCACATATATTTAAGAAAAGAGACATTTTCTTGATTTGCCGTGAAAGGCGATTTTTTTTGGCATTTATAGCCGATTTTGGCGTTTATAGCCGATTTTTGGCGTTTATAGCCGATTTTGGCGTTTATAGCCGATTTTGGCGTTTATAGCCGATTTACAATCCTTATCAACAATGAAAGACAAGAATTGTGATTTTTGTCTCTTTTAAAAAAATACAAACTACAATGAAAAGCAAGAAAAGGAGGATCTAACTTCTCAGGAGATTGTGGAGGACTCGTTTAGATTGACGGTCGCAAGCCATATGTGGGCTTCGCCATCATCCATGCAGATGAGAACAGAGGATGCTATTGATTCGCTTGGCTTGGCTATAACCTCGGGTTTTTAGAAGACAAAGACCAAAGGAAGGTCCTATGTCCAATAAAAAACCGAGTAGACGGGCTGAAAAGCCATATCTAAGCCATTGGAGGCAGGAGGAGAAGGCAAGGACCTTGGGGGGGGGGTACCCCCCAAGGGACTTTTGTCACCTTGTTGCGGTGGCCGGTGTAGAACTTCCGCAGAGTTTTCTCTCTTTTTCTTTTCTCTGGATTTCTGTCTGCTGTCTGTTGATGTTCTGTCTCTGTTTTTCTGATCTGGATTCCTTTGGAGTGCTCTCCTATTTATAGGCTCTTGGTAGCCATTTAGGAGAGCTTATGGGCTTTTAATGTCATTAAGCCACATAATGGGAGGAGTTACAAAATTGAATTGTTTATTTTGTAACTCCTTTTTCTTGGCTTCTGATTGGCCGGAGGAGATTGAGGGCATTTAATCGCCTTTAATCGCCATGATGGGAGGAGTTTCATGGGTTAAATGCCATGAATCTCTTGACTTGTAACTCCCAAATGCTTGCTTCTGATTGGGCCGTCCAAAGAAATGGATTAATGACTGTAATAAAGCTAGTCAATTAATCGCATTAAGTGGTCGCCGAGCAGCTGAAGAGTCGCGGGCCGTGCCACGTCTTTTGGAATTCTTCTGTCGATGATCATCGATGGATCTTCATGTAGATCGACATCAGATGACCATGTAATTTCAGGTGTTTGTTGCCAACAGCGGGTCGGTGCCATCTGTCCTGTCGATTTCTCGATCGGTCGGGTGGAAAGCACACTTTTTTTGGTTGACCGGGTGGCGATCAATACTGTCTTTGATACTCTTGATGATTTACCCGTGTTTTGGACGGATATCAGAGGACTTGGTGTCTCAAAAGCATGAATTTTGGAAAGTACCAGAGGCTGGGCTTCTCGAATCGCGAAAAAAACGGCGAAAACCGGGGTTTCCGGGGCTTTCCCGGCGACCCCGGGGTCCATGGTCGCCGGCGACCCTGGCCCAGGGTCGCAGGGGTCTGCGACCCTGGGGGGGTTTTCCCCCTTTTTGGTCCCGTTTTGCGTCCGTTTTTGTTTTTTTCTGATTCTTTTTTCTTCTGTACTTTTCTTTGACATTTTGATCATTTATTGGCCTGATTTCTTTGTAGGAAACCTGATGAGAATCCTTGCATTTTATTTTGCAAAGTTTCCAATTTCCTGAGAAAGCCGAAGACTTTGTCGCGCAGAGTTGCCGATTTCCCGTCAGAAGCTGAAACTGGGTCAAACGATGTCGGAATGACCTGAAATTTGGTGTGAAGCCTCTTGAGCAATAAATAAGACCAACCATAGGCTTTTGTTTGAGTTTCGAAGCCGTTTGGGGTCCTATCACCTGCAGACTTGCTTTTTATCGCGATGAAGATGTCGCGGTTTGATGTGCGGTCAACCGATGTCCGATTGACTTGAAATTTGACAGGGAACCTATTGGAGTCATTTTAAGATGATCCATAGGTTCTGTCTTGGAAACCATGGTCCCGGAGAGCTTTACCGCCGAGAGGCTTGATTTGGCTGTCGGAGAAGCGAAGTTAGGCCAAATGATCTTGAAATGGCTTGAAACTTCTTGTGTACTCCTCTTTTGGCTGTCTGGAAGAATCTTGCAGTTTTTGTTTGATTCTGACAAGATTTTATTTTTGGAAGCAGCATTGCCTATTTATGGCAGGTTGCGACTTCATGTAGCTCTTTGGATCTTGGAAAGGCAAAGTGACATTTTTGGTGTCAACAAATGCCCCCTCGAGGTACAGCGGCGAGTTGCTTAACTTTTGTAGTCGATGTGCCTCGAAGAGATTTTTTGAAGGAGAGCCTGTGACTTGACCAAGAGTCTTTGAGCAGTCTTTCTTTTTGGTATTTGTAGCCTTTTGAGCTTCCAGGGGAATTTTATGGTGGTGAAAGGGATCACGTACCATCTCGAGGCAAAGTTTTGAAGATGACATCAGGGATGTGGATTTGGGTTTTGACCTTGTGACCTAACAGGCTATATATGGCAGGTTAGGGGGTCAGGTTTGGTTTTGATCGTGTGACCCAACAAGCTGTATGTGGAATGTTGGGGGATCAATTTTGGTTTTGATCTTGTGACCTAACAGGCTGTATGTGGCAAGTTAGGGGATCAGGTTTTGGTTTTTGGTTTTGGTCTTGTGACCTAACAGGCTGTATGTGGCAAGTTAGGGGACCAGGATTTGGTTTGATTTTTGTGGAATGTCAATTTCAAGATTTTGGCTCAATTTGGTATATGAGGCTGGATGGTTTGATTTTTGGAAGCTCATGGGGCTTGGAATTTTCTTTTGTATGGTCCAATCAACTCAAAAGAGGCATGGAACCATTTTTGTATGCTCTTGGTAAGAGGGATTTCTCTTTGACTAAAAGCCCAAAATTTTTCTTCTTCTTTTTTTTTTTTTTTTTTTTGTGCCTAGGTGGTCAAACCTGGCTCATATGGGCTAACCCATGGGACCTTAAGCTTTTGAAATGGCTTAGATCTCATATGGTGTCATTTTTGTAAAGAATATCCAAAAATATCTCATTTGGATAGAGAATATCTAAGAATATCTTTACTTGGAGAGAATCTCTCATGATCCCTTTATTTTTGGGATAGGATATCTCAAGATATCTTTCTTTTGGGAAAGAATCCGTCATAGATTGATTTTAGGAGAAAATCTCTCAAGATCCCTTTATTTTGGGATAGGATATCTCAAGATATCTTTCTTTTGGGAAAGAATCCGTCATAGATTGATTTTAGGAGAAAATCTCTCAATATCCCTTTATTTTGGGATAGGATATCTCAAGATATCTTTCTTTTGGGAAAGAATCCGTCATAGATTCTCTTTCTTTGGAAAGGAATCCGTCATAGGGAATGGGGGAAATTGTTGGGAGAAAATCTCTCAAGTATCTTTCTTTGGAAAGATCTTCTAATCTCTTTCTTTGGGTAAGGTTACTAATAAGTAACACTTACCTCTTTCTTCTTTCCTTCTTTGGGTTTGCTCTCCTCTATAAAAGCAAGGAGAAGGTTGGATCTCTTGCTCTTACTACTTTCTTTTGCAATAATCTCAAGAGGGCTTCAAGACCAAGAGCTTTTCTTCTTCAAGATCTTCAAGAGTTTTCTTCTTCTTCCCCATCAATGGCTTCAAGTAAAGTTCTCCTTTTTTTTAAGAAAACTTCATTGTAGGGAAAAAAAAGTTCTTTCTCTTTTTTGTTTCTTTCTTTTTTTTCTTTTTTTTTGTTCACGTGTTTGCCTCCCTTTTTTTTTTTTTACACGTGTTTTTTTTTTGCTTTCTTTTCCTTTTTTTTTTTTCATGTTTGTTTTTTTTTGTGTGGGCCGTACGGACAGATCCGTACGGATCTGGCCGTACGGCCACGTGGCCTGTGGGCCACGGCCTGTGGGCCAGCCCGTTTTTTTTTTCTTTTTTTTCTCTTTTTTTTTTTTTCTCCCCCCCCTTTTTTTTTTTGAGAGAGTTTCTTTTCTTTCTTTTTTTTTTGTTTTCTTTCCCCTCTTTTTTTTTCGAGAAAGTTTCTTTTCTTTTTTTTTTATCATGATAATGCCTTTTTTTTTTTTTCGCAAATCTAGATGTTCATGCATGCCTTTAATTTTGTAAATTAAATTTGTAGCATGATGTGATTGCATACCTGAAAGTGTTTGCAAATTTGGGAACTTGGAGCTCGCAGTGATGTTGAGCCCTTCCTGATTTTGCGGAGACTTTTAGGTTTCGAAAGTTTGGAGTTTCGGAGCTCGCAGCGATGTTGAGCCCATCTTCAAGCTTTCTATTTCTTTCGGGATAGTTCCTTTTCTTCGGAATTGCCCCGTCATCATGTCAAAATTTCGCCAGATTTTTTTTTAGCGAGATTCTGTCATTTTGATGTTTGATCTTTTTCTTTTCCATCCTTTTCAGGTGGTTCCTCCAGAGCGAACAAGGGTAAAGAGCCTGCTACAAGCGTACCTCGTCGATCTTCTAGATCTTCTAATCCGGCCGTTCAGCAGGCTTTTGAGAAGGTCCAGTATGTTGAAAGAAACCTGGAAGAGTGCGACTCCCTCAACAGAGATGAGATGAGGCAGCGACTGATCACTCTCAAGGGAGAGGAATTCTATAAGATCATGGTAAGCAGTCGTCCATGGGTGATGGAAGATCAGAGCATTTTGCCCAAGCCTACCTTCTTCTTTGGTGATGCAGTCCCTGACGACATTACATACCAGAGGAGATCTTTTCAGTTTTCCTTCACAGCAGATGGTGAGAAGAAGACTGTTACTACCCGGTCGATGTTTGATCGCACCGTCTCGATTCTGAGCCTTGCCCCCACGTGCCCCAAGAGGGAAGATCCTCCAAGCTGGGTGAGAAGGACAAATGTAATCAAGACCGGGGTTTTTGTTGGCGGTTCTCCTGGATATACGGAGAGGTCGCCTGTTGACATGGACCTGTTGATGCCATCCAGCGGCTACCAGGGCTCTGATTATCCGTCGGTCGATTTGAGACCGGTGGGCCTTGGTATTTTCAGCGGTGACGGCAGCAATTGGATCAAGCCTTTTCGACTTCGAGGTCGTTTCAATGCTGACTCCGAGTGGAAGTCGTGGACTGATCGCGTCCTGCTGATTGGTGGCGCCGTTTTGAAGGAAGCCGGGATTTTTGATGCGGTCCGCGCTTTTGGGGAGACCGTGATCTTTTCCGACGAGGCCTTCATGGCTATGCTGGAGTCGTTCCTCCCTCAAACCAATACCTTCGTTGTGACGAATGGTGAGATTGGTTTTTCTTTGAAGGAGCTGAGCGCTATTACCGGATTGCCCATCCTCGGCAAACTCTATGAGGAGTTTATGCCGATTGACAGCGTCCTCGAGGGGCAGTCTGAGGAGTTCAGGCTTCTATACTTTCAGCTCGTCGCCTTCTATGATTTTTTGAAGGAGAAGGGGGGTTCGAAAGTTAGATCCAGCAGTTGGAAGAGTTTTTGCTCTTCATTCCCCAACTTCTTTGATAGTAGGGAGCCTTCTGATAGCATGACCCAGGAAGCTGGAGCTCAGGATCCAAGTTCAAAGAAGATCTTGGCCATGCAAGAAGAGTTGAGAGATTTCTGTGCAAGTACAAACGCCATATGTCCTGACATTGCACTGAGGAGAGATCTCGCTGTGTACCTCACTTATTGGCTTGGTGAGGCTATTTTTGCTGGAGGAGATGGAACGCACATCAGGCCGCATTGTATTTTCCCGGCTTGTCAGATGGCGTTTGGAGAGCAGCTTGCTTTGGTGCCTGCTCTTTACTCCTACCTGTGTACCGAACTGCAGGCTGCTGCTTTTCTAGTTCGGCTTGGGCTTCCCATGAATAGGGTATTTTCAGCCCATATCTTTTATTCGTGGTATGTATACCACTGTCCTGGCTTCCATCGGCTGGGTGTTGCACAGGATGATGATCCTCTGATGATTCGACTGGCTAAGGGCAAAGCCGTGTCCGAATCACTTTTGTTTGCCCGCATGAGGATCCGACGGTTCAGGGACGTCGAGATGGGGCAATCTTCAGTAAAGCTTTCTCCGGAGTTGCGGAAGAAGGCTTTTGATTTTGGTGCCTCCCGAGACTCTACCAGGGCGGGGTCGGGAAGGCATTATTCCTTGACAAATGCAGAGAGAGAGTGGCTTTTCAGCATACGTGTCGGCACAATGGTGTACCGCAGACATCTTTTCGTCGACATCCAGCCGTATGTACCTTCTCGCTTTGCTTTGCAGCTTGGCTTTTCTCAAGGCGTTGTTGGAGCGCCTTCAAGTATGGTGAAGCGCTTTGGAGGCTTACAGGACGGGAGAAATGCATGGGCTTTTTATAGTGCTGAAGACACTACAGCCATGATTTCTTATCCTGTGTTGCTGACTTCCCGGACTGCCGGCTTTGCGAAGTGGTTCGCGGAGAGCTTCTCGGCATATCGGGGACTTTCCAGGAAGGAGCTTGATGTGAAGCTGGTATCTGGAAAGGGCCTTGGAAAGTCGGATGGCATCCGGCGAGAGGAAGTTTGGGCCTTCCTTTCTGGAGAGAAGCACAAGATAGGCTTTCTCGGTGACCAGGGCGTCATCGGTTCTGAAGCTGTTCGAGAAATACCTGACGAGGCTTTGGAGCAGCTAGAACAGGAGGAAGCTGAACTTGGCGCTTGGATGCAGGCGGCACAGAGGCAAGCTTCCGTGGAGTCTACTGGCAAGAGCAGACCATCCAGTGATGAGTCAAGTGGGAAACCTGACTCTGACGGCGGGGCAGGTTCCTCTAAAAAGCGAGCCCGCAGAAGTAAGAGGAGGAGGAGTCATCATAGTAGCAAGGGGCAACATGAGGACCCTCCTAACTTGGAAGTTCCTCTTACTATTAATGAGGATGTGCCAGTGGATGCTGACGAGCCTCCGGAGAAGAGAAGCCGAGAAGAAGAGACCGTCGGTGAAGGTATGATTCTTCCTTTTTCTCTTTCCATTTCTTTTCATGGGATTTTTCCATGTTATGATTTGCTTCTTGTTTCTGCTTTTCTTCTTTTTTTTTTTTTTAGCAGAGGAAGACTTGGTGATGCCTGAGGTCCCAACCGATGAGGTGGTGATGGATCCTGTTGAGGCACCTGAAGAAGAACCGAGGGACTCTGGAGTAGATCCAGAATCTCCAATTGGTACGACTTCTTTTGCTCTTTTTTTTTTTGTTTGTGACTTGGCTTGCTAACACATTTTTTTTTTGTCAGCTGACTTGCCACAGGGTTCTGATGACTTTGAACCATCGATGGACGCAAATGTTGATGATGCTTTCGATGAGTTCATGGAGGAAGAAAGTGTTCCGCCAGTCGTCGAAGAAGGTATTTTGTAGTTATAACTCTGATAATGATTTTCAAACAGGGTCATATTCATACCTTTTTGTGTTTCCTTTGCAGGTTTTGAAGTGGCAGAGGAGGATCCGTTGCTTCCAGAGCAAGAGATGCCAGAGGTTGATCCAGAGGTAGAGATTCCTGGGACCAGCTCTGACAATATTGAGGAGATTCCTCGCGCTGAGATTCCTTCCCGAGCAGGAGCAGCTTCAGCTGGAAAGAGTTCTTTTGTTACTCTTTCAACAGATGATGACATGAGTAGCCGACCAACGGAGTTGGGCGAATCCTCAGCTGGGCCATCTCTTCTTTTTGCGAAGAAGGTGGTGGTGCGAGTTGTGCGCTCTTGGATTGAGACTCTCCTTTCTGGGCACTTGGAAGTCGGATTTGGCATGATCCAGCATGTGCAGGAGATTCTCAGTGATGCTGAAGAGGCTGGTCTGGATGTCACAGGTGCCAGGGCGATCGTTGATAGGATCATTGCACTGGGTGACAAGTGGTTTGAGACCGTGAGTTTGGCTGATGACCAGTTCTTCAAGGAGATGTTCCTGGACCCTGCTGATAAGGCTAAGTCTGACCTAGATGAGGCTACAGAAAGCAGGAAGGTGGCAGTCCGAAAGAGGAATAGAGAAGAGGTAACCATCATCGAGCTGACACATGACCTTAACATCCTTGATAGGGAGGTCGATGAGGCCAGGAAACGTCTTGAGCTTCTGCAGGCACAAGTCGCTGCCAAGTGGACTGCCATAATAGAAGCTCGCGACAGGGAGAGTGTCCTGATTCACCAGGTTGCAGATGCCGAACGGGTTCTCAAAAGGAAGTCTGATGAGGATAAACAATGGCAAGCTGCTCGAGGTAAGCTTCCTGGTGTGAGAGAAGGGGTACAGCCCACTCCAGCATCTCATGGCAAGTTCCTGAAGAAGCGTGCCTTGGAATCCTTGACAGCTGAGGCTAAGAGTTTGCTTGGGGAGTTGAACTCTTGGCTGGAGACCATCTTTGATTGAGCTCCTGTATACAGAAACCATCCTTCTTTCTCTTTTTTTTTTTTTGGTACCACTTGTATATTTTTTTTTGGTACTTATTCTTTTGCAGTGCTTGTGAACACTCTTTTTTTTTGGTACCACATGTATTTTTTTTTGGTACTCTTTTTTTTGTAGTGCTTGTGAACACTTTTTTTTTTTGTTATCCCTACGCTCACTTTAATCTTTTTGTGATAAAAGTAATTGCTAAATGGGATGCTTTTTTTTTTTGTTATCCCTACGCTCACTTGAATCTTTTTGTGATAAAAGTAATTGCTAAATGGGATTTGATCAAAAGGTTGTCATTTTGTGAAAATCTTTTGTCAAATGATTGTTTTGGCATGAAAGCCAGGTTTTTGTTTGTGGCATGGAAGCCAATTTTGGCATGAGAGCCAGCTTTTCTTGTGGCATTGATAGCCGAGTTTTTTTTTGTTTGTGGCATCTATAGCCAATTTTGGTGGCATTGATAGCCGAATTTGTTTTGTGGCATCTATAGCCGGTTTTTGGTGGCATTGATAGCCTGTTTTGTTTTGGTGGCATTGATAGCCGGGTTTTTTTTGAAATCCAAGTTTTTTTTTTTGTTTGTGGCATTGATAGCCGGTTTTGTTTTGGTGGCATTGATAGCCGGTTTGTGGCATTTATAGCCTGTTTTGATGGCATTTATAGCCGGTTTGGTTTTCAAAAAATGCAAGTATCGACTAAAAGTCGCCTCCCTGCTGAATGTTCTTGCAAGTATCGATGGAATGTCGCATCCTTGCTCATTCGGTTACGAGTATCGATGGAATGTCGCATCCTCGCGGATTTGGGTGCAAGTATCGATGGAATGTCGCATCCTTGCTTTTCAAAAATTTTGGTTTTGCGGGTACTGACTTGATGTCGTTTCCCCACGATTTTTGAAATTTGTGGTTTTCTCGAACCTTTGGGTCATGGATATCAACTGAAATGTTGCGTCTCCACAGTTTTTTAGGTTTTTTCGAACCTTTGAAATTTGGGTTGTGGATATCAACTGAAATGTTGCGTCTCCACAGTTTTTTTTTTTTTTTTTTAGGTTTTTTCGAACCTTTGAAATTTGGGTTGTGGATATCAACTGAAATGTTGCATCTCCACAGTTTTGGATTTTGCAAGTATCGACGAAATGTCGATTCCCTGCGATTTTGGAAGTGTCGAACGTGGTTCGCTTGCTTCCGATTTGTGTGAGTATCGACTAAGTGTCGCTTCCTCGCGGGTTTTTGAAAAACCATTTTTTTTTGTTTAAAGACACGAGGGTCATAAGTTTTGACCTAAAACCATTTTGGCGGTAAAAGGCAGGGTGGACTAGGATGGAAATCCCTGAATCCGGATTTTGTTTCAAACCATGAATTTTGGGTTCAAGGGTTGGAAATTTTGGTCAAGTTAGGGAAAGGTTCCTAAACTTGGATATATATATATTTTTTTTTTGAACAATGAAACGATGAAAGTAAACATTGTTTTAGATTTCTAGAAATTTCAATTTTTGACATGAAAATTCTGAAAAAGGGTGGGTTTAGCGAGCGTGTACCTGGAAACCGGTTTTGGCCGTACAGGCATTGCTCTTACCCAGTTGGGTAAGTCTTCAAGGGTAGTACCGCTTTAAGAACTTGCCATTGATGGGCAGCATACATCTGTCACCTTCCATGTTTAGGA
Organism: Litsea cubeba; assembly: GCA_012931725.1. Taxonomy (NCBI): domain Eukaryota; kingdom Viridiplantae; phylum Streptophyta; class Magnoliopsida; order Laurales; family Lauraceae; genus Litsea; species Litsea cubeba. Next base: position 12,913,391 of record CM022950.1, on the reverse strand, counting down.
GTGCGTATGCGCCATTGGAGAAAACTTTGTCGATGACGTAGGGTCCCTCCCATTTTGGCTCGAATTTGCCTTTGGACTTGTGAGCGAAGACCATTGGTCTTTTTACCGCAAGAACCAAGTCATTCTTTTTGTAGGCGCGTTGCCTGACCTTTTTATCGAAAGATCCTGCCATACGTGCTTGGTAAAGTTCAATGCTTTGTTGAGCTTCGAGCCGTCTCTCATCGAGATTGTCCAGCTCATGGAGCCGCAATTTGACATTGCTTTCTTGAGTCATGTCATTTTGCAAGGATACCCTCAAGGAAGGAATTTGTACTTCCAAGGGCACGACAGCTTCGCATCCATAGACCAAGGAGAATGGTGTGCTATGGGTTGGTCCTCGAACGGTGGTTCGATAGGCCCACAAAGCTTCAGACATTTTGTCGCTCCAGTCTCTTTTGTGATTAGAGACCATTTTTTTGAGGATTTTGCAGAGTGTCTTGTTGAAAGCTTCTGCTAACCCGTTTGCTGCCGGATTGTATGGAGTCGAAGGACAGCTTTGGATTTTGTATTTGTCGCAGAACCTGTAGAATCGATGATCCCGGAACTGTGGCCCGTTATCATGGACGAATCTTTTGGGTATACCGAAACGACAAATGATGTTGGTGCGTAGGAACTGAAGGACTGATGAGGTCTTCATTTCGTTAAACGCAAATGCTTCTGACCACTTGGAGAAATAATCCGTAGCGGCGAAGATGAAGCGATGACCTTTGCTTGAAGGGGGAGAAATAGGACCTATGATGTCCATACCCCAGGCTTCGAAAGGCCATGAGATCGCTGTAGGATGCAGCCATTCTGGAGGCATGTGAATGTAATCTCCATGAACTTGGCATTGTTGGCAGCGCTTAGCAAATTGCATTGCGTCAGCTACCATGGTAGGCCAGTAATATCCTAACCTTTTTATCTGATCATAGAGCTTAGGTCCAGCCTGATGAGCTCCACAAAGACCAGCATGAACTTCTTTGAGTGTTTCTTCAGCCTCTTGTTGTGATAAGCAGCGTAGAAGTACTCCGTTGAAGGATTTCCTGTAAAGGATTTTTGATGGAATATCCAAATGGAAGCTTGGGGTTCGCCTTTGGATGCTTACCCGTTCTTTTGGATCTTCAGGTAGGATTCCGAACATAATGTAATCAATGAACGGATCCCTCCAGTCGCCGATTGAAGTTTGAAGGATTGAAATCCGACTTCCAACCACTTGGTGGCATTCAGCAACTGCTTGGTGTGTGTTAAGAGGAGGAAGGATTCTTCTTTCGCACACTGTGACTTGCATGTTTTCCCCTTCCTGGATTGCCATGGATGCGGCAAGTCCGGCTAGGGCATCTGCACGTATGTTTTCACCTCTACGAATGTGGGTGATGTGACAGATGTCAAACTTTTGCAGAAGTGATTGTGCCTTGTTGTAGTAGGGCAACAAATCTGGCTTCCTGACTTCAAATTTCTGATTCATCTGGTTGACGATCAGTTGAGAGTCTCCAAAGACTTCCAGCATGGTGATACCGGATTCGATGGCGAGTTCCAATCCTAAGATCAGAGCTTGATATTCAGCTGCATTGTTTGTGCATGGTTCCAGTAGCGAGAAAGCGTGTGGAATCATGTATTTGTCGGGGCTAACAAAGAGGATGCCAACTCCCGAGATCAGCTGTCTTTTTTCATTTGTCCTGGTTGCACCGTCAAAGTACATGTCCCAGGAGGCACTTTGTGAGAAAGTCTCCACATTGTAGACTGGTTCGTCTCGGGAGATCATCTCTGAGTGGAGAATCTTTAGGCAATGGATGCTCTGCGAGGAAGTCTGCTAGAGCTTGCCCTTTGATTGCTTTTTGTGGTACATACCTAATATCAAATTGTGACAGAAGGATGGACCATTTTGCCAGTCGAGCATTGAGAGAACCTGCCTTTGTGACAAGGACCTTCAAGAGGTTGACCCTCGAGACCAGGTAGACTGTGTTGGAAAGCAAGTAGTGACGCAGCTTTTGTACGGCGAACATCACTGCAAGACATTCTTTTTCGACTGGAGAGTAGCGATGCTCTGCACCTACTAGCATGCGGCTGAGGTAATATAGAGCAGCTTCTTTTCTTTGATCATTTTCTTGCGCAAGCAGAGCTCCCAGAGAGTGATCAAGGGCTCTTGTGTACAAGATGAATGGTTTTCCAGTGGTAGGAGCAGCTAACACTGGAGGTTTTGTCAGGTATGACTTGATGTCTTGGAAAGCAGCTTCACAGTCAGCATCCCAGACAAAGTTTACACCTTTTTTCATCAACCGGGAGAATGGACGGCATTTCCCCGAAAGATTGGAGATGAACCGTCTGATGTAGGCCAATCTCCCTTGAAGCCCTTTGAGTTCTCTCAAGGTTTTTTGATTTGTTGCCGATGATCATGGAGCGGATTCTGGCTCTCATGTTGTTTCGGCAGATGTCGACTAGCGACGCTTGTGGCAATACATCAGAGCATTTGTATGCCATTGCTTTCCACTTGTGAATGAAGTCATATGTTGATTCATTCTCCCCCTGTTTTAGGCTGCACAGCTGAGCCATAGTAGCGGGGTGATCCTCACCTTTGAAGTGAGTCAGGAAGCGTGTCTCTAGCATGGCCCAGTTTTGGATTGAGTCCTCAGGCAGAGTGGAGTACCAATCGAAGGCCGTACCTTTTAGGGGTACTTGCAAAGAGGCGGATCTTGAGTGCATCTTGATCCGCGATAGCTCCCGTCAGGATCTTGAAGTGGATGACGTGCTGTCTGGCTGATCCTTTCCCCGTATATGTTTGGAGAGTAGGATGCTTGAATTTGGTGGGGAACGGGACCGAGTCCATCCATAAGGGATATGGTGGCTTGATCCCATGCTCCTTGAGTATATCCTCTTCTTTTGCTTTGGCGAGGATACCGTCTACGTCCTTTTTGGTAAGGGCGCGTGACTCATTTTCTTCTCTATTAACCTCGTCGTCTTGATGATTCGGAGGAGGTTCATTGTTCGCCTGATTTTGGAAGGCGAGGAGAAGGTTTTCCATCAGAGTTTCAATCCTCTGCTGGCCCTGTTCCAACTGCTGGATGCGGGTGATCGCATCTTCTGGAGGTGGATTGTGGGGTGGTGGCTCGGAATTTGTAGCCAAGACATTCATCCTTCGTGATTCGAACGAAGAAACTGTCCTGGTGACTGAGCTGGGGCTCATTCTTTTTGAAGAGGAGCTTGAGGAAGGATCACTCTGCTGTCCTTTGCTTGAAGGAGCAGGGGATTCTTCTGAATGTCTTCTTGTCCTTGAGACGCTGCGGGTCATTGGACGTCGGACATGGATTTTTGTTGCTGATTTTTGGCGCCTTCTGGTTTTTCCAACCATATGGACGGCAGCAACTTGGTTGGGTCTTTCTTTTTCGACCCATTTGGGAGAGACTTGAAGTGTGGGAGGCTGGGTCCTTTGCTTCTGTAGTCTCTTTTGTCGGTACGACGCGCGGCGGCGTATACGACGAGCAATTTGAGCTTCGGTCAGCTCTAACTGGGCTCTGACGATGAAGGATGTGCTCCCTCGGGCGCAGCAGCCGAGTCTGTCTTCTTTGTAGCTGGGCAAGGACAGGATGCGAACCCTATCCTTTGCCAGTTGCAGCGAAGCTTTGAATTTGTGAAGTTCGGCCCCTGTAGATATGAAGGGTCGAACTGCAGATTTGTAGGCCTTAGCAGGTGCTTGTGGAGGCCTTGTGATGCATGACTTGATTTTGGGCTTGTAGGAACAAGCCGGCTCATGCTGGGATGACTTTGAAGTCAGGTTGGAGATGGGTCTCTCCTCTTTCATGTAAGCAAGAGGATAGAACTGGTTCTCCTTGAGTGGGGCCAGGAATGCTGGCTTAGTGGATGCCTGGGACCTTCTTTGTTTTGGTGAAGGTCTTGGGGACCAAGTCTTGGGGTAGACCTGGTTGTTTGCAGGTTGAGGTTTCGTGGGGCTGCCACGGGCTTCAGGCCTTCTTGTGCTCGCCTTTGGTGTCACGGTAGTGACACGTTGAGAGGCGAGTTTCTGCTTCTTGGAGGGAGCAGTTTGTTCCTCAGGAAGTGGGAATGGTCCCAGCGTCCCGAAGACGATAGTCCGGGGAGTCGAGGTCGACCCGGAGTTCACAGAGTTGCCGAGGGAGTTGACACTTCGGCAGCTGATGGGGCGCTTGTAGGTGCGCGTGGTTTGCTTCTGTTGAAGCATGAGTTGGTGCTTGCTTTCGTCGAAAGTAATGGTTAGTGAAGCTGCCATTGTTAGTTTTTTCGAAAATTTCTGAAACAAGACCACATCCATTAGTAATCACAAGAATATAATGATCATAAATGGGAAGTTCTATGGTTTCGTCTTTTCAAATTGCTCGAGGTAGATGACCCAAGCAATATGAGGAAGGCAAAATGCCAAAGAGGGTACAATTGTTCTGATCGCAGGTATGGTAAGCCCAGAATGGGCATCCCAGTGACTGCTAGAAGCAATTGTGAACTTAAATTCGACTTATCGAGAAGCAGAGCTTGCTCGAAGTAAGAAGAATATAAAGTTGGAGTTACAAATGTGCCGGTCGCAATACAGTAGACCCTGAAAGGGCGTACTAGTACCGCTAGACACAAATGTTTTGAGACCGCATCTATGAGATGAGATTCTCTGTTTTGAAAGGTCAAGATTAGATTCATCAAAGAGAGCATATGGTATTCCAATCTGAACACGGGCTCAGCGATTTCCGCGAGCGCCAGTGCTCAGAAAGAAATGAACCATGATTTCTCGGATCTGAATCTAAAAATGACGAGTTTTTTTTTTGAAAGGCCAATATCGGGTTCATCAAAGAGAGCAAAAGGCACTCCAATCTGAACACGGGCTCAGCGATTTCCGCGAGCGCCAGTGCTCAGAAAGAAGAAGACCAAGATTTCTCCAATCTAAACCCAAAATGACGGAAGTTTTTTTTTTTTTTTTTTTTTTTTTTTTTGAAGTTTTTGAAGATTTTTTTTTTTTTGAAGATTTTTTTTTTTAAAAAATCTTTTTTTTTTTATTTTTTATTTTTTTTTTTTAAGATTTTTTTTTTTGAAAATTTTTTATTTTTTATTTTTTATTTTAAAATTTTTTATATTTTTTTTTATTTTTTTTTATTTAAAAGACGAGAGAGTACACATAGGCCTCCTAACCTGGTCTTATGAAATCTTGATTGATAGAATTGCCCCCAGGTAAGGGTAGGATTACTTAATGAACCCGTTTGGAGGACCCTTGCCTAGAACAGTCAAGCTGTCTCCACACTCTGGACAAGGCTTTTCTTTGAATCAACCATGATCAAAGAACACAGTTGGTTTAACCTTAGTGGTCTATGTCTTTTTTTTTTTTTATATATATATATTTTTTATTTTATTTTTATTTTTATGAATTCATCGAAGAGAAACCATGGCCCAAAACCTTAGTCGAACAGGCTCAACATTTCTGCAAGCGCGATGAACGATAGGAACAGATCAAGGTTTCTCAATTTTGAATCCAAATTGAGAAATCTAAAAATTTTTTTTTTTTTATATATATATTTTTTTTATTTTTGATGAACTCATCGAAGAGAAACCATGGCCCAAAACCTTAGTCGAACAGGCTCAACATTTCTGCAAGCGCGATGAACGATAGGAACAGATCAAGGTTTCTCAATTTTGAATCCAAATTGAGAAATCTAAAATTTTTTTTTTTTATATATATATATATATTTTTTTTGATTTTTTAATGAACTCATCGAAGAGAAACCATGGCCCAAAACCTTAGTCGAACAGGCTCAACATTTCTGCAAGCGCGATGAACGATAGGAACAGATCAAGGTTTCTCAATTTTGAATCCAAATTGAGAAATCTAAATTTTTTTTATATATATATATATATATTTTTTTTGATTTTTGATGAACTCATCGAAGAGAAACCATGGCCCAAAACCTTAGTCGAACAGGCTCAACATTTCTGCAAGCGCGATGAACGATAGGAACGGATCAAGGTTTCTCAATTTTGAATCCAAAAATGACAAATCTGATTTTTTTTGTTTTTTTTTTTTAAAATTTTTTTTTTTGAAAAGAGAAAGAATGGAAATAAATTCAAAGAATTAGAAATTTCCAAACAAAAAATCTCATCTCATTTTTTTTTTGCAGAATTCAACATAGGCCACCAATTATAAAGTAGCCAAGGAATCGAGAAAAGAAATATAAGCATAGAGCAAAATATATGATATGCAAATATTTCATTTCTAGCATCGTGTTCTCAAATAAACGAGTCCCACCGGGTGATGCCAGCTTGATGGACCGCGCTCCTGCTCGAGTTCTACCGAGGTCGGCGGACGTGGGAGTCCGTCGGGTTCCGACCCTTTCGTAACCGGGGGGCAGGGGCGTGCATCAACATTTCTTTTTTTTGTGGGTGTGCCAGATTTTCTATTTTACTTGGAATTGCAAATGGTGATCCGGAGATCAACCTTCGCAAGTAAAAAGGAAATCAACTTCTTTCAAGTTTTCCATTGCACATATATTTAAGAAAAGAGACATTTTCTTGATTTGCCGTGAAAGGCGATTTTTTTTTGGCATTTATAGCCGATTTTGGCGTTTATAGCCGATTTTTGGCGTTTATAGCCGATTTTGGCGTTTATAGCCGATTTTGGCGTTTATAGCCGATTTACAATCCTTATCAACAATGAAAGACAAGAATTGTGATTTTTGTCTCTTTTAAAAAAATACAAACTACAATGAAAAGCAAGAAAAGGAGGATCTAACTTCTCAGGAGATTGTGGAGGACTCGTTTAGATTGACGGTCGCAAGCCATATGTGGGCTTCGCCATCATCCATGCAGATGAGAACAGAGGATGCTATTGATTCGCTTGGCTTGGCTATAACCTCGGGTTTTTAGAAGACAAAGACCAAAGGAAGGTCCTATGTCCAATAAAAAACCGAGTAGACGGGCTGAAAAGCCATATCTAAGCCATTGGAGGCAGGAGGAGAAGGCAAGGACCTTGGGGGGGGTACCCCCCAAGGGACTTTTGTCACCTTGTTGCGGTGGCCGGTGTAGAACTTCCGCAGAGTTTTCTCTCTTTTTCTTTTCTCTGGATTTCTGTCTGCTGTCTGTTGATGTTCTGTCTCTGTTTTTCTGATCTGGATTCCTTTGGAGTGTTCTCCTATTTATAGGCTCTTGGTAGCCATTTAGGAGAGCTTATGGGCTTTTAATGTCATTAAGCCACATAATGGGAGGAGTTACAAAATTGATTTGTTTATTTTGTAACTCCTTTTTCTTGGCTTCTGATTGGCCGGAGGAGATTGAGGGCACTTAATCGCCTTTAATCGCCATGATGGGAGGAGTTTCATGGGTTAAATGCCATGAATCTCTTGACTTGTAACTCCCAAATGCTTGCTTCTGATTGGGCCGTCCAAAGAAATGGATTAATGACTGTAATAAAGCTAGTCAATTAATCGCATTAAGTGGTCGCCGAGCAGCTGAAGAGTCGCGGGTCGTGCCACGTCTTCTGGAATTCTTCTGTCGATGATCATCGATGGATCTTCATGTAGATCGACATCAGATGACCATGTAATTTCAGGTGTTTGTTGCCAACAGCGGGTCGGTGCCATCTGTCCTGTCGATTTCTCGATCGGTCGGGTGGAAAGCACACTTTTTTTGGTTGACCGGGTGGCGATCAATACTGTCTTTGATACTCTTGATGATTTACCCGTGTTTTGGACGGATATCAGAGGACTTGGTGTCTCAAAAGCATGAATTTTGGAAAGTACCAGAGGCTGGGCTTCTCGAATCGCGAAAAAAACGGCGAAAACCGGGGTTTCCGGGGCTTTCCCGGCGACCCCGGGGTCCATGGTCGCCGGCGACCCTGGCCCAGGGTCGCAGGGGCCTGCGACCCTGGGGGGGTTTTCCCCCTTTCTGGTCCCGTTTTGCGTCCGTTTTTTACTTTTTTCTGATTCTTTTTTCTTCTGTACTTTTCTTTGACATTTTGATCATTTATTGGCCTGATTTCTTTGTAGGAAACCTGATGAGAATCCTTGCATTTTATTTTGCAAAGTTTCCAATTTCCTGAGAAAGCCGAAGACTTTGTCGCGCAGAGTTGCCGATTTCCCGTCAGAAGCTGAAACTGGGTCAAACGATGTCGGAATGACCTGAAATTTGGTGTGAAGCCTCTTGAGCAATAAATAAGACCAACCATAGGCTTTTGTTTGAGTTTCGAAGCCGTTTGGGGTCCTATCACCTGCAGACTTGCTTTTTACCGCGATGAAGATGTCGCGGTTTGATGTGCGGTCAACCGATGTCCGATTGACTTGAAATTTGACAGGGAACCTATTGGAGTCATTTTAAGATGATCCATAGGTTCTGTCTTGGAAACCATGGTCCCGGAGAGCTTTTGTCGCCGAGAGCTCCTTTTCGGCTGTCGGAGAAGCGAAGTTAGGCCAAATGATCTTGAAATGGCTTGAAACTTCTTGTGTACTCCTCTTTTGGCTGTCTGGAAGAATCTTGCAGTTTTTGTTTGATTCTGACAAGATTTGATTTTTGGAAGCAGCATTGCCTATTTATGGCAGGTTGCGACTTCATGTAGCTCTTTGGATCTTGGAAAGGCAAAGTGACATTTTTGGTGTCAACAGGAGCCGGATCTTCTTCTTCATCATCTCTTTGTGGCTCAACATTGTTGATTCCACTGGAGTGATGAGAGGTGCTGGGTCAGCAGCATTTTCTTGTACAGCCTCTTGGTCTTCTTCATCATCAGACCAGGATCCTTGTGGCTGTAGGGGGTTATACCAGATTACTGGCATAAGATGAGACTCAGGAACCCATTCTTCATCGGAGAGATATTCTCCTGTTTCAAGGGACTCTTCCCACTCATCTGTGTAGTTGGATTCGAATCCATCATCGGTGTCGCTGGACTCGTATCCATCAATGGAGAATCCAACTACCGAATTGCAAGAGTATGATGTCTCCTGCATGGCTTCTCTGAATTGAGGTGGCATGAAATCACTGAGAGTGAATTTCCTTACCCCCTTTGAAGTCTCTGGAAGGAATGTTTTTGTTACCTCCAGTGAAGCGGTAGAGGAAGCCTCTGCCTTTTCTTTGACCTCTAGTTTTGGCTGGGTCTTCTCTTGCCGTTTGAGCTTGAGGAGATGTTTCCTAGCCTGCCTTCGCTGTTGAGCTGTAGGCTTTATTTTCACGACCTCCCAATTTTCATCTTCCAGGAGATCGGGATGTACCCATATCGGTTGTCCGTCTGGTGTCGGGTAAGGAACCAGTTCCTCGGACACTTCGATTGAGTTTATCACCTTGAAGGAAGTAGTGATCTTCTTCTTCGGTGATCTTGATGTTTGTCCACATGTCACCATGTTGACGGAGGCAGACCCATAGTTTTTGTCAAAGGTGATGACTCCGTTTTTCCACATCTCATTTATTTTCTCTCTCACAACGAAGCATTGATTGAGAGGATGTGAGATCATCTGGTGGTATGGACAGTACCGAGGATCGTTGGTTTTGCCAACATCACCCGGTCTTTTTGGTTCAGGCAAGGTGAGCTTGCCGTTTGCCACAAGAGCCCCGAAAATTTCATCAACATCTTCATCAAACGGGTATTTCTTCTCTACTCGTTCTTTGAAGGCATCAGAGAGTTCAGGTCTCTTACCAGCAGCTTTGTTTTCAGCTTTCTTTGGTGGCTGAGGAGCTGGCTTGGTCTGCACATTGAGGACCTCTTTCTTCTTTGGTTTAGAGGTTGCAATGGCGGTTGGCTCTTTCTTTGATGATTTCTGACTGTTGAGGTCTTTAATCACCGTTTCAGCTTCCATGGAAGCTTCTAGGAGTTCTCCCAGGTTTTTTGATTTGTTGCCGATGATCATGGAGCGGATTCTGGCTCTCATGTTGTTTCGGCAGATGTCGACTAGCGACGCTTGTGGCAATACATCAGAGCATTTGTATGCCATTGCTTTCCACTTGTGAATGAAGTCATATGTTGACTCATTCTCCCCCTGTTTTAGGCTGCACAGCTGAGCCATAGTAGCGGGATGATCTTCACCTTTGAAGTGAGTGAGGAAGCGTGTCTCTAGCATGGCCCAGTTTTGGATTGAGTCCTCCGGCAGAGTGGAGTACCAATCGAAGGCCGTACCTTTTAGGGTACTTGCAAAGAGGCGGATCTTGAGTGCATCTTGATCCGCGATAGCTCCTGTCAGGATCTTGAAGTGGATGACGTGCTGTCTGGCTGATCCTTTCCCCGTATATGTTTGGAGAGTAGGATGCTTGAATTTGGTGGGGAACGGGACCGAGTCCATCCATAAGGGATATGGTGGCTTGATCCCATGCTCTTTAAGTATATCCTCTTCTTTTGCTTTGGCGAGGATACCGTCTACGTCCTTTTTGGTAAGGGCGCGTGACTCATTTTCTTCTCTATTTACCTCGTCGTCTTGATGATTCGGAGGAGGTTCATTGTTCGCCTGATTTTGGAAGGCGAGGAGAAGGTTTTCCATCAGAGTTTCAATCCTCTGCTGGCCCTGTTCCAACTGCTGGATGCGGGTGATCGCATCTTCTGGAGGTGGATTGCGGGGTGGTGGCTCAGAATTTGTAGCCAAGACATTCATCCTTCGTGATTCGAACGAAGAAACTGTCCTGGTGACTGAGCTGGGGCTCATTCTTTTTGAAGAAGAGCTTGAGGAAGGATCACTCTGCTGTCCTTTGCTTGAAGGAGCAGGGGATTCTTCTGAATGTCTTCTTGTCCTGGAGACGCTGCGGGTCATTGGACGTCGGACATGGATTTTTGTTGCTGATTTTTGACGCCTTCTGGTTTTTCCAACCATATGGACGGCAGCAACTTGGTTGGGCCTTTCTTTTTCGACCCATTTGGGAGAGACTTGAAGTGTGGGAGGCTGGGTCCTTTGCTTCTGTAGTCTCTTTTGTCGGTACGATGCGCGGCGGCGTATACGACGAGCAATTTGAGCTTCGGTCAGCTCTGACTGGGCTTTGACAATGAAGGATGTGCTCCCTCGGGCGCAGTTGCCGAGCCTGTCTTCTTTGTAGCTGGGCAAGGACAGGATGCGAACCCTATCCTTCGCCAGTTGCAGCGAAGCTTTGAATTTGTGAAGTTCGGCCCCTGTAGAGATGAAGGGTCGAACTGCAGATTTGTAGGCCTTAGCAGGTGCTTGTGGAGGCCTTGTGATGCATGACTTGATTTTGGGCTTGTAGGAACAAGCCGGCTCATGCTGGGTTGACTTTGAAGTCGGGTTGGAGATGGGTCTCTCCTCTTTCATGTAAGCAAGAGGATAGAACTGGTTCTCCTTGAGTGGGGCCAGGAATGCTGGCTTAGTGGATGCCTGGGACCTTCTTTGTTTTGGTGAAGGTCTTGGGGACCAAGTCTTGGGGTAGACCTGGTTGTTTGCAGGTTGAGGCTTCGTGGGGCTGCCACGGGCTTCAGGCCTTCTTGTACTCGCCTTTGGTGTCACGGTAGTGACACGTTGAGAGGCGAGTTTCTGCTTCTTGGAGGGAGCAGCTTGTTCCTCAGGAAGTGGGAATGGTCCCAGCGTCCCGAAGACGATAGTCCGGGGAGTCGAGGTCGACCCGGAGTTCACAGAGTTGCCGAGGGAGTTGACACTTCGGCAGCTGATGGGGCGCTTGTAGGTGCGCGTGGTTTGCTTCTGTTGAAGCATGAGTTGGTGCTTGCTTTCGTCGAAAGTAATGGTTAGTGAAGCTGCCATTGTTAGTTTTTTCGAAAATTTCTGAAACAAGACCACATCCATTAGTAATCACAAGAATATAATGATCATAAATGGGAAGTTCTATGGTTTCGTCTTTTCAAATTGCTCAAGGTAGATGACCCAAACAATATGAGGAAGGCAAAATGCCATAGAGGGTACAATTGTTCTGATCGCAGGTGTGGTAAGCCCGGAATGGGCATCCCAGTGACTGCTAGAAGCAATTGTGAACTTAAATTCGACTTATCGAGAAGCAGAGCTTGCTCGAGGTAAGAAGAATATAAAGTTGGAGTTACAGATGTGCCGGTCGCAATACAGTAGACCCTGAAAGGGCGTACTAGTACCGCTAGACACAAATGTTTTGAGACCGCATCTATGAGATGAGATTCTCTGTTTTGAAAGGTCAAGATTGGATTCATCAAAGAGAGCAGATGGTATTCCAATCTGAACACGGGCTCAGCGATTTCCGCGAGCGCCAGTGCTCAGAAAGAAATGAACCATGATTTCTCGGATCTGAATCTAAAAATGACGAGTTTTCTTTTGAAAGGCCAATATCGGGTTCATCAAAGAGAGCAAAAGGCACTCCAATCTGAACACGGGCTCAGCGATTTCCGCGAGCGCCAGTGCTCAGAAAGAAGAAGACCAAGATTTCTCCAATCTAAACCCAAAATGACGGAAATTTTTTTTTTTTTTTTTTTTTTTTTTTTTTTGAAGATTTTTTTTTTTAAAAAAAATCTTTTTTTTATTTTTTTTTATTTATTTTTTTATTTTTTATTTTAAAATTTTTATATTTTTTTTTATTTTTTTTTTATTTAAAAGACGAGAGAGTACACATAGGCCTCCTAACCCGGTCTTATGAAATCTTGATTGATAGAATTGCCCCCAGGTAAGGGTAGGATTACTTAATGAACCCGTTTGGAGGACCCTTGCCTAGAACAGTCAAGCTGTCTCCACACTCTGGACAAGGCTTTTCTTTGAATCAACCATGATCAAAGAACACAGTTGGTTTAACCTTAGTGGTCTATGTCTTTTTTTTTTTTTTTTTATATATTTTTTTTTATTTTATTTTTATGAATTCATCGAAGAGAAACCATGGCCCAAAACCTTAGTCGAACAGGCTCAACATTTCTGCAAGCGCGATGAACGATAGGAACAGATCAAGGTTTCTCAATTTTGAATCCAAATTGAGAAATCTAAAATTTTTTTTTTTTATATATATATATATTTTTTTTATTTTTGATGAACTCATCGAAGAGAAACCATGGCCCAAAACCTTAGTCGAACAGGCTCAACATTTCTGCAAGCGCGATGAACGATAGGAACGGATCAAGGTTTCTCAATTTTGAATCCAAATTGAGAAATCTAAAATTTTTTTTTTTTATATATATATATATATTTTTTTTTTATTTTTGATGAACTCATCGAAGAGAAACCATGGCCCAAAACCTTAGTCGAACAGGCTCAACATTTCTGCAAGCGCGATGAACGATAGGAACGGATCAAGGTTTCTCAATTTTGAATTCAAATTGAGAAATCTAAAAAAAATTTTTTTTTTTATATATATATATATATATTTTTTTTATTTTTGATGAACTCATCGAAGAGAAACCATGGCCCAAAACCTTAGTCGAACAGGCTCAACATTTCTGCAAGCGCGATGAACGATAGGAACGGATCAAGGTTTCTCAATTTTGAATCCAAAAATGACAAATCTGATTTTTTTTTGTTTTTTTTTTTTTTAAATTTTTTTTTTTTTGAAAAGAGAAAGAATGGAAATAAATTCAAAGAATTAGAAATTTCCAAACAAAAAATCTCATCTCATTTTTTTTTGCAGAATTCAACATAGGCCACCAATTATAAAGTAGCCAAGGAATCGAGAAAAGAAATATAAGCATAGAGCAAAATATATGATATGCAAATATTTCATTTCTAGCGTCGTGTTCTCAAATAAACGAGTCCCACCGGGTGTGCCAGCTTGATGGACCGCGCTCCTGCTCGGTTCCTACCGAGGTCGGCGGACGTGGGAGTCCGTCGGGTCCGACCCTTTCGTAACCGGGGGGCAGGGGCGTGCATCAACATTTCTTTTTTTTGTGTGGGTGTGCCAGATTTTCTATTTTTACTTGGAATTACAAGTGGTGATCCGGAGATCAACCTTCGCAAGTAAAAAGGAAATCAACTTCTTTCAAGTTTTCCATTGCACATATATTTAAGAAAAGAGACATTTTTCTTGGTTTGCCGTGAAAGGCGATTTTTTGGCATTTATAGCCGATTTTGGCGTTTATAGCCGATTTTGGCATTTATAGCCGATTTTTGGCGTTTATAGCCGATTTTGGCGTTTATAGCCGATTTACAATTCTTATCAATAATGAAAGACAAGAGTTGTGATTTTTGTCTCTTTTTAAAAAAATACAAACTACAATGAAAAGCAAGAAAAGGAGGATCTAACTTCTCAGGAGATTGTGGGGGACTCGTTTAGATTGACGGTCGCAAGCCATATGTGGGCTTCGCCATCATCCATGCAGATGAGAACAGAGGATGCTATTGATTCGCTTGGCTTGGCTATAACCTTGGGTTTTTAGAAGACAAAGACCAAAGAAAGGTCCTATGTCCAATAAAAAACCGAGTAGACGGACTGAAAAGCCACATCTAAGCCATTGGAGGCAGGAGGAGAAGGCAAGGACCTTGGGGGGGGTACCCCCCAAGGGACTTTTGTCACCTTGTTGCGGTGGCCGGTGTAGAACTTCCGCAGAGTTTTCTCTCTTTTTCTTTTCTCTGGATTTCTGACTGCTGTCTGATGTTTGTTGTGTGTTTTTCCGATCTGGATTCCTTTGGAGTGCTCTCCTATTTATAGGCTCTTGGTAGCCATTTAGGAGAGCTTATGGGCTTTTAATGTCATTAAGCCACATAATGGGAGGAGTTACAAAATTGAATTGTTTATTTTGTAACTCCTTTTTCTTGGCTTCTGATTGGCCGGAGGAGATTGAGGGCATTTAATCGCCTTTAATCGCCATGATGGGAGGAGTTTCATGGGTTAAATGCCATGAATCTCTTGACTTGTAACTCCCAAATGCTTGCTTCTGATTGGGCCGTCCAAAGAAATGGATTAATGACTGTAATAAAGCTAGTCAATTAATCGCATTAAGTGGTCGCCGAGCAGCTGAAGAGTCGCGGGCCGTGCCATGTCTTTTGGAATTCTTCTGTCGATGATCATTGATGGATCTTCATGTAGATCGACATCAGATGACCATGTAATTTCAGGTGTTTGTTGCCAACAGCGGGTCGGTGCCATCTGTCCTGTCGATTTCTCGATCGGTCGGGTGGAAAGCACACTTTTTTTTGGTTGACCGGGTGGCGATCAATACTGTCTTTGATACTCTTGATGATTTACCCGTGTTTTGGACGGATATCAGAGGACTTGGTGTCTCAAAAGCATGAATTTTGGAAAGTACCAGAGGCTGGGCTTCTCGAATCGCGAAAAAAAACGGCGAAAACCGGGGTTTCCGGGGCTTTCCCGGCGACCCCGGGGTCCATGGTCGCCGGCGACCCTGGCCCAGGGTCGCAGGGGTCTGCGACCCTGGGGGGGTTTTCCCCTTTTTGGTCCCGTTTTGCGTCCGTTTTTGCTCTTTTTTGATTCTTTTTTCTTCTGTACTTTTCTTTGACATTTTGATCATTTATTGGCCTGATTTCTTTGTAGGAAACCTGATGAGAATCCTTGCATTTTATTTTGCAAAGTTTCCAATTTCTTGAGAAAGCCGAAGACTTTGTCGCGCAGAGTTGCCGATTTCCCGTCAGAAGCTGAAACTGGGTCAAACAATGTCGGAATGACCTGAAATTTGGTGTGAAGCCTCTTGAGCAATAAATAAGACCAACCATAGGCTTTTGTTTGAGTTTCGAAAGCCGTTTGGGGTCCTATCACCTGCAGACTTGCTTTTTGTCGCGATGAAGATGTCGCGGTTTGATGTGCGGTCAACCGATGTCCGATTGACTTGAAATTTGACAGGGAACCTATTGGAGTCATTTTAAGATGATCCATAGGTTCTGTCTTGGAAACCATGGTCCCGGAGAGCTTTACCGCCGAGAGGCTTAATTTGGCTGTCGGAGAAACGAAGTTAGGCCAAATGATCTTGAAATGGCTTGAAACTTCTTGTGTACTTCTCTTTTGGCTGTCTGGAAGAATCTTGCAGTTTTTGTTTGATTCTGACAAGATTTTATTTTTGGAAGCAGCATTGCCTATTTATGGCAGGTTGCGACTTCATGTAGCTCTTTGGATCTTGAAAAGGCAAAGTGACATTTTTGGTGTCAACACTTCATCCAGAAAAACTGCATTGGTGCTGACAAGCACTTTCTGCTCTCTGAGATTATAGAATAACCAACTTTTAGTTCCTTTGGGATATCATATAAAAGTGCATACTTCCGACTTCTATTCCAACTTATCCGTCTTAACCTTCAGCACGTGTGCCAGACAACCCCAAATGTGTAAATGTTGTAGACTAGGCTTTCGCCCAGACCACAACTCCCGGGGAGTCTTAGATATAGACTTAGATGGTACGTGGTTCAATATGTACATAGCAGTATCCAAGGCATGTCTCCAAAAGAATATAGGTAATCCTGAGAAACTCATCATAGACCTGATCATTTCTAAAAGAGTTCGGTTCTTTCTTTCTGCTACTCCGTTCCGTTGAGGCATACCAGGAGTAGATAACTGGGATAGAATCTCATTCTCTGATAAGTATCCCATAAATTCAGCAGATAGATATTCTCCTCCTCGATCTGATCGAAGAGTCATGATACTTTTACCTAATTGCTTTTCCGATTCCGCTTGAAACTCTTGGAACTTTTCAAAAGCCTCGGACTTGCGGTGCATAAGGTATATGTATCCATATCTTGAGTAATCATCGGTGAAAGTGATGAAGTACTCATATCCACCTCTCGCTCTAACATTTATGTGTCCACACACATCAGTATGTACTAATTCCAATAAATCTTTGGCCCTATTGCCCTTAGATGAAAAGGGTCATTTGGTCATTTTGCCTTTCAGACAGGACTCGTAGACAGGAATTGGTTCTACCACCAATGAAGGTAAGATACCATCTTTCACTAGCCTGTCAATCCTATTTAGGTTTATATGACCTAGCCTCAAGTGCCAAAGTTTTGTTGGATTAGATGAAGGTGACTTCCTCTTTAATGATGGTCTATTAATTAATTTGGTATCATGTATCTCATACATTGTGGGAGTTAACAAATAAAGTTCATAGGTTACCTTGCCAGAACATATAAAAGTATCATTCCTCTTTATAACAGCTTCAGTACCAAAAGAAATAGAATAACTTTTATTCACCAAACTAGAAACTGAATTTAAATTCCGTCTTAAAGACGGTACATATAGAATGTCTGCAAAACCAACTTATTATCTGAAAAACATAAAGTCATAACTCCCACTGAAACCGCTTCCATCTGAGCATCAGATCCTAGGTTGACAATGATTTCCCTGTCACTAAGCCTCCTAGTTTCCCGGAACCTGTAATGAGTTACATATGTGATTAGTTGCACCAGAGTCAACACACCAGGATTCTGAAGTACCAGTTGCAAAACTAACTTCAGAAATAAGTGACTCAATCATACCTGAGGTCTTTTTCTTATACAGAAAATCTGGACAATTCCTCTTCCATTGCCCTGTCATACCACAGTGGAAACACTTTCCTTTGGTTCCTGCTCCCTTAACCTTTGCCACACCACCAGTAGTACCATTCTCCTCTTTAGGACCTTTGGAGAATGATTTCTTCTTGCCTTTCCAGCCATTGCCTTTTGGCTTGGTCTTGGCAAATGACTTTTCCGTCATCAGGGCAGTTGGGCTTTTCTTCATAATCCCCTCAGTTGCTACCAGCTGGCTAGACAGCTCGGCAAGAGTCAGATTCATTTTGTTCATATTATAATTGACCTTAAAATTGTTGGATGAATCTGGTAGCGACTCGAGGATTATGTCAATTTGTAAGTCTGCATCAATCGCAGCACCAGTACAACTAACTCATTCAATGAGTCCATCAACTTCAACATGTGATCTTGTACTGGTGTTCCTTCACCCATCTTGGCACTTAGAAGTACCCTCATAGCAGCCTGTCTAGCAGGCCTGCCCTGCTCCGCAAACATTTCCTTTAAGTTCGATATCATATAGTATGCAGTCTTAAAGGATTGATGTTGGTGTTGTAAAACACTAGACATGGATGCCTGTATGTAACATCTGGCCATCTCATCATCTTTGGTCCATTTAGCGTAAAGGTCTTTCTGGTCCTGTGATGCATCTGGCATGGGCTCCTCAAGGTGGGGGGCGTGGTAATTACATATTTGTATCATGAAGCTGTCAGGACAATATCCACGTTTATATTCTAGTCAACGTAGTTAGACCCCACCAACTTATTCTGGTTTAGGATGGTCTCAAGTGGATTGAAAGAATTCGGATGCATGTTTGAAAAACTGTAGCACATAACCATACATTCAATAAAAGAATATAAATGACATTAGGGTTTAGTATTCTACCAAATTCATATGGAATCCTTATTACCACTAAATTTAGAATACATCGGAATTTCAATCCCTTAGGGCATGCCCCCTAGGGGAGTGCGAATACCACTTAGATTGGTGCGGATCAAAGTTGGTCAAAATTAGAGTTAAGACTAACTATCAATGATCCCCATCATTCATTATCATCTAGGTATCTCATACTGAATAATGTATGACTCCCGATTCTCTTTGGTTTCTAAAATACATGATGCAAATCATAGGGGATATTACATCACAATTTTAGTTAAGTGTGACCCACCAATTAATACTGCGTGACAACCATTTTGGGCATCTCCTCCTAGGGGATTGAACCCCCACCACGTCTCACTAATACTATCCAATGGAGATCCATATCTAGTAACCACACAAATAAAAGCCCTCTGAAGCAACAGCCATACTCTTGATGGTGCGGGGCTAATACTTTCCTTACAATGGACCTATGGTGGAAAACCATGGGGATTTCTTAATTTAAATGCCCTCCTCCCACTTAATATTTTAGAATTGAGGATTTCCTTTTAAGGTATTAGGGCCCACAAAATATGAACATCAAATCATCTCATGATAAGACGAAAGATTGGTTCCAAGTCAAGTTATTTTAAGGAAAATCAAGTTTCTTAAATTAGTGCTACCAAAGTATCCATCTCGTGGGTCATCAACACTAATTACAACTCTTTCCAAAAATTAATTTGATTTGACCAATTTTTAGTAACTCGCTATGTTTAGATCAGATTTGGAAATATTCCAAATAAAGCATTCATCCATAAAATAGAAATTGCTAAAAAAAGAAACTAGTCCTCACCTCCACATGGCCCAAGCGGAATAGACTTCTTAGACTTCTAGACTTTCCAAAAATATGAGTTTCCTCAAACTCTTTGGGAAACTCCAAAGCTCTTTTAGTGATCTTCAAACTCTTTGATTAGGAGTCCAACATCACTTTCCTTCTTCGTCTCGAACATCGCCAATAATAGGAAATTACTAGAATTCCTATGCCTCGACGATGAGACTTACATGTTAATCTAACTATGGAAATAAAAGGGCTATAGGAAAATTCATCATGCCTTGCCCTAACGGAAAATAAAGGAAACCATGATGCCCTTTACATTTAGCCTTAAAATAAACCATAAAACCATACAAAAAAAAGACTTGTGGGCCATATGGAGAGGACATAAACCTGCAAAGTTACTATCATGAACATAGAAGAAACATGGTCTAGGAATATACTATTCATCATCTCATGATGAAAATCCCGGACAGCTAAAAAAAAAGAAAAGACATCAGCCTGTTCGCTCGAGCGGACATAAGTTCACTCGAGTGACCCGGGGCGGAAAAACTTGCAGAAATAGCCATCTTTGTCCAAAACCGTCACTTCTTTCTCATTCATTAAAGATATAATTATCAACAAATCTGATCCTTACAAAGCCCTAGCTCTATCCTCGTCACATCTCATGCAAAGATTAGATCTAGACAACTGATCTATTTAGATTAGAGATGAGGAATGGCTCTGATACTAATTGTTGGAAATACGTGGGCCTCGTCGATAGGTTTCAAAAACTTTTGATCCACTTGATAGAGGGATCAAGTATCCATAAGGCTATAAACCTACTCCGTGATCCAATCCTCAAACTCAATAACAATATCAATATAAAATAATCCATAACATACAAGGAAGTAGTTATACCTTCGGAGCTCGGTTGTGCTCTAGTGGAGAAGTTGCATCTTACTTTGATGACGAAACTCTTTCATGAATCAAATAGCAATCTCCAAAACCCAATCGCCTTCCACACTGTCCCTTATCAGATTTTTTTTTCTCAAGAAGATCGGTAGGATCTTCAAAAGAAATCAACTAGAAAAACAACTAGAAGAGGAACTAGAAGAGATGTGCAACAACTTTCACAAGAGAGAGGAGGGCTGGGCGTGCACTTCAAGAGATGAAGGGGTGTGGACGTCCAAGGGTTTTTTTCCCCTTTTACAGCCTCATGCAATCTTTCTCTTACTTACTAATAATTATTAGAAGTCCCACTTCTAAAAGAATTAGTAACTTTCTCCTTTCTAATTAAAATAGAAGTCTCACTTCCATTAATAATTAGTAACTTACTATTACCACTATTAGAAGTCTCACTTCAAATAAAAATAGTAACTTTCTAATTCCTTTCCATTTAGAGTTCTACAAGAATTAGTATCTTTCTAATAACTGGGCTAGGATGGGGACCACTAGGGATTCCATAGAAAGCTGGATCCAACGAGCACACGCGACCCCACATGTCATGTACAATTCGGGCCCACAATTAATTGCAAATAACTCCACTATATAAACGTAATTGAACTCCAATCTCAGGAATAAATTACATAGAGAAGATCCTAAACTTCCTTATTACCACAAGTAGGCCCCTCCATCTATATCCATGGCTCAATTGGACCTGTCCACCAAATTAGATCCATATCTTATTATCATTGAGCCCCAATTAATTATAGTGATCATCAGTGCCTAACCAATTAACTCTTAATCGGAATGGGTGCGCACTTACCAATGATAAATCCATTAATTAGCACAAGGGGATAATCATGATAGATTTTATTTTGACCATTGAATGTTCTCACAGCTCTACTACCACGTACCCAAACCATCGAGGTGTTGACCTACAGTTGGCCTCACTCATTGGTGACTCAAAGCAAATGAATAAATAGAAACTTGAGTTCATTAATGTCTCAAGATTGAGAGCCTATTGCTCGGGAATTATGAGAGCAGACCTTTAGAATAAAGACAGTATTCATATGGTGCTTCTCATGGTCCTTCAATACATCTAATGTACCAGCACTATGATCCAGAATCTTTCATTCTGATGATCGAGACAAATCACATTATCATATAGTGATCAAAATGCCGCAACCTTGTCAGATGAGATGTCAAGTCTCATCACTAGTTATGAAGATATTTCAGTATAAGATTTGTTATACATGTTTCCTGTATATGGATCTCATCCATACACATATATTAAATCTAATATACTTATAGACTCCAATTCATCTCATGAACCATTATGTCATTTGTATTGGTTATGTGCAAATAAGTAATTAAAACATCATTCATCACATGAAGGAAAAGCATGAATATATTGATAAATAAAGAAACTAATCAATTTATTACATCAACTACTGGATTGAGTCCATATAAACTAACAATCTCCCACTTGGGATCAATGCCAATCAGGGTTGCATCTCAAGCCCATCCCGTCTACATGACGCTCAAAGACTTCGGTAGTCAAAGGCTTAATAAAGGGATCTGTCAGATTGTCTGTAGAGGCTATCTTGGTGATTGCAATATCACCTCTCTCCACAATCTCTCTGACAAAGTGATATTTACCCTGTACATGCCTTTGGCGCTTATGGCTCCTGGGTTCCTTGGACTGTGCGACAGCCCCGTTGCTGTCACAGTAAACTGTGAGCGGCTGTTGCGCCAAAGGTACCACTCCAAGTTCCAGAAGAAATCTTTTGAGCCATACTGCTTCCTTAGCTGCTTCACAAGCTGCTACATATTTAGCTTCCGAGGTGGAATCAGCGGTACATTCCTGTTTAATACTCCTCCAATTTATAGCTCCGCCGCCAAGCGTAAAAACTTATCCAAAAGTTGATTTCCTGGAATCCTTATCTGAGATGAAGTAGGAGTTTGTGTATCCGACTGGAATCAACTCATTACTACCATAAATCAACCTATAATCTCTATTTTTTTCAAGTAATTGAGAATACATTTTACAGCAGTCTAGTGGTCAGGTCCTGGGTTAGACTGATATCTGCTGAATAGGCCCACTACATGACAGATATCCGGTCTTGTACATAGCATAGAATACATGAGGCTACCCACAGCCGAAGCGTATGGTACTGCTCTCATATGTTCCTTTTCCTCAGGTGTCTTGGGACACTGATCCTTGGAAAGGTTCATTCCATGCATGAAAGGTGTGATACCATTCTTAAAATCTTGCATAGCAAATTGTACCAGTACCTTATCTATGTACGTAGCTTGGGATAAGCCTATCATCCTATTTTTCCAATTTCGATATAGTTTGATCCCTAGGATGTAGCTTGCTTCTCCCAAATCCTTCATATCAAAAGTCTTAACCAACCAAACTTTTACTATTGACAATATTCCTATGTCACTCCCTAGGAGAAGGATGTCATCGACATATAATACGAGAAAAACTACCCTGCCTCCTTCTGTTTTCATGTACACACATGACTCATCCGGATTTTGACAAAAACCAAATGTCTTGATTGCCTGGTGAAAAAAAAATGTTCCAGCTCTGAAATTCTTGCTTCAGTCCATAAATGGACTTCTGCAATTTACAAACTCTTTGCTCTTGGTTGTTAACTATAAAACCGTCTGGCTACATCATATAGATGTCTTCCTCAAGATGGCCATTGAGAAATGCCATCTCAACATCCATTTGCCAAATCTCGTAATCGAGATGAGCTGCTATGGATAAGAGTATCCGGATGGACTTGAGCATGGCTTTCGGAGAGAAAGTTTCCTAATAATCGATGCCTTCTTTCTGAGTATATCCTTTCGCAACAATCCTCGCCTTAAAGTTCTCAACTCTTCCATCTGGTCCTCTCTTTCTCTTGTAGACCCAATTGCACCCAAAATGTTTAACATTGGCAGGCAAGTCCACAAGTATCCAGACATTATTGGAGTACATGGACTCTATCTCAGCTTTCATAGCATCTTGCCAACGTCCCGAGTCTATGTCATTGTTTGCTTCATCATAGTTACAGGGATCTTGTTCCAGTTCTTCCGGGATTGCCTCGTAAGACTCTCCCAAAAATGAGAACATGTCAGGAGGCCTGACAATTCTCCCACTGCGACGAGGCACTAGGGTAACAACTAGGTCAAGTGGGGTGGATTCTTTTCAAGTTTGGTTTCATTTGGATTTGGAATTGATGAGGGGCAAAATATGCAATATTTAACAGTCATCAATATGCTTTGGATGCTGCGACATACATACTAAATCTCGTAGCATTTAAGTCTATACCTAAGACGGGGGGAGTTGTGGTCTAGGCGAAAGCCCTGCCTGCACCATTTGTATATTTAGGGTTATCCTGCACATGTGCTAAAGGTAAAGACGGACAAGTTGGAATCGAAGTGGGAAGTTTGCACTTTTATAGGATATCCTAATGGAACTAAATGTTGGTTATTCTATAATCCCAGAGAGCAAAAAGGACTTGTTAGTGCCGATGCGGTTTTTCTGGAAGAAGATTATATGATTAACCGGAATACTTTAGAAAGGGTTATCTTGAAAAAAATCCAAGAACAATTAGTTCCAAATAAAAAAAATCGAAACTTGAGGAAGACCGGCCCTTTCCTGAACCAGTAGTTACACCGGAGCCTCATCGTAGTGGGAAGATTGTTAGGCCTCCTAACAAGTTCACGTTACTAGGAGAGTCTTATGAGGCAATTCCGGAGGAACATGAACAATATCCCTGTAACTATGATAAAGCGATAAATGACCATGATTCGGGACGTTTGTAACATGCTATGAAAGCTGAGATGGAATCCATGTACTCTAATTAGGTCTGAAAACTTGTGGACTTGCCTGCCAATATTAAACCTATAGGGTGCAAATAGGTCTACAAGAGGAAGAGAGGACCGGAATGAAGAGTTGAGACCTTTAAGGCCAGGTTTGTTGCGAAAGGCTATACTTAGACAGAGGGAATCGATTATGAGGTGACCTTCTCGCTAGTAGCCATACTCAAGTCCATCCGGATACTCTTATCCATTGCGGCTCATTTCGACTACGAGATTTCGCAAATGGATGTCAAGACGGCGTTTCTTAACGGCCATCTTGAGGAAGACATCTATATGATGCCGCCAGATAATTTCGAAGCAAAGAACTAAGAGCAAAGAGTTTGCAAACTGCAGAAGTCCATTTATGGACTGAAGCATGCATCTAGGAGTTGGAACATCCGTTTTGACCTGCAAATCAAATCTTTTGTTTTTGTCAAAATCCAGTTGAGTCATGTGTGTATATGAAAAGTGAAGGAGGGAGGGTAGTCTTTCTTGTATTATATGTGGATGACATCCTTCCCCTTGGGAGTCATATAGTGATGTTGTCAACTGTCAAAGTTTGGTTGGCAAAAACGTTTGATATGAAGGATTTGGGAGAAGCAAACTACATCCTAAGAATCAAGCTTCATCAAGACCGAAAAAATAGGATAATTGGCTTATTTCAAGCTACGTATATAAATAAGGTACTGGTATGGTTTGCTATGCAAAACTCCAAAAAGGATATCACACCTTTCAAGCATGGAGTGCACCTTTCCAATGATCAGTGTCCCAAGACAACTAAGGAAAATGAGCATCTGAGAGCGATACCATATGCTTCGGCTGGTGGGAGCCTCATCTATGCTATGCTTTGTACTAGACCTAATATCTGTCACACGGATGGCCCAGTCAGCAGATATCAATCGAACCCAGGATCTGACCATTGGACTGCTGTAAAATGTATTCTCAAGTACTTGAGAAGGACTAGAGATTACATGTAAATTTACGGCAGTGATGAGTTGATTCCAATTGGATACACAGATTTTGACTTCATGTCAGATAAGGATTCCAGGAAATCCACCTCTAGATACGTGTTTATGCTTGGGGGCGGAGCTATCAGCTGTAGAAGTATCAAACAGGAATGTACTGATGATTCCACCTCGAAAGCTGAATACGTAGCAGCTTGTGAAGCAGCTAAGGAAGCAGTATGGCTCAAAAAATTCCTTATGGAAATTCGAGTGGTACCTTTGGAGCGACAACTGCTCACAGTTTACTGTGATAGTAGCAGGGTAGTTGCACAATCCAAGGAACCAAGAAGCATAAAAGCCAAAAGCACCTACTGAGAAAATGTCATCTAGTCAGAGAGATTGTGCATAGAGGTAACATAGCTATCACCAAAATAACATCTGCGGATAATCTCACAGATCCCTTTACTAAGCCTTTGACTACCAAAATCTTTGAGCGGCATGTAGACGGGATGGGCATGAGACGCAACCCTGACTGGCATTGAGTCCAAGTTGGGGGGTGTTAGATTGTATGACCTCAATCCAGTGGATTATCCGAATAAATTGATTTGTTTCATTAATTAATTTATATTTTCAGGCTTTATTCATGAGATGAATGGTATTTTATTTTATATTTGCATAAGACTGATACAAAATGACATGATGGTTCATGAGATGAACTGAAGCCTACAGGTATATGAGATGTGATCCATGTGTTTGGATGAGATCCACATATAGGAGACATAGATCACAAATCTTATACTTATATTGATTCACAGCCAGTGATAAGATTGGGCATCTCATCTGATAAGGTTGCAGCATTGTGATCACTATGAAATAGTGTGATATGTCTCGATCATCAGAGTGTAAGCCTCTGGATCATTGTGCTGGTACATTGGATGTACTGAAGGACCATGTGTAGCACCTTGTACAAATCTGTCTTTGATTAAAGGACAACTCTCATAATTCCCAAGCAATAGGCTCTTAATCTTTATAGATTAATGGACTCAAGTTTCTACTATACATTTACTTTGAGTCAGCAATGAGAGTGAGGCCAATTGTAGGTCAACATGTCGATATCTTGGGTACGTGGTAGTTAGGCTGTAGGAATATATAATTCTCAAAATTGAATTACATCCTCATAAATATCCCCCTTGTGCTAATTAATGTATTTTATCATTAGTGAGTGCACACTCTTCTCGATTAAGAGTTAATTCGATGGCACTGATGATTACTGTGATTAATTGGGTCACAAGGATAATAAGAGATGGATCCAATTTGGTTGGATATACTTATTCCAATAGATCCATGGATATATTTGATGGAGGGGCCAAGTTGTAGTAATTGGGAAGTTTAGGGTATTCTTGTAATTATTCCTAAGACTGAAGTGCAATTACATTTAATTAGTGGACTCATTTTCAATTAACTGTGGGTCTGGAGTTCACAAGAGATGTGGGGTCCAGATTCCTAGTTGGGGCCAGGTTCTAAAGAATCTCTAGTGGTCCCCATGCTAGCTAGCCCTAATAAGAGAATGTTACTATTCCTATTATAACTCTTAAGGAAAGGAGGAGTATGATACTTACTAAGTATGGAAGTGAGACTTCTAATCTTGGTCTAAGAGGAGGTGTGCCATAAACTATAAATAAGAGGTGAGAGTTAGAGATCTCTATACAACAAGAATCTCTCAAGTTCCTATGTCTTCCTCATTTCTCTCATCCGGTTTCCTACTAGAGATCTAGGATTTTATTCTACTTGGAGATCCCACCATTCTCCTTTAGAAGCTCTCTAAAAGGGTCATAGCGTGGACAAACACATATGCAAGGGAGATCAAGGTTTGCAAAAAGATTTTTCGTAGAGATTAAGTTCTCGATTAGAGCACAACCAAGCTCCAAAGGGATAGATCTATCATCTATTTTATTTAGTAGATCTAGCTGTTTTGTTGCTTCTTGTTTTATCTTCTTGATGGTTGTTTGATCTTAATGCATGAGATTAGGATTTTAGATCTTGGGATTGGGTTCTTGGCCTTATGGATATTTGATCACTACATCAAGTGGGTCAAAAATTTTTGAATATTTATCCACGAGGCCCACCTACGTCCAACACAATTATCTTTCCCCTCTCTCCAACCTCAATTAGCTCATCACAATCTACAATATTTTTAGAAGTTAAACTATTGGCTCCACTTCTGAAAACTCGTGGGATCTAGATTTTGCAAATAGTATTGAAAATGCATTTAAATAAAATTATAAAAAATTACAAAAATAAGATTTTTACGAAAAAATTATGCTTGAATCCTGATTAAATGAATAAGAGTATAAAACATAAAGATGGTGGAATAGGGTGCAGTAAATTTTTTTGGAACACAATCACCTCTCTAACGATGTCGTTGCCACTAGATGATATCTCTGCTTGTGTAGGGATTACCTGTTGGTGTGGATAGTGAGAGAAGGTTGTGGAACTGCTGGAGTGGGTGCGTAGGGTGTGGGAGGGTGATGATATGTTTTGATGATGGAGATGAGGTTGATCTTGTGCAGCGGCTCTTGTTTGGGTCGATTGATAAAGAGTAATGGTGTGCTAGAGTAGACTGATTGGGTTTGGAATAGGTTGGTGAGTGAGATTTCTGCTTTTGACCCATTTTGCACTTACTTTTTTCACTTTCAGGTTGTTCCCATTTGCTTTTTCAACTTTCGGAGTTTTAGGTCTTTTTTGTCACCATTCCAATGTTTGATTTCTCTAACCAAACAGCTGCAACTCACCACCCATTGTCTCATTTTTCAGCCACCTTCACCGTCTCACTCTCTTCTTCTTCTTCTTCCCCATTTATCCGATCTACCAAACCCATCTCATCACCCTCACCACAGCCTTCCATCTCTCCCAATCTCTCTCCATCTCTCCACACCCTTACCAAACAATCCAGATGAGGAAAGTAAGAGTGTGGAGTTGAAGATTTTGATGAAAATGGTAAAATGGGTGATGGTATTGTTAGAGGGGTAAAATTATGCAAAAGGGATAATTATATAAAAAAAATATACAGCACCCTAATGTGTCATTTTTCTACCTATATTTGTTTAATCATAGTTTACTAATAATGTTTTTTTTATAAAAATCACAAAAAAAAAGGACCGCAAAAAGTGAAACTACATATCCTACCTACATGTAGTTCCTAGTCCTTTGGTTCTAATTTCTGAATAGGTGCTTAGATGTACTCCAGATTAACTTAAAAAAAAGTGAAGAAATTTCCCTTTGTATAACTTTCCAACTGGAAAAAAGATATAGTAATTTTCTTTTATACTGGGATACGATTCAACTGGTAGCTAGGGTAATGCTTTCTTATTCAAATCAATATAATAATTTTCTTTTATATTAGGATGTGGTTCAACTGGTAGGGTCATGCTTTCTTATTCTTTTACATTTGAAAATTTCTCCATTTTGGTCCTTGAAGTATATGGGATCACCATTCATCCCTTCATTTTTTGACGATTTGTATTTAGGTGTATATAGAGGGTTACACCCCATACCGAACGTCGTACTCAAATCCAATATTTAAATAAAAAAAAGTTTTTTTCCGTTCAAATCACATTAATTAAATAAAATGGGTGAAAATATTGGACGCAAAATATCTGTTTCAATTTTTTGCATAGTCATAAATATGTATTTTCTTTGATTTTTCATGTAGAAAAACAAGAACTAAAACTACAAAGTGGGGCCCACATATTGAAGATCTGAATAATTAAAAAAAAATGCTCTCCTCTATAGAGTATGGCCTAGTTTTGCTAAAAAATAAGTGGGCTCCATCGTAAGATTGAGTTTGTAAGAAATATATATAAATAAAATATAAAAAGAATTCATGCCTTTTATACATAATTGATTTTAGCCTATATGAAAATATTAATAAAACTAATTAAAAAGAGTTGGTGTCTTTTATACATAATGATTATATCATTAATTTTAGGGTGAAAGCAACTTATATTAGAACAAAACTTGATTATATCCCATAAAATAAGTGAAAATATATTTTGACGGATTTAGATTGGAGAATGTGGCCTATGACAGTTTTGCATCATCATGTAAAGAGCACGCAAGACTTGGACAATAAAGTCTCGCCAGGAAAGTTTGGTTGTCGGCAGGGGCAGACGAAGGAATTTGAACGAGGAGGGGCTCCATGTAAAAAAAAAAAATAGGAGAAGGGGCAAATATAAGAGAAAACTTAATAAATCTCCAGAATTTGTATGCGGCTTTTTCAAAATTCTAAAGCCCTTTTCAGGTTTGGCTGAGGCTTCAGCCCCACAATATACCTAGGTCCGCCGCTGGTTTTCAGAATGTGGTAGTCATTTCAAAAGTGCCTACTTTACCTAAGTAGCACTCAATCTAGGATCAAGACTTCAAAAGTACTTTGAGCCGTCCAATGCTTCCCATAAAACGACAGATTAAGAGATGAATGAGACTCTTGCCAATGACATTAACGCCAATACCGATCCCCAGAACACAACCGTCCAATGATTCCCAAAAATTCAAAGTAGCACTTACAATCCAAACACCCGCACACCAAGTACTGCCAATGTCAAGAGTCAACTAGAACAGCTTCACAGAGACCCAAACCAATTCACTGGAGAAATAAAATGAGACTCAGAATGAAACATTTTTTTTGTTTAAAGGGTAAATGTATTAAGAAAGGGGGAAAAAAGAATACAAAGGCACAGAAGCCTTTAAAAAAAATGAAAAATACAGAGGAAGCAGAGCTTAGCCCAAAGACCCAAAGAAGAAACCAAAACCCAAAACAAAAGAGACCATATGGAATTTAAATTCACTGAGATATTCAAAAGCATGAGGAGGGAGGTGACCTGGTTACTGACAAAAGGTTTGAAGATTTTCTTAAGGCTGAAGCATAAGTCATCCTGCAAGTGAGCTAAAGTCTGATTGAGAGGAGGGTGGAGATCATAAAAAAATGGCAGCATTTCTGGTCTTCCATATAGCATAAAGAACGGATAAGAAGACAGACGCCATAAGTTTCTTCTCAGCCCAGTCATTTCCTCTAGAAAGGGATAGCCAGAGGGAGGATGCAGAGCAACAGGCGGGAAAAGGAACGCAGGAAGCATCGGTCAGCCAAAGCCAGAGAAATTGGGCTATAGCGGAGGAGAAGAAAAGGTGGCTAACTGAGTCGTCACCATTGAAACAGAGATTGCAACGGGAAGCTAAGGAGAATCCAAGTTGCTGTAGACGAGATTCTGTGGGAGTTCTGTTTAGCATCAATCGCCAACCGAAGCAGCTAATTCTGGGGATGGAAATGCCATTCCATATGAAAGGAGGCCATTGGAGGATGGGTCCCCTAGATCTGATAGTGTTCCAAACGGCGTGTTTCCAAACGGCGTGCAGAGACAGCTGTCCATCAGGGGCTTCTTTCCAGTAGAGGTGGTCGCTGGCAAACTCACTAGGAGATAAGAAAGAAGTAGCAGAAGAGAGCAGGTCATGAACAGCAGGTGGTAAATTGTGGGGGATATGCCAAGAGCCTGAATGGAAGAGAGAGGCAAGGCGATGGTCCAGGGGAAATTGAAGGCTGGGGAAGACCGCAGAGATGGGTTTGATACCACACCAGGTGTCTTGCCATGTGTCAACGTCTAGACCATTACCAAATATCCAAGCACTACCCTGATGGATGATATGAGCGAGCTGACGGAATTTTTTCCAAATGCAGGATCCATAGATAGATGTTGCATTGTTCCAGATATTGCAGTTCTTGAAGTAGCGGTTCTTGAACCATAAAGACCAGATGGAGCTCATAGTAGTAGCCTGCCAGCCCAGCTTGATGATAGAAGCAGCATTAACTACAGAGATCCTTCTGATACCTAGACCTCCTTCTAGCTTTGGAAGGCAAACTTTAGACCAGTTAACATGATGGAGCTTGGAAGAGGTAGCGTTGCCTGACCAGAGGAAATGTCTCATCAATCTCTCAATGGAATTGCAAATGGAGACTGGAAAGGGAAGGATGGATCCTATGTGTTTAGGAATAGTTGAGAGCACATGTTTGATAAGGATCAGGCGACCTGCAAATGAGAGGGATTTGGCTTTCCTGGCAGTCAATATAGCATTAATGGAATGCAACAGAGGGAGGAAGTGATTTCTCTTTGGAGAGCCAAAAACAATGGGGAATCCCAAATATTTGAGCTGAGCTTTGGATTGATGTATACCAAAGATGGAGCAGATTCTAGCTTTCCTACAGGTCCCGCATTTGCCGAGGAAGAGCTGACTCTTAAGGAGGTTGATGTGTTGACCAGAAGAAGATTGATAAATCTCAAGAAGGTATTGAATTGCAAGAACACCAGAGGTTGCTCCTTTCATTAGAATGATGATGTCATCTGCATAAAGAAGGTGGCAGGGGTGAAAAGGACAGAGGATAGGGGGAGGATAGTTCCTTGGGAGTGGAGGTCATGGAGGTGTAGGCTAAGAATTTCTTCAATAATAATGAAAAGGTAGGGTGATAGGGGATCAGCTTGTCTTAGGCCACATGAAGAGCTAAAAAAACCATGGGGGGGAGCGGTTGATCAAGACCGAACATTTGGTGGTGTAGACGCATTCTTTCATAAGGGAAATCCAATCTTGAGAGAAATTGAAAAATCAGAGGGCAGAGAAGAGAAAAGACCAGATGAGTTTGTCAAAGGCTTTAGAGATATCTAACTTAAGGCAAAAGGAGCCTTTACTGAACTTGGATTTGATCTTTTGAAAGAGTTCAAAAGTCAAGGCTGCATGGTGGTGGATAGATCCGCCTGAAATGAAGGCTGCCTGGTAAGAGGAGAACAATTTTGGGAGAAGGGTGATGAGCCTAGAGGATAGGATTTTGGAGATTATTTTGTAAGAAAAGTTCAGCAAGCTAATAGGTCTGTAGTCAGCAAAGGTGGCAGGGGAGTTGGATTTTGGGATGAGAGCAAGGAAGAAGGCATTGGAAGCTCTGAGGATTTTTTTGGTTTGGAAGAAATGTTGCATAGCTGTAGTCACGGTTTGACCTATGATGTCCCAAGCTGAGGTGAAGAAGGCCCCATTGAAGCCGTTCGGGCTAGGAGAGCTGTTCTTCTTAAGAGCAAAGACAGCTGCTTTAATCTCTGGATCAGAAGGGATAGATACTAAGTTGAGGTTTTCCAAGTCTGTAACCTTTGGGCTGTCAGTCTGAAAATGAATTGGGTGTAGCTGGCCGGCATGAGGTTTGAAAAGATTGGAGAAGAAATCCGGTCCAGAGCTTGATGTCGGATGATGAGAGGATCATCAGTCTGGATACCATTAATTGAAATGTGCCTAATCCTGTTGAAAGAACTTCTGGCTTTGCCAGAATGGTGGAAGAAAGTAGTATTCAGGTCTCCCTCCTTAAGCCAAGAAATTCTAGATCTCTGCTTCCAATGGATCACTTGGGCTTTGAGGGCATCATGGAGAAGAAGCTTGGCTTCCAGAAGGTCATTTCTAAGGGAATCCGATGGGAAGGAGTCATAGAGCTCTTGGCATCTAAGATCCTTGACTCGGCTCAAGACCACCTATGGCCAAGACTCAGAATGAAACATGCCGCTCATAGTTGTAAAATTCATTTCATCTTGGACGAAATTTTCAAGAAATTTCATTATGGTCCACAACCGAAAGGAAACAACCCTCCATAACTTTTTGGCCGATTTTGGTAGATTTTGACTAATTTCCGTGGATTTCAGAAAATTCGGCCAAAATTATTATAAAAAGGACTTTTTGCAATATTCTTCCTTCTAAAAAGCCCCAATCCCTACCCTAGGCCTTTTTCAAACAAAAATAAAAGGAAGGAGGAGGAGAAGAATTCCTTTTAAAATAAGTCTCTTAATCAACTCCCACTTAAGGTAAATCATTCATCAATTTTCTACAATATGATATGTATATATATTTAAGTTTAAATTTTAACCGAAACATAAGTCCGAAAAGTCTCACCGAAATTTCAGAGTCAACCAAAATTTTCCATTTGGAGACCAAATCGAAACCAAAAAGTCTAGGAGCCCGGGATTTGTGCCTGGGTTTCTTGCACGAATCCCAGCTGAACGGCTGGGATCTCCGTGCAGCTGGGATTCGTGCAAGAGCCCGGGCACAAATCTCATGCTCGGTAGCACGTCTCAATCGAAACAGTATTCAAAACAAAATCACAACTATGATGCCACTTCAACTTCTTTTTGTTGGTAAATTGTTTTCGGAATGATATGCACAGCCGTCAATTCTCACCCATGGGAACAATAAAAAATAAAGAAGAGGTGGGTTGTCTGATCTCAGAAGTCAACCTCTGGATCTTTTTCTTTCAGTTCATCAAGGAACAAAACCATCAGATTTGCCATAGTAATTGGTGGCGGGGACCATTGAAAGGAAGTGAACTACTCTCTTGTATATTTATACGTGCCCCCATTGCATTTCTGCCTTGAGTATCGTAAATCCTTTGAGCCACTTATTAATCAGATCAAGGAGAATCAAAGCATCGACAAGATGGCTCCCCGTTATTACACGAAGCTCGTTAAGAGCTCAAGCCTGTTTGAGCATTCCAACGCCAGATATGGGACTCTCTTCGGATGCCTAGCACTCTCCTTTTGTTTTGTCCTTGTGCTGAGACCTTACTTGGGACACTCGGTTGGAACAGGTGATTTAGTACTCATTTAAACCTATAAAAACCCACGTGACAAACCCATTGAAACCAGGATCATTTTGATCAGTTTTAGTGCTTTTTTTGTTAATTTTTTTTTTCTAATATTTTTTGGTTGCACCTAATAGAAAGGGATCGGATCGTCAAACAGGTGAAGACTGCAGCAGTTTAATTGTATGTGGCTCTTAGGTGAAATGCAAATTAAATTATCTGAGCCATCGCATTGGAAGAAAGGCGATTTTTACAGATCACAACCTATGTTATGGGTTATAAATTAATGAATCCTATATTCTTCTAATCATATAATTGGTTCTGAGGAAGGTTAATTAAATTAGTTATCATTCGAGTGCACGATTGACTTAACAACATAGAATTTACATTGAAAAGGTTAGAATGTAAAAAAGATTTCTTTCAAGATTCTTCATCTGAAATTTCACGAGGCGAGGAGTACAGGTTGTTTTCTCCCAAGAAATAGTAGTTACATTCTTCCCATTAATAAACCTGTTGAAGAAATGAAATATGACCTCAAATTCCATTAATATAAACATAAGATCAACCAACAATATCCAATTTTCAATAGGAGTTGGTTCTATCCTCTCTGTGTTTTTTTTCTTTTAAACTGAGAAAATCAAAAATCACGATTTTGATGTTGATAGATGTAGATGCGGAGACTCCGACACACGGCCAGAAATCTATATATATATCCGCTCCAGCGATTGGAAAGGTCCCAGATCTCTACACCTCTTATCTTAAGTATGGAATGGATAGTTATCCAACCCTAGGGCGCCACACTTACTGGAAACGTCTTATCTAAGAAATCCACATCCACTGATACTATTAGGAATCTTATACGTGGGGACAACTCTTACTCTAAGTGAGATTTTGTTCACTTTTCTTGATCTAACGTAGGACCCATGACATTAAGGACTATCACGATTTCCTAGAGATGTTTATAGATACAAAGAGTCCAACAGAAGCAACAAAGCATTTTAAATAACATTCGAAACATTCTTATCATTACACCCACTTCAAATAACTACATTTGTATTTTTTCGCATCAGTTACATCAAACAATTCCTTCCACAACATACTAAAAGCTGATTTTCTGGTTCAATTATTTAGATAATTAGGTCTGATCTGATGTGTTCCTGTTGTATAACTTATTTTTCAGTGAATTCGAAGTTGTGGATGGGCAGTGGTGGTACAAGCATGCCAATGATTGGAAATAAAGACAGTTCTCAAGAATTAGGTAAGGATATCAAAATCTTTTGTGCGCATTAGCCAACATTTAATTATTTCCCAATTCTCCCGTTGTTCGATCTAGGCATACCTCCACATTTGGATTGGTTAAGCTTTTTATACTTCTCCGGTTTTTCAAGATGACTGGGAGGTGGAGGATTTGAGTCATGAGTAATTTTCTCATGCGGAGTCCATGTAACTGTTTGGACAATTCAGTACTCCTAAAGTGAATTGAAGTAAAAAGTAACTTGAAGAGACATAGAAGGAAGATGGCCATGTCAAGTGCCAAATTTTAAAAATCAAATCTTCTTTTTTTTTTTTTCTAAAGAGACAATTGCCAAAAAAAAAAAAAGAGTTAAGCCTCGACTATCTAGAGAGACCCCAAAGAGTCCTTCAAACCTTAAACCCTCGCGCGCCTTTTCACACAACTTTTTTGTATGCCACTACATTTCATATAACTTTTTTATCGTAAAAGTCTACACAGCCAGAGGTTGTGCACGGACTGTGGCACGAGATCCCACCATCGACGGTGGGATCTCACTTTGAAATGAGATCCCACCATCCATGGTGGGATCTCGTGCCACAGCCCGGGCACAGCCTCGGGCTGCGTAGCATGGTTCTTTTTTATCAGCACACAACTATTTGCACAACTTTTTTTAGAACCATGATACACAGCCCGAGGCTGTGCCCGGGCTGTGTAGACTTTTTGCTTTTTTTTATCCCACACGCAAGCATGGGTGTGTATCTCGTGTACGTGTGCATGCACGACTATTACATGGTGATTATGAAATACGTGCAAGCATGCGCATCTTATACACACGCATAAGTGACTTGTATCGTGCGAGTTTGGAAAATAAATTCCGCATAAAATAGTGCACCGACTAAAAAGTTGTAAGTTGCCGTCGACGAAAAAATCGCAAGAAAAGTAGTGTGAACACTGTTTGAGGAATTTTTGGGGGGTTTCACGGTTTGGAGGACCCTTTTCGGTCTTTCCAAATATTTGGGGCTTGTTTTTTGTAATTGCCTTTTTTAAGATAAAAAGGTCAAAAGCCAGTAAATCACAAAAAATCCATCTTCTTTTTATCCAAAAATGTCAAAAGGTACCTTCTTGAGGCTACAAAACGACAAAAGGGCAAGAAGATGAACTTGGAAATTTTGTATGTTTTTATTTTACATCTCTTCTTTTCAGGTCACTTAATTTGAATGTTCACTTCAATACACTTTACAAGTGAATTATCCAAGAAGATTTCTCATCAGTGAAACTGCACCGCTGACCATAATGAAGAGGTCAGGCCCTGCATTAAGGCAGCATATGAAGTTTCACGCAGGAAGATTTCTCAGGAGAAAAATTCACTTTGACCCACTCACCTGAGTTGACTCGTCTAGTTAGGTTTGGGCATGGCTTTCCGAATCTCATCTGTTTTTTCCACTGTTGTGAAGCGGCTAAGAGCGAGAAAATGATCTTTCCAACAACCATCACATGCGACTTTGAAAAGCTAAGATATGATTTCTGCGAAATGAACGGAGATATCAGGATTCATGCGAGTTCGTCAGAGATTCTTCTTGTTTCTTCATCTCAAATGGATCACTATCTGGAAAATGAAACATGGAAGATTAAACCCTATACTACAAAGGACAGTCCTCAAATTATGTCTAATGTAAGGGAATTGTCGTTGAAGTCATTGACTGGTCAGGAACAAGCTCCAAACTGTTCGATATACCATAGCGTGCCCGCTCTAGTTTTCTCCACAGCGGGACACACAGGCAACTATTTCCATGACTTCGCTGAGGTCTTGGTTCCACTCTTCATCACTTCCCGGCAATACCATGGAAATATCCAATTCCTCATCACCGACTTTAAAACCTGGTGGGTTGACAAATACCATGTGATCCTAAAACACCTCTCCAAGTACGAAATCATCAACTTCGACGATGACCACAAAGTGCATTGCTTTTCCAATGTTTCGGTCGGTCTTAAATTCCACAAGGAGCTAGGAATTGATCCTTCAAAAGATCCAAATGGGTACTCCATACTTGATTTCATGAAATTCTTGAGAAGCTCCTACTCTTTGCCGAGAGACTTTGCAATTACCATTGGAGATGATGGGGGAAAAAAACCAAGGCTTTTGATTGTAACAAGAAACAGGACTCGGACCATCACAAACGTTGGAGAAGTAGTTGAAATTGCAAGAAGCTTGGGGTATGAAGTCGTTATTCCAGACCTGGGTTTCGGGGCGTCCCTCTCGAAAATTTCCCAAATCGTTAATTCTTGTGATGTAATGATGGGTGTTCATGGGGCTGGGCTAACAAATGTTGTTTTCCTTCCTACTAATGCAGTACTGATTCAAGTGCTTCCTTTTGGTGAGACGGAGTGGCCAGCTAGAAATTGTTTTGGAGATCCTTCCGTGGATATGAAGATAAGGTACTTGGAGTATAAGATAGAGGAGAACGAGAGCTCTCTTACAGAACAATATCCACATGATCATCCTGTACTTAGGGATCCTGTTTCAATTGCTAAACAAGGATGGGGTCCTTTTTGGTCTATTTACCTGGATAAGCAAAATGTAACGCTTGATGTGGGTAGGTTCAGAGACACACTGTTAAAAGCCCTTGAGCTTCTCCATAACTAGGGTTGATGCCTTGTTGAAAGCTTACATCATTTTTCATCATTTCCTTTCCGATAATGTTGGCTTCCACGAAATAACAGATGGGCTAGGTAAGTTTAACAACTTGGGAAGCTTGGATAAAAGAAGATTGAGGTCTAAGAGGATGTTCTACCAGGAAGAAAAATTAAACCTTTTAGTCGATATGTAAAATCATATTAATATAATGTTAGAAGACCTTGCGCTATGTAGTCTTTAATTTTCTCAAAAATGTGTTCATGTGCATGAAACAGATTGAACTAACAAAGTACCCAAAATTATTATAAAGTTAGTCTCTATCAAAGAGGGCCTGGACGTACCTAAGTAGGAATGTACATTGGTTCCCGGTTCTCCCATTATCCGGAGTGTGCGATCCTTTAAAAACCGGGTCCGGGTCTTGATTTTGGCCCGGGAAAGTAAACGGATCCGGGTCTTGTCCTTTTTTCCCCCATGCCTTAAACGGGTCCAGGTCTCGTTCCACCCTAGTTCCGACTGGTGGACTAGGGACCTGACATATTACCTCGATTTTTAAGATTTTCTTCTAAAAATTAGACTTTTTCCATATCATTCTCTACATATACCCGGACCTAGAACCAACCTATCTACAAAACTAGTTCCGGTAGCATCTTCTCATTAACGATTTCGGTTTGGGAACCTGAAAACTTGTTTCTAGCTTGGTCCAGGTCTAGTTCTGGTTTCATCTTCTCATTAATAGTTTCGGGTCTGGTCCACAAAGGATCCGGACCAGAATCGACACGTGTACATCCCTATCCCAAAGTACGTGATTGCCTCGTCTGTGGTAAGAGGATGGCATCGTGGGTAGCAGTTGTTTGAAACGTATCCATCACCTGAAATGAAAACTACCTGAACAATAGTTTTGAGGCTTAAAAATTGTACAAATAGACCAAATCCCATCATTAGACAAAATAAGATCGGTGTCACATTTTTCATGATGAATGTAGTAACCTACAAATTTGGATGGGCCAAGCTTTCGTCCCCCTTAAGAGTCATGGAAATAGGGGAGGGGGAGTATCGGGTGTTATAGGGCTTTACTGTTTAAGTATGGGAAGGTCAAGCGGAACCCTTCAGGGCGAGCTTTAGCATAAGGCAAGAAAACCCCGTGCTTCAGGCCCCCAAAAAATAAGTCCCCAAAAAAGTAACTAACATCTTTATTTAAATCCCAAAAAATAGGGCCCTAATTAAAGCAATTGGCATATTTTCAAATCTCAATAGAAGTAACTATCGTGATTTTGTTTCTCCCCAAAAAATAAGGCCCCGTGAGCAGCCAGTTTCAAAGGAAAAAAAAACACTCCCATCAAAACGTTTCAGGTCATTCTTTCTCTTCAATGAAACGAACTTTCTTCTTTATCAATAGCAAGCCTCTCTTACCAAAAATAAAAAAATTAAACAATACCAAACTAGTGTGCATGCTATCGTTGCTCCTCTATGTTTTATTGTTCCTAGTGCAAGAGTTTTTTGGTAGTTGGTACGTCTTCAAATCTCTCAATCTAATCTGCAGATTTTGCTATTATTACGATGGATTAGATCTGCATTTCCACTTCTCAATCTCTCAGTTCTTTCTTTATTTCGACTTCTCCTCTCTACTATGGTGTTTGTTTGTAGTATTATATTGTAATTTGATGACGAAGATGGATGTTATTTCTTTGTATAAAGAGCTTAATGATAATGGGATGAACTGTGGTTTGTGATTTCTTGTGATGATCATGACCCTGATTTAGGAATTTTGTATCACAAAAAAAGAGAAAAATAGATTTGAAATAAAATATTTATAATAATATAAAAAAATAGAAAATGCCTCATTTTGAATTATCCCTTTAGGCCCCAAATTGCGAGCCGACCCTGGAACCCATGAGATTGGTTGGTCCACTAAATCCATAAGAATCCTTACAAAAAAATTGCATAATTCCTAATTATCGCAAATTTTTATTTTGGTTCGATGGAGCATAATCCACTTGCAATATAAATGATGAAGGTTTTACTCAACCTTCTATTTAAGCCTAAACATAGGCTAAGGTCCTTTCTCAGATTATTATATGAATTCTAAACACAAATAATTAAATTAATTAATTAACCTAATTCCAGATAAGAATAAATCACCACAAAATAGTAAGAGGCACAGGTTTTTACGTGGAAAACCTAACTCGGAAAAAAACCACGGGTGGTAGAGACCACCGAAAGCAAAGCACTATAATATGAAGATTACAAGTGAACTCACTAGACCTTTGTCCCAATTGTAACTCAACCTAAAAGGACTGTGAAGTACTTGCCGACAACCCGCCGTTCACCTTCCACGTGCTAGCTTGAAACCCACCTTGAACGCCCCTTCAAGGTGCTTGATCAGGGAAAAATAATGATTCTTCAGCACAAGCTCCCTTGCACAAATAAGCTCACAAAAACTCTCCAGAGATGAATCTTAAAACTCAAGTGAATATTATCTCTTCTATGTGTTGTTTGTGGATGCAAGGGGTTAATAAATAGCCCAAGGTTCGTGCAAAATCCTCTTAGAGATAAAACAGGACTCTTAGAAGAAGTTTGGAATGGCAGCATAGAAGAGTCCCGTTTGGGACAAAAACTCCCAGCTCGCTATAGTGAGCTTCAGTCTCGCTATAGCGAGACTGCATTCTGTCATTGACAGAACTGCTTCTCGCTATAGCGAGACTGGGTTCTGTCAAGTTACTTGAAGCCTGAGGAGTCTGTCCGGGAAAGTTTCTCTTGATGTCTTTTGATTACTTTGGAACACTTTTAAGTGTATCAAGGTCTTCCGAAGAGGTCTTCACAAACCAAATGTTTCCTTCACAGTCCTATTCTAAAATAAATACAAAATACAACTCGATTAGGACTCTAAGTTTTGTTCAAGATAAAAGAATTAGCCAACTAAAATTCTAACAATCTCCCCCTTTGGCAATTCATGAACAAAACTCCTAATACATAATAGATCTCCTATCCCAGTACAAGATAAACTTTAAAAAGGCTGTTTAAACAACTGAGACCAATTGTCTGGAAGATTAACCTGCCCGAAATGTAAACCTGAAAATAAACCGAGGGAAAGAACAAGCATAATATCACAGAACTAGAATTAATCAGTTTGTTAAAAAGTCTGTCTAAGTCTAAGACATAAGGTACTCCCCCTTTTTGTTTATGGGTTCGACAAAGCAGCATAACAGAAAATAAGGGAGGGATAGGTTAGCAAAGATAATAAAATGCAACATAGAGATAAAGAATAGCACTGTAAACAGATCACTGATGGCGAAGCTGATTGAATATATCTGTGATGTGATTACGGAGATCAGTGAAGCCAGACGATATCCTGCCATCCATTTGTTCAATCTGAACAGATTGATCATACACTGCATGTTCTAAAGCGAGGAGACGATTTTCAACTCTGTTTTCATCGTCATTGTCAATTGGAACTTGAGCTTGCTCCCCCTGAATACGATTTCGAACATGAGTGTCGGACATGGCTCTTGTTCTGCCATCTATCTTTTGTCTTTTTGTAACAGGCAGTTCATGCGGGTAGACATGGCAACCAGCATCAATCAGCAATTTGCTAATCATTGCGCCAAACGGAAGTTGAAGCTTCCGAGGTTCATCGAAGATCTTCAACATGCAGTCAAGAATTGTACGCGGAATATCGACCGATGTGCCTGTACCCAAGTAGTAGAGAAGGAGAGCCTGGGTTGGAAGAAGATCAGAGGAATGTCCTCGAGGCTCAATATTATTGACAACAAATGTGTTAAGCAGGCGATAATCCGATTGCAACCCCGAAATTTTCAGCACTGGAGGATGCCATGCAGTTGGTTCGCCACAAAGAACGATAGCGACCTCATCTAAGAGATGAACTTGATCGTCCAGATCAGGAAACGGATAGAGAGGTTGATCAGGTCGCCGAAGTTGTAGCAAAGTGGCAATTGTTTTCGCATCAACGGAGATAGTTTTTCCTCTAACAAATGTGGGGAATCCGTCTTCTTTTACT
This sequence comes from Litsea cubeba, assembly GCA_012931725.1. Taxonomy (NCBI): domain Eukaryota; kingdom Viridiplantae; phylum Streptophyta; class Magnoliopsida; order Laurales; family Lauraceae; genus Litsea; species Litsea cubeba. Next base: position 12,872,105 of record CM022950.1, on the reverse strand, counting down.
TCAAACATATTGCAGTAAAATTCTCGTACCCAGTCCTCAAAACATTCATTATCCAAGTTCATGAGAAGCATTAGACGATTTTGATAAAGCCATTGTGTGAAGTTTGACGGGGGTAGAGAATTTTGAGCAATAATTCTCTCAAAAATCACTGTTCGTTCTTTGAAGCTAGAGTCAAACCGAGCGGAACTCTCAGCATCCCGAAACCGATCAACATCATACTGAGATGAGGAACTAGCAGGACGCTTTCCTTTAGAAGATTTTGGAGCCATGCTGATGCCAAGAAAATGCAAGAAAGCATAGAAAATAGTGTAAATATTCATTGAGGCAATATCCCAAACACTTTGTGTGCACATATCCTATTTTAATTTCCAACAACTTTGGACAATCTTCCAAGAGAACCCAGTGGGTAAGATTATCACAAAGATAAGGACGAGCTGAAATCCATCAATGAAACACAATGATCTTCAAAGAAATAAAAAAATTGCAATCCATTCCATGCAAAAAAAAAAAAATCCAATCGTTAGAGAAACTCCATCAATCTCACATGAAACTAGAAGATGGGAAACTCCAACCAAAGAGGAATGTTCTTCAATGCCCACATTGGATAATAAAGTGTCAAAAACAAACAATCATTGACCAAACACACCAATCTAGGTATTGTATGAAAAAAAAATTGGTGAGGAGAAAAAGATAGAAAGATCATACCTTGGTGAAGAGGAAGGAGCAAAGATTGGAGTTGCTAAATGAGAAGAACACAATGAACAATGTAGTGGGGATTGAGAAAGAAGAAAAAAAATTGGAGCAAGAAACCCTAGCTTGAGAAAGAAAAAGAGGAGGAAGAGAGAAAAAAGAGGGCAGGCTCGTTTTAAAAAAAAATTCTGTAGTCTCGCTATAGCGAGATGTAGTCTCGCTATAGCGAGACTACATTCTGTAACGAGAAACAGAAGCGCAGTCAGTGTGGTTTTCCCCCTTTTTTTTTAAAAAAAAAATGAGAGACAAACAAAGTGTTTTCCATCTATAAATAATATCCACGGATAAGCTCAAGAAATGCACATTCTAAATGATTGTGATAGTGTGTGATAAATGATGTGCTCTCCCACCCCCCCCCCCCCCCCCCTTTTTTTTTGAATTGACTTGTCATAGGTGGCTTTCACACTATCGGACATGGTAGCCTTCTCCATCGAAACTTACCAATCGAGTGGAAGCTATCACCCATGACCGTAGGTAGCCCTGATCCTCTGGTCACATATATATTGCAATTTGCCCTCTCATTTTTTAATTTAAAAATTTTCTATGAATCGTCCTGGGTGACTTTCACACTAGCAGTCATGGTAGCCTTCTCCAACGAAACTTACCAATCAAATTGGAAGCTATCACACATGTCTGTAGGTAGCCCTGATCCTCTGATTCAAGAAAAATATGATCCACATGAATTTTTTTTATATACTTTCAGAGGGGAACAGTCATAGTGACGAAGAAAATGATATCAGTAAACTGTGCACTATGATTAAACAAAATCACATTCAATAATAATCATAGAATGGAGTGAGCATTGTGCATGTGCATAAAACCAGAGTAGAACTAAAAATTAAAGAAAGGAGGAAATCCCCAGAGAATTGCGAAGAGATTCAAATCGATTTGGGTCCAGAGGTTTGGTAAAAATATCAGCCAGTTGATTTTCGGTAGGAACTTTATCGAGGGAAATGATCTTCTCTTCTACTAACTCACGGATAAAGTGATGCCTAATATCAATGTGTTTGGTTCGGGAATGCTGTACAGGATTTTTCGATATGTCAATTGCACTTTGATTATCACAATACACAGACATAGTGTCCTGAGAAATTCCATAGTCAGCCAACATTTGTTTCATCCAAAGAAGTTGAGTACAACAACTTCCAGCAGCAATGTATTCGGCTTCAGCAGTGGATAAGGAAATTGAAGTCTGCTTTTTACTGTGCCAAGCGACTAGGTTATTTCCAATAAAGAAGTACCCCCCAGTCGTGCTTTTTCGATCATCGACACTTCCTGCGCAATCAGCATCTGAATATCCAGCAATATTTGTATTCGTGTCTTTGGTGAGCCAGATACCAAAGTCAACAGTTCCACTTACATATTTCATGATCCTTTTAACAGAGTGAATGTGTGATTCCTTTGGTTTTGACTGATAACGAGCACAGACTCCAACACTGTAAGCTATATCAGGTCGGCTTGCAGTGAGATAGAGAAGACTTCCTATCATGCTTCGGTAGAGTGTTTCATTCACATCTTTGCCAGACGCATCAATGCTCAACTTTACATTCGAGCTCATTGGAGTTCTTGAATGTTTAGCAGATGTCATCCCAAATTTTGTCAAAATGTTACGAGCATATTTTGATTGGGATACAAAAATTCCATTGTCACACTGCCTGATTTGTAAGCCAAGAAAGAAGGAGAGTTCTCCAACCATGCTCATTTCAAATTCATTCGACATACTATCAGAAAAATGGTCAACTAGCACCGATGAGGTAGATCCAAAGACAATATCATCCACATAAATTTGAGCAATTAACATATGAGGAGGTTCTTCTTTGAGGAATAATGTCTTGTCTACACTCCCTCTTTTGAAATTGTTTTCCAATAAAAAGACAGTTAGCCTTTCATACCATGCTCTTGGAGCCTGTTTTATACCATAGAGAGCTTTTTTGAGTTTAAAGACATGATCCGGGTAATGAGGATCTTGAAATCCTTTGGGCTGTTCCACATAAGCTTCCTCATTCAAGAATCCATTCAAAAAAGCACTCTTAACATCCATTTGATAAAGTTTGATATGAAGAAAACACGCGATAGCAAGTAACAGACGGATAGATTCCAATCGAGCAACAGGGGCAAACGTTTCATCAAAATCAATGCCATCAATTTGAGTATACCCCTGGGCAACCAGCCTAGCCTTGTTCCTTATGACCTGACCCAATTCATCAGTCTTATTCTTATAGATCCACTTGGTGCCGATTACATTGGTGTTGCTTGGTCTAGGAACTAATTCCTACACACAGTTTCTCTCAAATTGTTCAAGTTCCTCGTGCATCGCATTAATCCAACAATCATCAAGAATGGCTTCTTTTATATTTTTTGGTTCAATGGAAGAAATATAGCAAAAGTTACTTACCTCATCGCATACCTGTTTTCTAGTCTTAAGAGACTCAGTTGCATCTCCAAGCACCTGAGAAATAGGGTGGCCCTTCATTACCTTAGGTACAGGACGCGAACTCTTAGATGCACTTTTTTCTTCGAAATGCTGAATGATGTCCATAAGATCAGAAGTTGATCTTGATTGATCAATTTTCTTATCTTTGGAATCATTATCTTTTGATGTTGTACTTGGATCTTTAAGCTTGCTTGAACTTGTGTTATTATCCTGTGGTAAAGTAGGAGAACTAGTTAGTACTTCTTCATCATCAAAAAAGTAATCTGAAGTTCCTGCATCATCAACAACCATATTAATCGACTCCATAACTGTAGAGTTTCTGAGATTATAAACCCGATGGGCCTTACTCGACATTGAGTAACCAAGAAAAATTCCTTCGTCACTTTTGGAGTCAAATTTGCTTAGGTGTTCCCTATCCTTTAGGATGTAGCACTTACTCCCAAAGGTTCGAAAATACTTAACAGTTGGTTTGCGGTTACTCCAAATCTCATATGGGGTCGATCTTGTTCCAGGCTGTAGGTAAACTCTATTGATAATATGAACTGCAGTGTTTACCGCTTCAGCCCAGAAACGTTGAGGAATTTTCTTACTGTGTAACATCACGCGTGCCATCTCTTGGACAACACGATTTTTTCTCTCAACGGCACCATTTTGTTATGGTGTTTTAGGCACAGAAAATTCATGTTTTATACCATTCTTTGAACAAAAAGACTCAAAATAAGAGTTTTGAAATTCAGTTCCATGGTCTGAACGAATACGAACTACACCACCAAAGGTTTTTCCTTTATCATTAATGAGCAAAGTCCATAAATCAAGAAAAACTTCAAAGGTTTCGGACTTTTCTTTTAGGAAACGAACCCATGTAAGCCGCGAAAAATCATCAACGGTTAGAAATATATATTGCTTACCGCCAATGCTTTCAGTTTTTGTAGGACCCATGAGATCCGTATGAAGTAATTCAAGCGGTCTGGTGGTGGTTAAGGCATCAACCTTTTTATGTGAGGATCTGATTTGTTTTCCAATCTAACAAGGACCACACACAATTGCGGGGGCTTTTAAACGTTTGGGCAGCCCTATAATAGTTTCATTTTTTGCCAAGTTATCTAGGTCCTTATGATTAACATGGCCTAAACGTTGATGCCACAAATTGATGTCATTGATTATAGCTGCATGACATGATATGGTATTCTCTGTGGAAACGACATAACAATTGTCAGAAGTACGCACGCCATGGAGAACATTATTTTCCTTTTTATCAACAATGAGACAGTCATTAAGAGAGAAATGAACTTCATGTTGTGAGTCACATAATTGGCTGATGCTTAACAGATTAGCTTTCAGACCTTTGACAAAGAAAACATTTGATAAAGAGGACATACCTGGAATCGAAACTGTACCTTTTCCGATTATATTTGATTTGCTTCCATCCCCAAATTTTACACTACCTCCATTACAGCTTTCCAATGAGGTAAACAAGGATTTGTTTCCAGTCATGTGTCTAGAACATCCGCTATCCAAGTACCAAACTTGCGAATCTGTGGCTTTGAGAGCAGTAAGGACCACATTGCAGCGAAGATCAGACTTAATAACCCAGATAGATTTGGTCTTGATCTTTTGAGGGGTACAATTCCTCACCCCACGCTGATTATGTATATGATGTTTAAGTTGATAACAATGTGGTCTTATGTGCCCTTTTATTCCACAAAAATGGCAGATTGGAACAAATCTGGGTTTTGACACATTTTTAGATGCTCTTGGGTTCGAAAGGTGAGTATTTAGGTTAGCACTCATGCTGGATTGCAAAGCTGATCCTTTAACAAAAACAAATTTACCTGATTGCTTAGATGAAGAAGACTCAGAAATAAATCCAAGTCCTGTCTTATGTTTATCACTTCTTTGTTGCATCAGAATCTCATCAAGAGTCATGGATCCTTTGTTCATTCGATCAAGCAAGGACTTGGCTGAAGTTAATTCTGCTAGAGCCATCCGAAGTTTTCCACAGACATTATTTTTCTCAGCCTCCAGCAGGTTGTACTCAATTTGCAAGGAATCCAGTTCTTGTTTGACAATCTCATGTTGTGTAGTTGAAAATTCCTTTTCTTTTCCTGCAGCAATAACTTTGTCAGATAGAATCACACGTTCAGTTTCTAACTGGGTTACCTTGATGCGAGTATCACTTAGTTCGGAAACAATGATTGCATTATGAGATTCTGAATCTTTCAGCTTTTGAGAGAGCTTATCGTTTATACGAGATAAACGTAACGAATCTTTGAGAAGTTTCTTATACGCTACTTCAATGTCCTGTTCTTCATCAGAAAGATCATCAATGTTTGTCTCGTCATCTAACTTGGAATCCTTGCCAGATGACCCCTGCTCAAAAGATGAGTTAGTACAAGATATAAAAGCAACAAATTTAGCAGACTCAGATTGTGACTCAGAGTCACTGATCTCATTCTCAGATTCTTCTTCTTCCCAAGAAACATTCAAGGCTTTTCCTTTATTTTTCTCCAACCTGTTAGCACATTTAGAAGCTAGGTGACCAAAACCTTGACATTCAAAGCATTGAATGGGTTTGGCAGCAGTTTGGGATGAATTTTTATCATACTTGGTCACACTTTTTGTTTTATTGAAGCCTTTGTTCTTTGGGAATTCCTTTTTGAGAGTTGGTTTGTTTTTATTCAGATATCTCTTAAAATGTTTAACAAACAAAGCCTCAAGTTCATCATCAAAATCATTATCAGATTCATCATCATTGTTAGCTTTAGAAGACATGAGAGCAATACCCTTTGATTTTTTACTAGGGCAGTGATTTGCTTCAAAAGTCTGTAAATTTCCAACAAGTTCCTCAACAGGAAGTTCATTGAGATTAGTGTGTTCCTCAATTGCAATCACTTTGGACTGAAATCTTTCAGGCAGAGATCGAAGAATTTTCTTTACCACTTTCGAAGCTGGAAAAAGGTTCTTCAAGATTGAAACTTGAATTTACAATATGCCCAAGTTGGGCATTAAATTCATCAAAGGTTTCATCATCTTTCATACGTATAGTCTCAAAGGCAGATGTCAAATTCTGAATTTTGGTTTGCCTGACTATATCAGTGCCTTCATGCACTGTTCTTAAAAGATCCCATGCCTCTTTAGCAGTGGTGCAAGTTGAAATTCTTCAAAATTCTGAATGAGAAACGCCATTGTACATAGCATTCATAGCCCTATCATTCCAATGGGTCTGATTCTTTTCTCCTAGGGTCCAGTCAGCTACTGGTTTGGGAACAGTTCTTCCTTCAACAACCATTGTTGGTGACTTGTAACCATTCACCACTGTTTGCCAAACATCATGATCAAGAGAACGTAAAAACGCAGTCATCCTTACTTTCCAGTAAGCATAATTGCTACTACCTTCAAGTAATGGAGGCTTGGTGGTAGATGTGCCTTCCCTGGTGAATTCCATAGATCAAATCTGAGAGGATCGCACTTTAGAGTTGTGCAACTTGCTCTGATACCATGTGAAGGTTTTACTCAACCTTCTATTTAAGCCTAAACACAGGCTAAGGTCCTTTCTCAGATTATTATATGAATTCTAAACACAAATATTTAAATTAATTAATTAACCTAATTCCAGATAAGAATAAATCACCACAAAATAGTAAGAGACACAGGTTTTTACGTGGAAAACCCAACTCGGGGAAAAACCACGGGTGGTAGAGACCATCGAAAGCAAAGCACTATAATATGAAGATTACAAGTGAACTCAATAGACCTTTAGCCCAGTTGTAACTCAACCTAAAAGGACTGTGAAGAACTTGCCGACGACCCGCCGTTCACCTTCCACGTGCTAGCTTGAAACCCACCTTGAACGCCCCTTCAAGGTGCTTGATCAGGGAAAAAGAATGATTCTTCAGCACAAGCTCCCTTGCACAAATAAGCTCACAAAAACTCTCCAGAGATGAATCTTAAAATTCAAGTGAATATTATCTCTTCTATGTGTTGTTTGTGGATGCAAGGGGTTAATAAATAGCCCAAGGTTCGTGCAAAATCCTCTTAGAGATAAAACAGGACTCTTAGAAGAAGTTTGGAATGGCAGCATAGAAGAGTCCCGTTTGGGATAAAAACTCCCAGCTCGCTATAGCGAGCTTCAGTCTCGCTATAGCGAGACTGCATTCTGTCATTCACAGAACTGCTTCTCGCTATAGCGAGACTGGGTTCTGTCAAGTTACTTGAAGCCTGAGGAGTTTGTCCGGGAAAGTTTCTCTTGATGTCTTTTGATTACTTTGGAACACTTTTAAGTGTATCAAGGTCTTCCGAAGAGGTCTTCACAAACTAAATGCTTCCTTCACAGTCCTATTATAAAAGAAATAGAAAATACAACTCGATTAGGACTCTGAGTTTTGTTCAAGATAAAAGAATTAGCCAACTAAAATTCTAACAAATGATAAAATTACCCTTAACATCAAAATTAAAAAAAAATAAAAACGACCACAAGTATCCAAACCCTCTAGTAGTGATGCAAACATATCTATCGAATTTTTAAAATGTCACACCATACCATTTGTGGGCCCATTTGGCTTCCAAAAGGAAGATCACTTTGAAAATAAAAATTAGAAAATGTAGAAAAATATAGGCGCATTAAAAGTTGTAGTAATCTAGTCAAAGGGGAAGATATCCATAGGTAATTAATATGGAATCTTTGTCCTTCATCTATTCATTTTTCGTTTAGAGTTAGTTTGGTAGTTAGAAATATTTAGTGGACTGACAGCAAGGATATGGTCAAATGCATGGCAACCGCACATGTTGTAAGACCCTGACCTTAATTAAATATTTTTAGATGTTAATTAGCAAGATTTGCTGTTAGATTAGTGATCTAGTAGTTTCAAGAGCTTTTGGACCTAGTTTGTCACATTTTCATAATTCTTAGAATAATTCTACAGAAGCTTCTATCGATCATAATTAAATAAGCGAGCAGTTGCAATATAATGAGCATGATTAAAAACACATGGCATACCTTTCATTGCTATAATTTCGAGTTTGTACAAAAGATAACCAAGAGTTTAATTACAATGGCCATGCAAAAAAAGATATACAAAAGACAGACAAATAAAACTCTCAAAATAAAATCCCATATGAAGGCGCTCAAGTGCCGGACATAATGTCAGTCTACGTCATCGGCACACAACTCGTGGAACTCTGTCAGTTGTAGATCCTTTGCAAGCGGCTCAACCTTTAAATCATAAGTAACGGAGTCATCTCCACGCCAAGGTAGAATCATTAGGCTAACAAATTAACCAGCCAGGCAAATAAATAATATATAAACGATATGATGCATCGAGTATAAGAAAAGTACAATAATCATGTGAATAACAATGGATAATAAATAGGCAATAAAGCAAGAATGAAACATTAATTATAGTCATGCGAGATATTCCAACGACCGTAAACATATCCTAGCAATGATATCCACCGGTTAAAATGTAAGGTCACTAGGATATCCACAGATTAATATGCAATGAAATATATAACTCCAAGAACGACCAAGCCGCCTCCCGGGGGTAATGGTGATGTCCAAGCCACCTACCAGTACCCTATAATCTCGACTACGATGGTGTCCCAGCCACCCTTCCAGAGATAACAATGATGTCCAAGCCGCCTGTTTGATAAAGGAGATCACAAGACCAATCCAAAAGTGGACCAGCCATGTTAGTAACACATCATGTCACGCCCCAAAAGTGAAACTGAGATTATGCATGAGATTAGGGCCAATTAAAATTTTTTCAATATTAATCAAATGCAACCTGGCCCCAATCATGTCCCATAGGATCTAAGTCCGCAGTGATGACCAAATATTTTCTCGATAGCCATAAAACACAGCGGAACATCATGATTAACAAATGGTAGGATATAACATTTCAGAGGATGCACATCTTTCTTTTCTATAGTTTAAGTTTAGCAAAAGATAACAAAAGTATATTAATTAATGGATTCTATCAAAATCTAAGCCAAAAGAGAATAAATACGAACTAACCAAAATATGAAGGCACTCGTGTGCTGGTCACGACGATAATACCGTCGACACACAACTCATACTCACCATCAAGCTAAATTGCCTGAAGCGACGACTCCACTTCCCAAAGGTAAATGTACTCGGTACCTATGCACCAAGAGTAGCATCAGACACGACGGTCGGCAGGCAGGTATATATATATATAAAACATCAATAGATATGCATAACGAATCAGCATAAACGATAGACAAGATCATAGTGCATAGTAATCGAATCAATATCAATCTAACATAAACATCTAACAAGATAGGCACTCCACGTACATATGCTAATTACCATGGGATAGTGTTGCCCTCCCATACTTGCATTGAGTCATGGTTGAGATATCAAGGCACAGGATATACCTGGCAACAAGGCACAGGGTTAAAGCTTGGCAACAAGGCACGTGATAAAAACCTGGCAACAAGGATGAGTATTAACTCGGTAATAAGGCACGGTAATGACCCGACAAACAAGCAAGATCCATCAAGTAACAAGTCGTACTACGCAGACGTTCATCAAGGTCCTCACACAAATGGTGCCCCAACAGTGTTGGGCGATATAGAGTTGAGTAGTGCCTGACACAAGGAGTCATAAACATCCAATAGTGAGGGGCTAGGCTTTCTTGCGTGAACAAGATTTATTAACCAAAGAGAGACTACTTTCCATTTATCAAATCAAGATCAAGACAAAACAAACAAGCTTCATCAAATATCAACACCATCAAATACCAATACCATAAGTAGTTCTCATCAAGCTTTTACAATCAAAGTCACCTAGCCTCAAAACTTTCATCAATCATCAAAACAAGCGGAACATCAAGGGGATCCTAAGTTCATCATCTAGGTTTATCAAGTGATCCCAAAGCAAAACAAAGAAAACGAAGCTAAAGAACATGTACATAGCATGTAGATAAGTACCAGACGGTACAATTCGGAATCAGAAGTGAAACAATCCAATCCTAGGTTCAATGTTTAACCCGAGGCATCGTACAACTATACTCAGTCAATGAAGGAAAATAGGGTTCGCGATACCTAAACGAACAATCTTCGGGCATAGATATAGAGGGGGTATCTCGTTGTCCCGTACCGTTCAAAGATTGAGATAATTTGTAATCCGATACAACCGGATTAACCGTGAAGAATGTCGGCTTAAAACATCTTCACACATAGTCAAATGAGTCCAAAAATGTAGGCAAAGTTCCACCTAAGTCCAACCGAAAAAGGGTCAAAAGGCCCTTCAAAAAGGTACCTGGCAATTTCCCCGGTCTACCCCGCCCTTGGCCGGTCGACCTCCCACAAAGAAGGTTCGGTCGACCTGGCCCTTGGCCCGGTCGACATCTCAGTGTTCCCGATCGACCTGGTCTAGGCCGAGTCAACCTGCAGTTGTAATCAGAAAATGGGAACAGTAAATACGTCAGGCTCCAGAGAACCTGATTCAGTGTCGCCGGTCGACTGTGCCCCCTGGCCGGTCGACTGCATAAATTACAGTTACAGAACCCAGGTTCTGTAACTGCAGTGAAATGGGTCGAATCCATTTCAAGTTACATGAACCTGATATGCAGTCATTCCAAGGGTAAAACCAGTCCAAACCCATCCTACAATTTCATCAATCTAAGCATTAACATCAAAATCCATTTCATTAAACAATACAACCCAATTATCATGATTTTAAGCATCTAATACATCAATGAGCATGTGGTCATCTAAATCATCATCAATCATCAAGTCAAAGGAGAGACAAACATATCCAAGCATACATAAATATCTACTTGCCTTTGGTTGAAAATGCCCAAATCTACAAATCCTAGCTCCATAGCCCAACAAACCAAACATAAGGGATAATAGCAAAATAAAACTAAATTAAAATATAAAACTAAAAGAATGGAAAGTTCTAAGCTATCTTAACACAACTTCACACCCAAAGCACATAAACCAAACCTAGGGGAAGGGGAGCTTACCAACCAGATGGGTGGATGGAGTGGTGGCTTGCAAATTGGGGATGAGAAGCTTGCGGGGTCCACGCGGAGATGATAGTAATGATTGGAGGTGATGGGCAGCCTCTAAGATCAATTTCCAGCAAGGTGGGTGACAAAGATTGAGAAAGAGAGAAAAAGAATTGAAATTGAGATCGGAAGGTTATGGGGCCCACTTGATTGGTGGCCCACTTAAACAGTAGTGATGGGGGGCTTTGGTGGTCCAATGACAAGGAGAAGGAAGAAGACAAAAACAAAGAAAGACTGGAGAAAGAAAGAGAGAGAACTATGAGTGTGAAAGAAATGGTGAGATGGGTGAGGGAGAAGTCAACTCACGTTGACAGTGAGTGGAGAGAAAGAGAGGAAGAAATAAAGAATGAAAAGAGGGAAAAAGAGAGACAACAGAGAGAGAAAGAAATGGTGAGATGGGTGAGGGAGGTGGTACTCACGTTGGCAGGGAGGAGTGAGAGAGAGAAAGGAAAGTAAGAGAGAGAGTGAAATGAAGAAAGAGAAACAAGAAAGAAAATAGAGAAAGGAAGAGAGAAACAGAGAAGGGAGATGGGGGAAAAACAGAGAGATGGGTTGGGGGAGGTTTCGCTGGAGATGATGGTGACCGGCGGTGATGGTGCTGGTGGTGGTTGCGGACGGCGACCGGGAGCTCAGGACAGTGGGTAGCAAGGTTTGGGTGGGGGAGAAATGAGTGAGAGAAATGAGACGGGAGATGAGATGAGAGAGTGGGGAAGAGAGGGGAGAAGGAGAGCTTGCTGGTGGTGATTGCCGGCGTGCTTGGAGTCCGGCTGCAGCTAGGCAAGGATGAGAGTGAGGGAGGGAGAATGAGAGAGAGAAATGAGGGAGAAGGGGGCTGTTGCTGTGTGGAGTGAAAAAAGATGGGGGGGGGGTCCATCATGACCGAAAAGGGTGGAGGAGTAAATGGGGAATGAGATGGGGAAAAAGGGAAATGATACAATGCGCTCGAGTGGGTTCGGGTCATTTCTGGTTTTGGGTCAGGTTCAAGGGTCCGGATCGGGATGCAACAGAAGGACAAAGTCCGAGAAATTAGGTAATCTACCCAATGGTGCAAAAATCTCAAAAAATGGAAAATACTAAAATGCCTTCGGAACTTTCCGGAAAAAGCAACACACACCTCTACTGTACCCAAACGGGCTCGGATCTCAACCCAACTTCGCACGCATGACCCTAATGATTTATCGAACCTATTTAAACGAGCTTAATTAGCTAAAAGTATAATTAACTAAGCTAATTACAAACTTGAGATTCCGGGATGTTACACATCAGCCGCACAACATCTTGTAAATCCACAAGAATATATCGTAGATATTCAATGATTTGATGAGTTGGTCCTCATTAGAATTGGCTGAGACAAAGTCAACTAAATCTTTGAATGAAGGCTTGGCTATAGCTGGCCTGGGTTGTAATTGTTCTTCTTAATTTATCATTTTCGAAATGTAATGACCAGAGAATATGTTTCTAAGGAAACAAACACATTGTATAATAAGAATCATGAGGATGGTAACATGCATGTTTTGAAGCTTGAATGTCTTTCCTCTTTCCAATACTCTTCTCTTTTCTCATATTTCACACAATATCAGAGCACACCCAGCTATAGATACGGTCTTCAATCTTCTTCAACAGTCTTTCCTGTTAGACGTAAGTGGTCCCCATGACCACATGTCGAATAATTAAAGGGCCCCACTGTTAGTTTATATGGTCTCAATCCAGTATATGATATAGTAAATTGATTAATTTCTTTATTTATCAATACAATCATGCTTTCCTTTTATGAGATGAATGGTGTTTTATTACTTACTTGTATAGTGCTAATACAATTGACATAACGGTTCATGAGATGAACCGGAGTCCATAAGTATACTAGATGTAATACATATGTATGGATGAGATCCACATACAGGAGACATGTATAGCAAATCTTATAGTTAAATATCTTTACAACCAGTGATGAGATTGGACATCTCATCTGACAAGGTTGTAGCATTTTGATCACTATGAGAAGTGTGATTTGCCTCGATCATCAGAATGAAAGATTCTGGATCATCATGCTGGTACATTGGATGTATTGAAGGACCATGAGAAGCACCTCATGAGTATTGTCTTTACTTTAAGGTCTGCTTTCATAATTCCCTAGCAATAGGCTCATAATCATGAGATATTAATGAACTCAAGTTTCTATCTATTCATTTACTTTGAGTCACCAATGAGTGAGGCCAATTGTAGGTCAACACCTCGGTGTTTTGGGTACATGGTAGTGTAGCTGTGGAAACATTCAATGGTCAACATGAAATCTATCCTAATTATATCCCCTTGTGCCAATTAATGGATTTATCATTGATAAGTGCGCACCCATTCTGATTAAGAGTTAATTGGATAGGTACCGATGACCACTATAATTAATTGGGGCTCAAGGATAATAAAATATGGATCTAATTTGGAGGACAGGTCAAATTGATCCGTGGATATAGATGGAGGGGCCTACTTGTGGTCATATGGAAGTTTATGGTCTTCTTTGTAATTTATTCCTAAGACTAGAGTTCAATTACATTTATATAGTGGAGTTATTTGTAATTAATTGCGGGCCCGGATTGCACGTGAGATGTGGGGCCGCGTGTCCCAGTTAGAGCCAGCCTTCTATAGAATACCTAATGGTCCCCACGTTAGCCCAATTATTTAGAAGATACTAATTCTAGTTGAAATCTAAAAGGAAATAGAAAGTTACTATTTCTATTTGAAGTGAGACTTTTAATAGTGGTAACAGAAAGTTACTAATTCTTAATTGAAGTGAGACTTCTATTTTAATTAGAAAGAGGAGTTGCTTCAATGCTATAAATAGAGGAGACAAGGGCTTGGATGTCCATGATGTTCTACCTAGGGATTCACGCCTAAGCCTTGGACGTCCAACCCCTTTTGTGCAAGAGTTGCGCACCCTTCTTCTTCTCCCTATTCTAATTCCTCTTCTAGTTTCCTTAAGAGCTTCTAGTTGATTTCTCTTGGAGATCCCACCCATCTTCTTGATAAACGAGAATCGAATACAAGTCATAGCATAGAAGACTAAGAGGTCTTGGAGATTCTAATTTGATTCGTGAAAGAGTTCCAGATCAAAGAAAGAGAACAAATTCTCCATTAGAACACAACCGAGCTCCAAAGCTACAATCTACTTCCTTGCATGTTTTAGATTTCGTGGCTGCTTGTATAGTGTTGTTTCTATCTTCTAGATAGAGTTATTTACTAATATTAGTTGATGAGTTTAAGGATTGGATCCTGGATTGGGTTTTGTAGCCTTCTGGATAGTTGATCCCTGCATCAAGTGAGTCAAAAGTTTTTGAAACCGATCCACGAGGCCCACCTATTTCCAACACCCACTCCAAGTCAACTCATAAGCTTTTCCCCTTTAGTTTTGATTTGATTAAATCTTTATTGGGTTCAGTTTTAGGAAAGCCTAATCAATCAAGATTCTTGGTTGACCAATCATTGAGGAAACTAAGGAAACTTATTGCTAATTGATTTCTTTGATGGGAAGAAATCTCTCTTCCATTATTTGTAAAAAGGGTTTTCCAGTCCTCTCTCTTAACTTGCGTCATTTGCAAAGTACCCATTAACTGTCACGCATCTTGAAGTGAGTGACAAGGGAGATAGGAGAAAACTCAAAGGTTGTTGATCTCTCAGCGGGAAAAAAATTTAGACCAATCCATACCGCTCATCATCAAGATCATGGCTCAAGGTACGCTTTTAGTCTTTTGGAGTATCTTGTTAATGCATATATCCATAGGTTTGATTTGTATTTCAAATCATATTTGATCTTTCAATTGGTATCAGAGCCAAGTTTCTGATTTATGCATTCAATAATCTTTTAGTTGGATAATATTTTTTTATTACTTGTGATTCAAATAAAGAAGGATATTGGATCTTGAATAATCAATTTATTAGTGCTAATATTGGTCGCCCGATCGAGTTTGCTTTATGTGTATTTGATTCAATTAATATTTGCATATTTTTAAGTTTTATGCATATCTCATTCTGCTCGAATCGTAAATCGATGGCTTGATCAGAGCACAGTGATCATTGGATCAGGTTATGGATCAAAAGAATTTGAGTGCATAGAACTATACACGATTCTCTGGATTAGTGATGTTTTGTTTTCCTTTTCTTTTGAGCATGACTTCTGTTGCTAGTCATTAACAATGTGTCACAAGGGCATCATGGTTCTTGGGAGTTCACCTCGCAGAAACTTAACATGATGTGTCGTAACATGGACATGCCATCTTACGCACTCCGCTGCCTCTTATTACACAAGTGGCAGATACTAGGCAGTCATCTATAGAATATAAAATCACATATGAATTGTTGGAATAAGAACCAGCCCTAGGCTAAAGCCAAGGAAGCCGCCGCTTTAGGCCCCTAATTTTTATCCATTTTTTTGGTCCCCAAATTTCTTTAGCCCATATAATAATATAGGTCTGTAAAAAATAAAAAAATGTTGCCCAAGACATGAGAAAGGGCCCAATTTCTAAACAGACCATTACAGAAGAGCCCTAAATTAATGATTTTATGTTATATTTAAAAGTAAAAAAATGGTAAAAAGAGTATGAAACTTTGGAATTGAAAAAGATTAGGTCAGCTATTATAGAGTAGTTTTGGATGCCGATTCACTTTTGACTTCGGGGATCAAATACACCCCGTCTCTCTCTCTCTCTCTCTCTCTCTCTCTCTCTCTCTCTCTCTCTCTCTCTCTCTCTCTCTCTCTCTCTCTCTCTCTCTCTCTCTCTCTCTCTCTCTCTCCCTCTCTCTCCCCTTATTCACAATCAAAATTGGATCTCCTTATTCCCAATTAAAATTGGGTTTTTGGACTGCAAAACCGTTTTTGACTTTCTGTTTATGTGTTTCACCGCTTTGTGCTGACGAGCACGAGAAGAGAATCAAGTGATTGAACATTCTCTCCTTTCCAAGTTTCAAAGAATATTTTAAAAATGAGCAAATTTTTTTTTTTATCTAATCTTTTAATCTTTTTGACTTTTAAGGGGACAAAACTATTGATTAACATTTTTTTTTGTTATATAAAAATTTGTTGCATACATAAACTCAATTAAAAATAAAAGGATAAGAAAAGGTACCACTAAGTTTAACCACAATATCAATTGAATCAAATGATCTTTCACTTATTATGAAGAAAAAAATCAGTTGAATCATCACATTATGAAAATTCAAATAATTTGTATATGGGTTATGTTTGGCAAATTTGTTGATTGTTGTTTATTTGATTTAATGATTTACAGATGCTCTTATGGTGTTGATTGAGTTATTGATGCTGGCCTAACAATCTATTGTTTTGCAACCTCGGTAATTTTACTTGAATTAATTTGAAGCTTTTGAATTTGGATTGATCGTTGGTTCTTGAGTTATGCATTAGATTGTTTCTTAGAATCATGCATCCTAGAAAGTGCCTCTCAGGGTCTGAAAAAAAAATGAAAAGTTGATGCACTTATTCAATCTCAATCAGGAGCTCTTATAAGTTTGTTGATGCTAAGAAACAAACAGATGATTCAGTTCCAGTTGAAAATTTTGAGGATGAAGGATTTATAGATTCAATAAATGAAAAGCATGAAGAGACACATGATGAGGAAATTCATCAGTGGATTAATGAAAATGACAATGAGAATGATGGTAGTCAACATGAAGACCAAAATGTTGAATTTCAGCCTTCAAATGTTGATGATCGTAGTAATTGGGATAAGATGGATCAGAATTTACGAAACTTTTAGTAGAAACGGGTCCTAAAAGAAGAGTTGACGATGTCAATTATCTTAAAGATGATCTTAATAGACACTTCTCTTCCACACACTACATCCGGCATTTATCCAATGGAGAGAAACATGATAGAAAGTGGTTTGTATATTCAGATGTTTTGGATAAAGAATTTTTTTTGTTGTTATAAGTTGTTTAAGGAAGAGGGGAACAAGACTTATTGGCTAATGATGGACTTGGAGATTGGAGAAATATTGGTAAAAGTTTAAAAAGTCATGAAAGTAGTAATGAGCATCTCATGTGCATGAGTAAATAGATTGAATTAGATATGAGATTGCACAAGAATGAAACCATTGATAAAAGCGTGCAAGAACAAATCAATAGAGATAAAGAATATTGAAAAAGGGTGTGCTTAGCTGTTCTGTGATGTTGGGTTTGTCCTAAGCGGAGGACATGATTTATCGCTGTGTAGCACTTCACTCTTGAAGAGGTCGAATCCACAGAGAACGGACTAGGGTTTCAGCTCTAGAGGACTTCTTTCGGTCGAGAGTGACCAACTTTTGTTCGATGGGTGTAATTAATTCTAAGCTAAGGACTGATTAAAACTGCAGAAAAACTGAATGAAAATGTTATGCTAAAGAGATGGTTCAACCTAGGGTTCAAACCGCCTAGATTTTTATGGTTTCATCTTCCTCTTCATTACGCAGATAAGAATTGAATCAATCCAGTTCTCACCTGGAAGATTTCTTCGTGAAAATCAAATATCAATCTAAGTGAATAATTCCCAAAGAGATTCCTAGACATTCAATTCGATAATCTGAGAGTCATCGACCCAAGCACTAGTTGTATCATCTTAGATGAACACAATTAGTCAAAGCTTAACATCTCAATTATGATTTCTTGAAGCAGAACATCAATGGAAATTATCTTTTATCATGAAAACATAATCAGGAAGAATAACCCATACAAAACCCAGGTTGAATTCCCCTTAGGTTAAACCATCTGTAATTCTACCCCTCCATTAATGGAGAAGTCTTCAAACAGATTAAATGAAAGTAAGAAAACAGTAAGAACATAATTGAAAGATTACCTCTAATAAAACTTGAATTAATATGAAGGATTCTGTCTTAAAACAAGAATTGAACAAAATTGAACACCCATCTTCAATAGAAACTACCTCTACATTTATCTAAGGAAGGAAGAGAGAAAAAGGAAAGGAGGCTGCTGGGAAACTAACACAATCCCCAGATAACCCTAATTTTCGAGTTATCATGCTTTATATAGGTTCCCACAACTTTAATTACAAAACTGCCCCAAAAACTAAAATTCTATCCAAATCCGAGTGTTCTACCGGTAGAACTACCGGTTTAACAGATGAAATTCTCATGTCCAAACCTCTTCTAGAATATCAGCCACTTCTACCGGTAGAACTTGCGGTTTACTGATGAAATTCTCAGGGTCAGCCATTTCTACCGGTAGAACTACCGGTTTAACAGATGAAATTCTCATGTCCAAACCTCTGCAGGAATATCAGCCACTTCTACCGGTAGAGCTTGCGGTTTACTGCTGAAATTCCCAGGGTCAGCCATTTCTACCGGTAGAACTACCGGTTTAACAGATGGAAATCTCGTGTCCAAACTCTCTGCTGGAATATCAGCCACTTCTACCGGTAGAACTTGCGGTTGACTGATGAAATTCTCAGGGTCAGCCATTTCTACCGGTAGAACTACCGGTTGACAGATGGAAATCTCGTGTCCAAACTCTCTGCTGGAATATCAGCCACTTCTACCGGTAGAACTTGCGGTTGACTGATGGGGACCAATTGCTTTACTCTCTATTTGATCCATTCATCCTCCAGAAGCTTCATTCTTTCTGCAATTGACAAATCCATATTTGTGCAAAATTATATGAAATCAACGGAATTAAACACGAATGAAGGTGATGGAAAGGCAATTAAGTCTCTAATTGCTTAATAATTAGGTACTTATCAGGGTGTTGCGAAAGATAATGGATGTGGTGAAAACACTTGCAAAAAATAATTTAGCTTTTCGTGGGGACAAGGAATGAAATTTTTTTAAGCATAATTGAAATGATTGCCGAATTTGATGCAACAATGCGAGAGCACCTTCGGCGAATTGAAAGTGGTGAGGTTCATTACCATTATCTTAGCCACAAAATTCAAAATGAATTAATACAATTATTAGCGTGTGAGATTAAGATGCAATCATTGCAAGAATCAAAGAAGCAAAATATTTCTCGATTATACTTGATTGTACCCAGATGTAAGCCATGAATAACAAATTAATGTCTCTTGTGATTCGTTGTGTGGATGTTTCAACAAGTCCAATAAAGGTGGAAGAATTCTTTTTAGAATTTTTAAAGGTGGAAGATACAACGGGGTTAGGGCTTTTCAATGTAGTTCAAGAAGCGTTGAGTACTCTTGAACTTGATTTTGATAATATAAGAGGACAAGGATATGACAATGGATCTAATATGAAAGGAAAACACAAGGGTGTACAAAATAGGGTACTCAACATAAATCCTGGAGCATTCTATACACCTTGTGGTTATCTTAGTCTTAACCTTGCACGTTGTGATATGACTAACTCTTGTCCTAAGGTTACATCTTTCTTTGGAGTGGTACAACGAATATATTTGTTGTTTTCATCTTCGCCAAAGAGGTGGAAAGTGTTGGAAGATAATGTAGAAGGTCTCATGGTCAAGCCATTGTCGGAAAAATGTTGGGAAAGTCGTATGGAAAGTGTTAAAGTTATAAGATACTAAGCCCCACAAATAAGAGATGCTTTAGTTGAATTGGCCCACACTACTGAAGATCCAAAAACAAAGAATGATGCGGAGTCCTTAACAGAACATGGAATTGACAGTTTTGAGTTTTTAGTTGGCATGATTATTTGGCACAATCTATTATTTGCTGTCAATTCCGTTAGCAAGGTTTTTCAAAACGAAGACATGCACATAGATGTTGTTGTTGATCAGTTGAAACGGCTTATTGCATTTATTGAAAAGTATAGAGAAACTGGATTTGTAGAGGTCATGTGTAACGCCCCAATTCCGAATACCGTGAAAACCGTCAAAGTACCGAAATTGGCGCGCTACTTTCTTGAAAATCCGAGAACTTCCAAGATCGTAGGTCCGCAGTGAGGTCCAATTTAAAACTTTTTCATCAATATAATAACAACACTTAATTTGCGGAAGCATAAGGAATATAGCGGAAGCAATATCAGAGATAGCGGAAGCATCAATATATATATCAAATGTGAATGGGTTGAAGTCTAGCCTAAAGTGTCAAGTGATAAAAACCAAAGTTAATTACATATTTTCCACTAACTACCAGACTCTCTACAAAAGTCACTCAAAAGCCCAAAATAAGAATAAACGCTCAAGTTCATGCCCCTGGTACTGGCTCTCCGTCCTCTGGTTCAACCTCATGGTCAGCCGGTCCCCATCCGTAGTCACCTATTACGGGCGCTGCGATAAGCGTAAGCTCTGCATCCTCATACTCGGGGTCAAGACCTAAGCACCAAGAGTGGATCAAATCTAAAGATCTGGCAAGTCACAGTATGCAGATAATAGAGAATGTATACATCAAAATGAGTAGAGATAATAATGAAGTGAAGAGAATAGCAATGGTACAGATCCTAGGCAGTTGAGCAAGATATACGATGTAGAATTAGAATAAGCATAATAATAAACCTACACAAAATGGCACACTCACACAAGCTGGATACCGCGGGATATTATGCCGCGGCCCTCCCATACTGAACACAGTCGCGGCGAGGAACATCTCACAGTGCTGGGGATTATCTAGCCCCACAAATAACATCATCCATCAACACACACTGAGATCGGACCCGGTATCACACCGTCTGTCTCCAACAATGCTCATCATGATAGCCACACAATACTCTCAATAGCTCCTACCAGTGATGATCAATCCAACTGGCTGAGCTTAGATTAACTGAGTGAATGTCTATGCCGACTCAGGAAATAATAAAGGTCTGTGTCTGTCTAGGCTTTGCCTTGCGTGAACAAGGTCCTAACAACGTCCCTAAGAGGTCCAAGTACCCAATGCAACCTATGGATCATAGTACAATTTCAAGTCCAATCATTGGATCCATACCAAGGCCCACCAAATACACGCCCTGGTCTACAACAGTCCAATTAAGACACAAGTCCATTTCCAATGACATATGATCCAATTATACCCAGGATGATTCACAAGCCCATACAATCTAACCTCTCTAGTCTAGGGTAATCCACATCCAAACTTAGGCCATAAAATGGTCCACCTAGCCACAGACACGGGTCAATGTTCACCCAATCATATTACCGGGTCACCTCTAAGTAGTCCTAGGTCCAGGTCATCCATTTTCCATTTACTTAACAGGTATAAGCAACAATAAGGACAATAGAGTGACAGTAATAATATGAGGGAGATGAATCTCAAAGTACAAGGATCAATGGGAGATATCAGCAGTCCAACCTAAGTAAATGATCCACTTTCAGCTTCAGGTCTATCTCAGGTAATTCGATCTTTAAGTGAAACCACAGATGCTAAAGAATACTGTGTTTGGTGCTCAGAAGTTATGTGCATCACTGGTAACGTATAAAGGTCGAATCATCTTAGATTACATAACCTGGACCTTAATTAGTGGACCCCACGAGTCAAGGTTGAGCCACACCATCGACTCGTGATTAGTACAGTGATGGAAGTCTATTTGGATGGTCAATGGGCCCCACATATAATCACAACAATAGAAATTAGAATCTGGGAAGTGTCACTATACACAGTGTGCTCAGCCGACCTCCTGGCCTGGGCAGTCCGCTCGGCACACTAGGATCAGAGAAGCAAACATCTTACAGGCAATGCCTGATTGCCCAGAAGTTCCTGTGAGTTCGGCTAACCCCCTGGCCTGGGTAGTTGGCCGTGCACACTGATAGCTCTGGCTAAAGGGAATGTCTCAGGTTCTAGTCTCCTTTGTTAGAACCACACTTTTTCGGAATCCAGCTCGGAGTTCGGCTAAGCACTTGAGCTCAATTGAACACTCAGCTCGGTCACCCATCTCAGATCGGCAAAGCACCTAGCTCAGTTCGGTCACCCAGCTAAGTTCGGTAAAGCATTGAGCTCAGTCAGGCATTGAGGTCGGTCAAGCACGGAGCCCGGTCTGGCACTGAGCTCAGTAAAACACTAAGCTCGGCCAGTGCTGAGCTCTGCAAGTGCGGAGCTCGGCCAGTGCTGAGCTCGACCAGCAAGGCACAGAGACGCTCTGCAACTCCAGAATTCCGGTTTCCTTCTTCTTCAACCAGAACTAAACCAATCTCATCCAAACTCCACAAAAACATCCAAAATAAGAAAAACACTCCAATATACATCCCACCATCCAAACCACAGGCCACTGATCTTCCAAATGAGATCAACCCATCCATCAATGGCCGATCATCCATGAAAACATGCTCAAAGGTAAATCTAGCAGTCCTAACATCATCTAAATAGAAATACAGAGAATCAAAGACAGTAAACATACATTCCATATTAAATAAGCATATTGTACTTGCCTTGATCAATTGGAAGAAGGAAATGAAAGAGAAAACAGAGATCCAATCCGGTAAAAGACGGTCCCAGTTCTATGGTATCCCAAACACACGATCAGCCCCAAAATCTCTAATCTATAGAGATTTCTACTCCTACACCCATTTCCACCAAACAATTTCTATAAGAGAAGGGATTGAGAAAGAGGAAGAGGACTTTCTAATGAAACGGAACTGGAAGTGGGTGCTCACCTGATTTGAAGAAAGGAGAGGGGATGACCGAAGTGCAGAGAAAGAAATCCCA
This sequence comes from Litsea cubeba, assembly GCA_012931725.1. Taxonomy (NCBI): domain Eukaryota; kingdom Viridiplantae; phylum Streptophyta; class Magnoliopsida; order Laurales; family Lauraceae; genus Litsea; species Litsea cubeba. The sequence goes on along the minus strand of CM022950.1, from coordinate 12,849,286 downwards.
CTATAAGTTGCAGTAACAGGTCGGTATTGGCTTTCTTCTTCTTAGAACCCATACAGAGAGAACGAGAGAAGGGGAGATGAGAGGGAGATGGGAAATTGGAAGGAAAATGGGGAAGGAAGATAGAAAAGAGGGAAATGAAAGAGATGAGCAGTAGTCTTCGTTTGGAAATGGGGGTTTGTTTATATAGGTTGGGTTTTAGGGCTAGGGACTAAAGTACCTTTTTAGTTTAAATAGGATTAGGGTTAGGGCCAAGGGCATTTAGGTCTTTGGGTGGGTTCTAGAAGATTCTTTAGTGGACACCCCCCCCTATAGTAATTACTAGTTTCTAGCTAGGGCCTTTAACAAACTAACTAACTCTAAAATGAACAAAAGACACCCTATTGACTCTACTAATTACACAGCTAGACTAATCCTAGGAAAATACATAATTACCCTTAACTAAACCCCATAATTAATATAATTAAAATACTTAGGCTAATATATAGTATTCAAATTCAAATTAAGGGCCCACCAGAGGTGGGGCCTCACATCATGATTGAAGCTAAAGAGGTTACAGCTACAATGAATGTTGAGCCGGCATTTCAAGAAAAACGAATCATACATAGAAAGAATCAATTTGACAAGAACAATAGTGAAGAGGCGACAGTCAGCTGAAAAATCTTTTACAGTGAAGTATTTCTTATATATTGTAGATCAAGCTCTTTCATCACTTCAAAGCCGGTTCGAACAGTTTCAAGTATATGAGAAGACTTTTGGATTTTTATTTGATTTGAAGGATTTAAATGCTACCAATGATGAAGCTTTGATGTCCTATTGTGCTAACCTTGAAACTTTTTTTAGCAAGGATGCACTTTCGGATATTGATGGGAGAGACTTATTTTCAGAATTGAAAGTGTTGAAAGAAGTTTTGCTAAAAGAAACAACAAAGCCAATTGATGTGCCCAATTATTTGAAGGTGGTGGATGGTTGTTTTCCTAATACATGGATTGCATATAGAATATTGCTAACAATACCAGTCATAGTTGCCTCTGGGGAAAGAAGTTTTTCCAAGTTAAAGTTGATCAAGTCTTACCTTCGCTCAACCATGTCACAGGAAAGATTGAATGGATTAGCTATGTTGTCAATTGAGAAGGTCGTGGTTGATAAGATTGATTACGCAGCTTTGATTAGTACATTTGCAACAAAAAATGCTAGAAGAGTAGTGTTTAAATGAATTTGAAGTGATGTAATGATTACTAATTTTTCTATATATATATGTTTTGAATTTTGGTAATGATTAATTTGTAACACATTTTTTAAGGTAATTTTCGTATACAATGTTGGGATTGGTGTATGCCCTAAAGCCCACTAGCTGCACTTTCATTTTTTGTTACTGGATATTTACTGGTTATTTAATGGAATGACTCTTTTCTGCTTAAACATGTATATATGTATGGTTGTGTAAGGCCCATTGTTTCTAGTAAATGAATTAGGCGTGTAATGTCTACACACAGATAGGTTTAATTCATGGACGCTGGAAACAACATATTTGTTCATAATTGAGAGATGGAGCTGGGCACTTCATCTTGGTATAAGTTATAGTGAGAGACTCTCTTGTATTCAGGGTGACTTACCTAAGTCATGGGAGGTCTTTCCCGGATTTATCTCATTAGTGCATATGCAATGCATTGAACAGGACCGTGGTAGGTGTGATCTCTAAAATAGTACTATCACTGAAAGAGATCAAGTCACCTCATGCTACTGAGTGACCAGTGCTCTCAATCTTGAGCATTTGTGGATGAACTGACGAAGTCAAGTCCTTATGCTTTAATTCACTATGGGTGAGATTCTTTTCATGGGTCAACAGCTCTGTGTTTTGGGTACTCGGACTTGATCAGTTGAGACGTGCAGATGCAATAAAGAATCTATGCCATCTAATGATGGAATGATCGCCCCCTTAGAATTATCCAATTAATCATCAAAATCTAAGATCTTAGTATATGGATGTTCCATATGGATATTGAACTTGTGGGTCGCTCCCTGGACCAAGAGAATGATATCCGGATGATGATTAAGTTAAGGGTATGAAGTTCTAAGGTTTAGATGCAATCGAGAAGCTTGATAGTACATGTGATAACCTGACTCGATTATGGATGTTACATAGAGGGGCATTCAGGTCATTACACTTAGTAGGTCGAAGACAACTGTCATTTTCTGACGAGCTTATTATATTATATATTTGTCACTGGAGTTCAACAATAACTCTTTAGTGAAATGAGTTAAGGTTAAAATGGTCTTTATGTTGCTATGGGTTTAGCATGGACATTTTGGTCATTTTGGGAGCCAATGGCAAATATGTCTTTTGGTTCCTTCTCTAGTCACTTTCCAAGATTGACATGGTTTCCTAAGTTGTTTAGATGACATTTGGATGAATTATTTTAGTAGAAAAATAATTTTGAGTTTAAATTCAAATAGGCCTTTGATGGCATACATGAATTTAATTCTAGATAAATTATTAGTGGGCCATGGTGTGCATTAGTATGTGGGACGTCCATAATGGGGTTTCCATGGGTAAGGTTTTCAATTTTGAGTAGGTCTCTCTACTTGGAAGGTTGGACTCCTCTTTGGATTAGTATTCCTATTAGAAAGTTTCCTTTTTGAATTAGAAACTTAAATTAGTAAGTGTTGTACAACTAGGATTACTAATTGCCAAAGTTTGTGGGATGTTCCTTAGTTTCCTTTTCTAATTGGAGTGTTTCTAAAAGGAAATAAATCTTTAGATTATATTTTCCTTTTAGGACATCTATGAGAATTAGAAGAGATAGTTTTTAAGGAAAGCTATTCCCAAAGTTTCTATAAAAGGAAGGTTGTTTCCCCCCTTGGACGTCCACAACCAAAAAGTGCAAGATCCCACACGTCCAGCCCCTTTCTCTTCTTCATTGAGGAGAGCTCGAGGTCTGAGATTTTTCCATAGAAAAAGATTCTCAAATCCCATCTAGAAACCTAGATTAAGATCCCACCATCTTAGCCAATCAGATTTGGAAGTGAGATAGAGAAGAAGATCAAAGGCAATACTACTGCAGAAAATTCCAGCAATTTGTTTCCTAATTGCAAGTCTGAGTTCAGCCCTTTGGATCTATTATTTCAGAGATTTGAAGTCTACAAATCTTCAAGGTAATAGTCTTCTTGATTCTCCTTAAATTATACACTTGTTGGTCATGAATTCATGGAGTTCTTTTGCGATCACTATGGCTGATTTATGCTGCCCAAATCAGATTTTTTAAAATATGTCATGTTACAAATCAGCCATGAATGTCTTCCGCTAGTGATGTTCAGATCTGAATCGCAGTTTCTTTCATTGGTATCAGAGCCACTCCATGTGAAATCATGATCCCATGTTGTGTATAATTAATCCTAGATTGATTATGGGCATGGTGGCACCCTACTAAAGTTATGTTGTGATGCATGTTGTGTGCAAGTTTCATTAACATTGCTGGAATTTATTTTCCAGATTTGTTTAATGATGCACAGTGTGTTTGCATGCACTAACCTCTTTGTTTGCAGCCATGTATTGCATCCTTGATGGTTCGCATGATTGTTATGTGGATTTGGATGCTTTTTCATTAGTTGGAATGTGTACGATTGCGCGTTTAGCAATCATAGGAAGTTGTAATTCTTTCTTTACTTTTATTCCAACTAGTCTTGATGTAAGCTTTCTTAAAAAGCATAGGTATCTCCAATGTAATTTGGGTTGTTTTTTTTTATTATGGGTTTGCTTGTATAAATTTAATTTGTTGGAACAAGCAAAAAGAAGAAAGTTTCAAGCAAGGTCATAAGTAACCGGATTCCTTAGTGGTGGAGGAGATAAGACTTCTTGGTGTAAGATGAGATCTATTTTTGATGTCCTAGTTCGATAAGGATTAGAAATCCGAAGAGCAGGGAGCCATCAAGGATTGCATACTTTTATTTGCTCTTATATATAGAATGCATGGATGAATGCTTTATATAATTGCTATAATTGTCACCTAGAAACATGGCCACCATTAGGTTCTAAAATTGGCATCTTTTTGTATTAGATTGTTTTTAGTTTGCAAATTGTTTTAAACGGAAATTAGACCAGCACCTTCTATTTTGTCTAAGGTTTAAAATTGGATAGGGTTTAGTTTATCTTGGTACCCTTGGTTTCCAAAAGAGGCTAAACTAAAATCTAATTAGATGCTACCTATGGGTTTCCATAAACTAAGTTAGGTCTTTGATTCTTTAAAGGGATTTGCTCAAATGTTTTAAAGCAAAAGTTATTTATTTTTAAGATGACTTAAGTCATTGAGTCATAAATTTAATTAACCAAGTTTGCTAGATTTAAAAGAGCTTTTGAGTAAACAATGTAAAGGTCAAAAAGTATAAACCCTAGTGATAAATAATCAAGTGGGAGAGGGGTTTTGGAAAGACCCCACGGCCTTCCATTTTCAGTTCATGTTATCTCATTAAGGTGTTAGTAGGAGCGGCCATCCCTTCGGTGGAGTTCTTTACTAAAGACCGCTTTGATAGGTTAATGGGTGAACTAATGTAAATATTCGTAATGAGGTGTTAGTAGGAGCGGACATCCCTTCGGTGGAGTTCTTTACTAAAGATCACTTCTATAGAATGTCAATGAAGTGTTGGTGGGAGCGGCCATCCCTTCGGTGGAGCTCTTTACTAAAGGTCACTTCTAGAATGGATAAAAGTCTATTCCCTTCGGAGGACTTAATCATAGACATTTTGGGAAATTTCATAAGAGATGTTTATACACTTGACATAAGACGGTAATGACCTCTCCTTAGGAGTTAAGGGTTATTTGTCATATGAGGCCAAACCAATCAGTGATTGGACTACCACTGGATATGTGTATCCAGATAGTGATAATCCAAATAAGCATATCTTAATTCAACGTGACTATAGGCTCGGCCATCCCTTCGATGGAGGATCTATGTGGAGGTTGAAACACTGATACATTATGATTGGGGTTGAATAATGTAAAAAGTTTTGTGCTTTGTTTTTCCTTTTATAACAAGCACCATATGCATATTACATCGATACTGCATGTCTAATTATAAACCGTTTTATATCCAGAGAGAGATGGGTAAAGATTCTTTTAGTCTGTTGATGTGCATTCTTCGTGAGAACAAACTGATTGGACCTAATTATGTAGATTGGAAGAGAAATCTTGACATAGTACTCACTGCTGAGGAGTACAAGTATGTCTTGTTGGAAACCTGTCCTGATATTGATGCTAATTCTACTGATGACCAGTTAGAGGCTGAGAGGAAATGGAAGAAAGCGAATAGCATGGCTAAATGCTACATGCTCGCTTCCATGTCCAACGTGTTGCAAACACGGCACGAGCAAATGGACACAGCCTATGAAATCATGATGTCCTTGTCTGAGATGTTCGAAGACAAAAGCTGGTCGGCTAGGCAAGCTGCTATAAGGACTATCATGAATACTAGGATGGCTGAGGGAACAACTGTCAAAGAGCATATGCTCGAGCTGATGGATTGTTTCAATGTAGCTGAGATTCTAGGGGCTGAGATTGATGCAGAGAGTCAAACTGATATGATTCTCGAAACTCTGCCGAACTCTTTCAATCAGTTCAAGCTCAATTTCAATATGAGCAAGATGGACATGACTCTACCTGAGTTAATGAAAGAACTCCAGGCGGCGGAGGCCATCGTGAAGCCCAAAGCCCAAGCTCATTTTTTTCAGTCTTCCTCTAAACTAAACCCGAAAGGGAAGAAGTTCAAGAAGAAGCAGAATAAGGGAAAAGGGCAGAAAAAGGACAATACTGGCAAAAAGAAGGACAATGGTACAGATGGAAAGCCCAAAGGGAAATGCTTCAAGTGTGGCCTCAAAGGTCATTGGAAGAAAGATTGTCCCAAGTTCCTGGCCTCAGTTAAGAAAGGTACATCTTTTTCATACTACATTGAAACTTGTCTAGTGGTTGATTCTACTGACTCATGGATAGTAGACTCAGAAGCCACTAATCATATCAGCAATTCATTGCAGGGGTTTCAGATAATGCAGAGGATTGAGAAAGGAGAGTTTGCCTTTAGAGTCGGAACTGGAGCTAAAGTTTGGGCAGTTACAGTAGGAGTTGTTACCTTACAATTTCCATGTGATAGGATATTAGTTTTAAATAATGTTTTCTATGTTCCGGACATGAGGAAGAATTTAATTTCAGTTTCCAGACTAATTGAATTTAATTATTCAGTTTCTTTCCATTCTGGTGTTGATATCAGTAGAGATGGAAATATTATATGTTCCGGTAGAATACATGACAACTTATTTTATATATATCTTATTGCTCCCTCACTGCATAATGTACAACAAGAAAACTCCACTTCCCTTAAGAGGAAGGTATCTTCAATCAATGACACATATCTTTGGCACTTACGTTTGGGTCACATTAACCTAAAACGGATTCAGAGGTTGGTAGAAGATGGGCCTTTGAGCTCATTAGATTTCGAACCTTTTCCTCAGTGCGAATCTTGTCTCAAGGGAAAGATGACCAAAAGGTCATTCTCTGAAAAGGGATTAAGGTCAAAGGAGTTGTTAGAATTGATTCACACTGATGTGTGTGGTCCTATGAACAAACCGGCTCGAGGAGGGTATGAGTATTACATCACCTTCACCAATGATTACTCTAGGTATGGATATGTGTACTTAATGCGACGCAATTCTGAGGCGTTTGATAAATTCAAGCAATTCAATGCTGAGGCGGAGTTACAACTAGGGACACATATCAAAGCCCTTCGATTTGATCGAGGTGGCGAGTACCTCCTGGGTGAGTTCAAAGAGTACCTCACACAACATGGGATTGTATCTCAGTTGTCTGCACCGGGTACACCCCAGCAAAATGGTGTAGCGGAGAGAAGAAACCGTACCCTTCTTGATATGGTAAGGTCCATGATGAGTCATGCAACCCTACCTATATTTTTTTGGGGATATGCCCTAGAAGCAGCAACATACATTTTAAATCTGGTACCTTCTAAATCAGTACCTAGGACACTGCAAGAAATGTGGACAGGTCGAAAACCTAGTTTAAGACATATCCACATTTGGGTTGTCCAGCCTATGTACTGAATGATAAAGCTACCAAGCTGGAACCTAGATCAGAATTGTGCTACTTCATTGGGTATCCTAAGGGAATGAGAGGTGGCATCTTTTATCATCCAAAGGAGCAAAAAGTGCTTATCAGCACTCATGCTAGGTACTTGGAGGATGATTGTATGATGCACCAAGAGCTTAGTTGTAAAGAAACCCTTGAGGAGATTCTTCCGGGATCTCCTATAACATCTGTACCAGATCCTAATACAGTAGATGAACAAGATATTCCTTTTAACACTCCGGAGCCTCGTCGTAGTGGGAGAATTTCTAGACAGTCAGAAAGATATCTAGGAGTGTCTTTCAAGACAGACTCTGAAGATCTGGTTGAGGATCCTACTAGTTATGATGAAGCAATAACGGATATAGATGCTGACATGTGGCAGCAAGCGATGAAATCTGAAATGGATTATTTGTATTCCAATCAAGTCTGGGAACTTGTAGATGCACCTGAAGGGATTAAACCCATACGGTGCAAGTGGATCTACAAGAGAAAGAGAGGAGTGGATGGAAAGGTGGAAACCTTCAAAGCAAGACTAGTGGTGAAAGGATATACTCAAAAAGAGCGTATCGATTATGAGGAAACCTTTTCACCAGTGGCTATGCTTAAGTCCATAAGGCTTCTCTTGGCCATCGCATATCATTATGACTACGAGATATGGCAGATGGATGTCAAGACAGCTTTTCTTAATAGAAGTCTTGACGAATGCATCTATATGATGCAACCAGAGGGCTTCATTGCTAGTGGCCAAGATAACATGGTTTGTAAACTTAAGAAGTCCATTTATGGACTTAAGCAAGCATCTAGAGCATGGAACATCAAGTTTAATCAGGCAGCCAAATCTTTTGGCTCTGATCAAAACATTGATGAACCATGTGTGTATAAGAAAGGAAGTGTAAAAGCAGTTGCTGTTTTGGTTCTGTATATAGATGACATATTACTCACAGGAAATGATGTAGGTTTATTGTCATCCACAAAGGTTTGGTTATCCTCTCAATTTCAGATGAAGGAATTGGGTGAGGCAAGCTATATCTTAGGGATCAAGCTTTTGCGAGATCGCAAGAATAAGATGTTAGCCTTATCCCAATCTTCATATATTGAGAAGATATTGGTCAAGTTTAACATGCATGACTCCAAGAAGGGCCTCCTACCTTCTAGACATGGAGTACCACTATCTCGAGATCAATGTCCAAAGACATTTGAAGAGATAGAGAGCATGAAAAGAGTTCCATATGCATCCGTTGTTGGAAGCCTCATATATGCTATGTTATGTACTAGACCAGATATTTACTTTGCCGTTGGCATGGTTAGTAGATATCAGTCAAACCCTGGACCTATGCATTGGACAGCTGTTAAGCATTTATTCAAGTATCTTTGGAGAACGAAAGATTATATGCTAACCTTTCGAGCAGATGATCTAACGCCTTTGGCGTATACAGACTCTGATTTCCAATCTGATAGTGATGCCAGAAAGTCTACTTCAGGGTACGTCTTTACTCTGTCAGGAGGGGCTATATCATGGAGAAGTGTCAAGCAATCCTGTACTGCTGATTCTACCATGGAAGCAGAGTATGTGGCGGCATCGGAAGCTGCGAAGGAAGCAGTATGGCTCAGAAAATTCCTATTGGAATTAGGAGTTGTTCCTGCAGTGCAAAAACCGATTGTCATGTACTACGATAACATTGGTGCTGTAGCACAGTGCAAAGAGCCCAGGAATCACAAGAAAGGCAAGCACATTCAGAGAAAGTACCACTTGATCCGGGAATTCATTCAGGATGGAGAAATAGTGGTGGAGCATATTGCTTCGGCGAATAACTTAGCTGACCCATTCACTAAGACTCTTACTGAGAAAGTCTTTACTTCTCATGTTGAGTCTATGGGTGTTAGGTTAGGAAGTAGTGATCTTTAGTGCAAGTGGGAGTTTGTTGGGACTGGTGTATGCCCTAAAGCCCACTAGCTGCACTCTCATCTTTTGTTACTGGTTATTTACTGGTTATTTAATGGAATGACTCTTTTATACTTAAACATGTATATATGTATGGTTGTGTAAGGCCCATTGTTTCTAGTAAATGAATTAGGCGTGTAGTGTCTACACACAGATAGGTCTAATTCATGGACGCTGGAAACAACATATTTGTTCATAACTGAGAGATTGAGCCGGGCACTTCATCTTGGTATAAGTTATAGTGGGAGACTCTCCTGTATTCTGGGTGACTTACCTAAGTTATGGGAGGTCTTTCCTGGATTTATCTCATTAGTGCATATGCAATGCATTGAACAGGACCATGGTAGGTGTGATCTCTAAAATAGTACTATCACTGAGAGAGATCAAGTCACCTCATGCTACTGAGTGACCAGTGCTCTCAATCTTGAGCATTTATGGATGAACTGACGAAGTCAAGTTCTTGTGCTTTAATTCACTATGGGTGAGATTCTTTTCATGGGTCAACGACTCTGTGTTTTGGGTACTCAGACTTGATCAGTTGGGACGTGCAGATGCAATAAAGAATCTATGCCATCTAATGATGGAATGATCGTCCCCTTAGAATTATCCGATTAATCATCAAAATCTAAGATCTTAGTATATGGATGTTCCATATGGATATTGAACTTGTGGGTCGCTCCCTGGACCAAGAGAATGATATCCGGATGATGATTAAGTTAAGGGTATGAAGTTCTAAGGTTTATATGTAATCGAAAAGGTTGATAGTACATGTGATAACCTGACTCGATTATGGATGTTACATAGAGGGGCATGCAGGTCATTACACTTAGTAGGTCAAAGACAACTGTCATTTTCTGACGAGCTTATTATATTATATATGTTGACACCAAAAATATCACTTTGCCTCTTCAAGATCCAAAGAGCTACATGAAGTCGCAACCTGCCATAAATAGGCAATGCTACTTCCAAAAAATCAAATCTTGTCAGAATCAAACAAAAACTGCAAGATCCTTCAAGACTGCCAAAAGAGGAGTACACAAGAAGTTTCGGGCCATTTCAAAATCATTTGGCCTAACTTCGCTTCTCCGACAGTGGAAAAGGAGCTCCCGGCGGCGAAAGCATCGGAGACACTAAATCTTCGATTTGAGGCGATGGATGGTCTCAAAATACATCCAAAAGGCACCACGTCAAGTTCCGAGTCAAACCAACAACGTTTGACCCTACATCAACCCTCGAACAGCTAAATCAAGCCTCTCGGCAGCAAAAACCGCCGAGGCCATCACTCATCAGATAGAGTACATGGACGGCTTCAAAATGCTTACAAGGGGCTGCACGTCAAATTTCAGGTCATTTCGACAACATTTGACCATAGTTTGACGCTCGGAAGCCAAATCAAGCCTCTCGGCGGCAAAGCTCTCCGGGACCATGGTTTCCAAGACAGAGCCTATGGATCATCTTAAAATAACTCCAATGGGTTCCCTATCAAATTTCAAGTTAATCGGACATCGGTTGACCGCACATCAAACCACGACATCTTCATCGCGACAAAAGCGAGTCTACTGGTGATAGGACCCCAAACGGCTTCAAAACTCAAACAAAAGCCTATGGTTGGTCTTATTTATTGCTCAGGAGGCTTCACACCAAATTTCAGGTCAATCCGACATCGTTTGACCCAGTTTCAGCTTCTGACGGAAAATCGGCAACTCTGCGCGACAAAGTCTTCGGCTTTCTCAAGAAATTGGAAACTTTGCAAAATAAAATGCATGGATTCTCATCAGGTTTCTTATAAGGAAATCAGGCCAATAAATGGTCAAAAATGTCAAGGAAAAATACAGAAGAAAAAAGAATCGAAAAACAGCAAAAACGGACACAAAACGGGACAAAAAGGGGGAAAACCCCCCAGGGTCGCCGGCGACCCTGGAGCCCGGGATCGCCGGGAAGGCCCCGGAACCCCGGTTTTCGCCGTTTTTTCGCGATTCGAAGAGTCCAGCCTTTGGTAGTTTCCAAAACTCATACTTTTGAGATACCAAATCCTCTGACATCCGTCAAAAACACGGGTCAATCTTCAAAAGTATCGAAAACAACATTGATCGCCACCCGGTCAACCAAAAAAAGTGTGCTTTCTACCCGACCGATCGAGAAATCGACAGGACAGATGGCACTGACCCGCTGTTGCCAACCAACACCTGAAGTCACATGGTCATCCGATGTCGATCTACATGAAGATCCATCGATGATCATTACCAGAAGAATCCCAAAAGACGCGGCACGGCCCGCGACTCTTCAACTGCTCGGCGACCACTTAATGCGATTAATTGACTAGCTTTATTACAGTCATTAATCCATTTCTTTGGATGGACCAATTAGAAGCAAGCATCCGAGAGTTACAAGTCAAGAGATTCATGGCATTTAACCCATGAAACTCCTCCCATCATGGCGATTAAAGGCGATTAAATGCCCTCAATCTCCTCCGGCCAATCAGAAGCCAAGAAAAAGGAGTTACAAAATAAAGATTTAAATCTTGTAACTCCTCCCTTTATGTAGCTTTATGACAATTAAGGCTCATAAACCCTCCTAAATGGCTACCTAAAAGCCTATAAATAGGAGAGCTCTCCAAGAAGAAAGAGATCGGAAGAAAATCACAGACAGAGACACAGACAAAGCACAGAAATTCAGAGAAGGAAAAGAGAGAAAACTCTGCGGAAATCCTACACCGACCACCGCTACAAGGTGACAAAAGTCCCTTGGGGGTACCCCCCCCCCCAAGGTCCCTGCCTTCTCCTTCTGCCTCCAATGGCTTAGATGTGGCTTTTCAGCCCGTCTACTCGGTTTTTTATTGGACATAGGACCTCCTTTTGGTCTTTGTCCTCTAAAAACCTGAGGTTATAGCCAAGCCAAGCGAATCAATAGCATCCTCTGTTCTCATCTGCATGGATGATGGCGAAGCCCACATATGGCTTGCGACCGTCAATCTAAACGGGTCCCCCACAATCTCTTGAGAAGTTAGATCCTCTTTTTCTTGCGTTTCATTATAGTTTGTATTTTTTCAAAAGAGACAAAAATCACAACTCTTGTCTTTCATTATTGATAAGGATTGTAAATCGGCTATAAACGCCAAAATCGGCTATAAACGCCAGAAATCGGCTATAAATGCAAAAAAAAATCGCCTTTCACGGTAAACCAAGAAAAATGTCTCCTTTCTTAAATATATGTGCAATGGAAAACTTGAAAGAAGTTGATTTCTTTTTTACTTGCGAAGGTTGATCTCCGGATCACCACTTGCAATTCCGAGTAAAATAGAAAATCTGGCACACCCACACAACAAAAATATTGATGCGCGCCTCTGCCCCCCGGTTACGAAAGGGTCGGACCCAACGGACTCCCACGTCCGCCGACCTCGGTAGAACCGAGCAGGAGCGCGGTCCATCAAGCTGGCTCCACCCAGTGGGACCCGTTTATTTGAGAACACGATGCTAGAAATGGGATATTTGCATATCATATATTTTGCTCTATGCTTATATTTATTTTCTCGATTCCTTCGCTACTTTATAATTGGTGGCCTATGTTGGATTCCGCATCTAAAAAAAATGAGATGAGATTTTTTGGAAATTTCTAATTCTTTGAATTTATTACAGCTCTTTCTCTTTTCAAAAAAAAAAAACAAAAAATCAGATTTTTCATTTTGGATTCAAAATTTAGAAACCTTGATCCGTTCCTATCGTTCATCGCACTTGCAGAAATGTTGAGCCTGTTCGACTAAGGTTTTGGGCCATCGTTTCTCTTCGATGAGTTCATTAAAGATCTAAAAAAAATATATAATAAAAAAATAAAAAAAATTAGATTTCTCATTTTCGATTCAAAATTGAGAAACCTTGATCCGTTCCTATCGTTCATCGCGCTTGCAGAAATGTTGAGCCTGTTCGACTAAGGTTTTGGGCCATCGTTTCTCTTCGATGAGTTCATTAAAAATAAATATATATATATATATATATAAAAAATTAGATTTTTCATTTTGGATTCAAAATTGAAAAACCTTGATCCGCTCCTATCGTTCATCGCGCTTGCAGAAATGTTGAGCCTGTTCGACTAAGGTTTTGGGCCATCGTTTCTCTTCGATGAGTTCATTAAAAATAAAAAAAATATATATATATAAACAAAAAAAAAGACATAGACCACAAAGGTTAAACCAACTGTGTTCTTTGATCATGGTTGATTCAAAGAAAAGCCTTGTCCATAGTGTGGAAACAGCTTGACTGTTCTAAGCAAGGGTCCTCCAAACGGGTTCATTAAGTAATCCTACCCTTACCTGGGGGCAATTCTATCAATCAAGATTTCATAAGACCGGGTTAGGAGGCCTATGTGTACACTCTCGTCTTTTAAATAAATTTTTATAAAAAAAATAATTTTTTTTTTAAAAAAATAAAAATTTTAAAATAAAAAATAAATAAAAAAAAATTTCAAAAAAAATCTTAAAAAAAATCAAAAAAATCAAAAAATAAATAAAAAAAAAAAAGATTTTTTTTTAAAAAAAATCTTCAAAATCTTCAAAAAAAAAAAAAAAACTTCCGTCATTTTGGGTTTAGATTGGAGAAATCTTGGTCTTCTCCTTTCTGAGCACTGGCGCTCGCGGAAATCGCTGAGCCCGTGTTCAGATTGGAGTACCTTTTGCTCTCTTTGATGAACCCGATATTCGCCTTTCAAAAAAAAACCTCGTTATTTTTAGATTCAGATTCGAGAAATTATGGTTCATTTCTTTCTGAGCACTGGCGCTCGCGGAAATCACTGAGCCCGTGTTCAGATTGGAATACCATCTGCTCTCTTTGATGAATCCAATCTTGACCTTTCAAAACAGAGAATCTCATCCCATGGATGTGGTCTCAAAACATTTGTGTCTAGCGGTACTAGTACGCCCTTTCAGGGTCTACTGTTTTGCGACCGGCACATCTGTAACTCCAAACTTTATATTCTTCTTATCTCGAGCAAGCTTTGGTTCTCGATAAGTCGAATTTAAGTTCACAATTGCTTCTAGCAGTCACTGGGACGCTCATTTTGGGCTTACCATACCTGCGATCAGAACAATTGTACCCTCTATGGCATTTTGCCTTCCTCATATTGCTTGGGTCATCTCCCTCGAGCAATTTGAAAAGACGAAACCATAGAACTTCCCATTTATGATCATTATATTCTTGTGATTACTAATGGATGTAGTCTTGTTTCAGAAATTTTCAAAAAAAACTAACAACGGCAGCATCGCTTACCATTACCTTCGATGAGAACAAGCACCAAATCATGCTTCAACAGAAGCAAACTGCGCGCACCTACAAGCGCCCCATCAGCCGCCGAAGTGTCAACTCCCTCGGCAACTCTCTGAACTCCGGGTCAACCTCGACTCCCCGGACTATCGTCTTTGGGACTCTGAACCATTCCCACTTCCCGAGGAACAAACTGCTCCCTCCAAGAAGCAAAAACTCGCCTCTCAACGTGTCACTACCGTGACACCAAAGGCGAGCACCAGAAGGCCTGAAGCCCGTGGCACCCCCACGAAGCCTCGACCTGCAAGCAACCAGGTCTATCCCAAGACTTGGTCCCCAAGACCTTCACCAAAACAAAGAAGGTCCCAAACATCCACTAAGCCAGCATTCCTGGCCCCACTTAAGGAGAACCAGTTCTACCCTCTTGCTTACATGAAAGAGGAGAGACCCATCTCCAACCTGACTTCCAAGTCATCCCAGCATGAGCCGGCTTGTTCCTACAAGCCCAAAATCAGATCATGCATCACAAGGCCTCTACAAGCACCTGCTAAGGCCTACAAACCTGCAGTTCGACCATTCATCTCTACAGGGGCCGAACTCTAAAAATTTAAAGCTTCGCTACAACAGGCGAAGGACAGGGTTCGCATCCTGTCCTTACCTAGCTACAAAGAAGACAGGCTCGGCTGCTGCGCCCGAGGGAGCACATCCTTCATCGTCAAAGCCCAGCCAGAGCTGACCGAAGCTCAAATTGCTCGTCGTATACGCCGCCGCGCATCATACCGGTAAAAGAGACTAGAGAAGCAAAGGACCCAGCCTCCTACACTTCAAGTCTCTCCCAAATGGGTCGAAAAAGAAAGACCCAACCAAGTTGCTACCGTCCATATGGTTGGAAAAACCAGAAGGCGCCAAAAATCAGCAACAAAAATCCATGTCCGACGTCCGATGACCCGCAGCGTCTCCAGGACAAGAAGACATTTAGAAGAATCCCCTGCTCCTTCAAGCAAAGGATAGCAGAGTGATCCTTCCTCAAGCTCTTCTTCAAAAAGAATGAGCCCCAGCTCAGTCACCAGGACAGTTTCTTCATTTGAATCACGAAGAATGAATGTCTTGGCTACAAATTCTGAGCCACCACCCCGTAATCCACCTCCAGAAGATGCGATCACCTGCATCCAGCAGTTGGAACAAGGCCAGCAGAGGATTGAAAATCTGATGGAAAACCTTCTCCTCGCCTTCCAAAATCAGGCAAACAATGAACCTCCTCCGAATCATCAAAACGACGAGGTAAATGGAGAAGAAAATGAGTCACGCGCCCTTACCAAAAAGGACGTAGACAGTATCCTCGCCAAAGCAAAAGAAGAGGATATACTCAAGGAGCATGGGATCAAGCCACCATATCCCTTATGGATGGACTCGGTCCCGTTCCCCACCAAATTCAAGCATCCTACTCTCCAAACATATACGGGGAAAGGATCAGCCAGACAGCACGTCATCCATTTCAAGATCCTGACGGGAGCTATCGCGGATCAAGATGCACTCAAGATCCGCCTCTTTGCAAGTACCCTAAAAGGTACGGCCTTCGATTGGTACTCCACTCTGCCGGAGGACTCAATCCAAAACTGGGCCATGCTAGAGACACGCTTCCTGACTCACTTCAAAGGTGAGGATCATCCCGCTACTATGGCTCAACTGTGCAGCCTAAAACAGGGGGAGAATGAATCAACATATGACTTCATTCACAAGTGGAAAGCAATGGCATACAAATGCTCTGATGTATTGCCACAAGCGTCGCTAGTCGACATTTGCCGAAACAACATGAGAGCCAGAATCCGCTCCATGATCATCGGCAACAAATCAAAAAACCTGGGAGAACTCCTAGAAGCTTCCATGGAAGCTGAAACGGTGATTAAAGACCTCAACAGTTAGAAATCATCAAGAAAAGAGCCAACCGCCATTGCAACCTCTAAACCAAAGAAAAAAGAGGTCCTCAATGTGCAGACCAAGTCAGCTCCTCAGCCACCAAAGAAACCAAAGTTGCTGGTAAGAGACCTGAACTCTCAGATGCCTTCAAAGAACGAGTAGAGAAGAAATACCCGTTTGATGAAGATGTTGATGAAATCTTTGGGGCTCTTGTGGCAAACGGCAAGCTCACCTTGCCTGAACCAAAAAGACCGGGTGATGTTTGCAAAACCAACGATCCTCGGTACTGTCCATACCACCAGATGATCTCGCATCCTCTCAATCAATGCTTCGTTGCGAGGGAGAAAATAAATGAGATGTGGAAAAACGGAGTCATCAACTTTGACAAAAACTATGGGCCTGCCTCCGTCAACATGGTGACATGTGGACAAACATCAAAATCACCGAAGAAGAAGATCACTACTTCCTTCAAGGTAATAAACTCAATCCAAGCGTCCGAGGAACTGGTTCCTTACCCGACACCAGATGGACAACCGATATGGGTACATCCCGATCTCCTGGAAGATGAAAATTGGGAGGTCGTGAAAACAAAGCCTACAGCTCAACAGCGAAGGCAGGCTAGGAAACATCTCCTCAAGATCAAACGGCAAGAGAAGACCCAGCCAAAACTAGAGGTCAAAGAAAAGGCAGAGGCTTCCTCTACCGTTTCACTGGAGGCAACAAAAACATCCCTTCCAGAGACTTCAAAGGGGGTAAGAAAATTCACTCTCAGTGATTTCATGCCACCTCAATTCAAAGAAGCCATGCAGGAGGCACCATACTCTTGCAATTCGATAGTTGGATTCTCCATTGACGGATACGAGTCCAGCGACACCGATGATGGATTCGAATCCAACTACACAGATGAGTGGGAGGAGTCCCTTGAAATAGGAGAATATCTCTCCGATGAAGAATGGGTTCCTGAGTCTCATCTTATGCCAGTAATCTGGTATAACCCCCTACAGCCACAAGGATCCTGGTCTGATGAGGAAGAAGACCAAGAGGCTGTACAAGAAACTGCTGCTGACTCAGCACCTCTCATTACTCCAGTGGAAATCAACCATGTTGAGCCACAAAGAGTTGATGAAGAAGAAGATCCAGCTCCCATGCCTGATCTTGAAGAATATGCAAGGATCTTGCAGCGACTCGCTCTAGAACAAGAGCAAGACCGCGTCAACGAGCCTCCTCGCAACCCAGAGCCTGAAGTCCCTGAAGACCACAAGGTACATCCTCCCTTAACTCCTGAAAATGGAGAAAATTGCTGGATAGACGATCCTCTTACATTCGAGGATGAGTCTGACTCCGATCAGCCAATGTCTCCCGTCAGAGCTTCCTGTAATGTGATAATTCGGGATTATAGCTCTTCCAAAGCATCGTCTGATGAGAGCACTTACACTCCGGCGACGCCTACCAATGTATCTTCTGGAGCCACCTCGTCTCACGTGACTTTCACTGAGATGACACCCTCTCAGGTTTCTTCTCCTGAGACTGTGACTTCAAAGTTCACACCCTTCCTGACTGAAGAATTCCCAGCCATTGATGCTTGGGACGATGAATTAGTCAACGAAGAAGAAAGGTTGCTGGATGCTGTTCAGGACTTTTTCCTGAAAAACGCTTCGTGCAACACGATCACTGAGGATGGCAACTCTGCTGCTGATTCATCCTCAGCAAATGAGAAACAACAGCCGCTTGATCCTGAAGACAATCTTCCAAACGAAGACCCTTCTCAAGAAGCTCTCGAAGGCAGCGTCTCCAGGACAAGAAGACATTTAGAAGAATCCCCTGCTCCTTCAAGCAAAGGATAGCAGAGTGATCCTTCCTCAAGCTCTTCTTCAAAAAGAATGAGCCCCAGCTCAGTCACCAGGACAGTTTCTTCATTTGAATCACGAAGAATGAATGTCTTGGCTACAAATTCTGAGCCACCACCCCGTAATCCACCTCCAGAAGATGCGATCACCTGCATCCAGCAGTTGGAACAAGGCCAGCAGAGGATTGAAAATCTGATGGAAAACCTTCTCCTCGCCTTCCAAAATCAGGCAAACAATGAACCTCCTCCGAATCATCAAAACGACGAGGTAAATGGAGAAGAAAATGAGTCACGCGCCCTTACCAAAAAGGACGTAGACAGTATCCTCGCCAAAGCAAAAGAAGAGGATATACTCAAGGAGCATGGGATCAAGCCACCATATCCCTTATGGATGGACTCGGTCCCGTTCCCCACCAAATTCAAGCATCCTACTCTCCAAACATATACGGGGAAAGGATCAGCCAGACAGCACGTCATCCATTTCAAGATCCTGACGGGAGCTATCGCGGATCAAGATGCACTCAAGATCCGCCTCTTTGCAAGTACCCTAAAAGGTACGGCCTTCGATTGGTACTCCACTCTGCCGGAGGACTCAATCCAAAACTGGGCCATGCTAGAGACACGCTTCCTGACTCACTTCAAAGGTGAGGATCATCCCGCTACTATGGCTCAACTGTGCAGCCTAAAACAGGGGGAGAATGAATCAACATATGACTTCATTCACAAGTGGAAAGCAATGGCATACAAATGCTCTGATGTATTGCCACAAGCGTCGCTAGTCGACATTTGCCGAAACAACATGAGAGCCAGAATCCGCTCCATGATCATCGGCAACAAATCAAAAAACCTGGGAGAACTCCTAGAAGCTTCCATGGAAGCTGAAACGGTGATTAAAGACCTCAACAGTTAGAAATCATCAAGAAAAGAGCCAACCGCCATTGCAACCTCTAAACCAAAGAAAAAAGAGGTCCTCAATGTGCAGACCAAGTCAGCTCCTCAGCCACCAAAGAAACCAAAGTTGCTGGTAAGAGACCTGAACTCTCAGATGCCTTCAAAGAACGAGTAGAGAAGAAATACCCGTTTGATGAAGATGTTGATGAAATCTTTGGGGCTCTTGTGGCAAACGGCAAGCTCACCTTGCCTGAACCAAAAAGACCGGGTGATGTTTGCAAAACCAACGATCCTCGGTACTGTCCATACCACCAGATGATCTCGCATCCTCTCAATCAATGCTTCGTTGCGAGGGAGAAAATAAATGAGATGTGGAAAAACGGAGTCATCAACTTTGACAAAAACTATGGGCCTGCCTCCGTCAACATGGTGACATGTGGACAAACATCAAAATCACCGAAGAAGAAGATCACTACTTCCTTCAAGGTAATAAACTCAATCCAAGCGTCCGAGGAACTGGTTCCTTACCCGACACCAGATGGACAACCGATATGGGTACATCCCGATCTCCTGGAAGATGAAAATTGGGAGGTCGTGAAAACAAAGCCTACAGCTCAACAGCGAAGGCAGGCTAGGAAACATCTCCTCAAGATCAAACGGCAAGAGAAGACCCAGCCAAAACTAGAGGTCAAAGAAAAGGCAGAGGCTTCCTCTACCGTTTCACTGGAGGCAACAAAAACATCCCTTCCAGAGACTTCAAAGGGGGTAAGAAAATTCACTCTCAGTGATTTCATGCCACCTCAATTCAAAGAAGCCATGCAGGAGGCACCATACTCTTGCAATTCGATAGTTGGATTCTCCATTGACGGATACGAGTCCAGCGACACCGATGATGGATTCGAATCCAACTACACAGATGAGTGGGAGGAGTCCCTTGAAATAGGAGAATATCTCTCCGATGAAGAATGGGTTCCTGAGTCTCATCTTATGCCAGTAATCTGGTATAACCCCCTACAGCCACAAGGATCCTGGTCTGATGAGGAAGAAGACCAAGAGGCTGTACAAGAAAATGCTGCTGACTCAGCACCTCTCATTACTCCAGTGGAAATCAACCATGTTGAGCCACAAAGAGTTGATGAAGAAGAAGATCCAGCTCCCATGCCTGATCTTGAAGAATATGCAAGGATCTTGCAGCGACTCGCTCTAGAACAAGAGCAAGACCGCGTCAACGAGCCTCCTCGCAACCCAGAGCCTGAAGTCCCTGAAGACCACAAGGTACATCCTCCCTTAACTCCTGAAAATGGAGAAAATTGCTGGATAGACGATCCTCTTACATTCGAGGATGAGTCTGACTCCGATCAGCCAATGTCTCCCGTCAGAGCTTCCTGTAATGTGATAATTCGGGATTATAGCTCTTCCAAAGCATCGTCTGATGAGAGCACTTACACTCCGGCGACGCCTACCAATGTATCTTCTGGAGCCACCTCGTCTCACGTGACTTTCACTGAGATGACACCCTCTCAGGTTTCTTCTCCTGAGACTGTGACTTCAAAGTTCACACCCTTCCTGACTGAAGAATTCCCAGCCATTGATGCTTGGGACGATGAATTAGTCAACGAAGAAGAAAGGTTGCTGGATGCTGTTCAGGACTTTTTCCTGAAAAACGCTTCGTGCAACACGATCACTGAGGATGGCAACTCTGCTGCTGATTCATCCTCAGCAAATGAGAAACAACAGCCTCTTGATCCTGAAGACAATCTTCCAAACGAAGACCCTTCTCAAGAAGCTCTCGAAGTTGGTAGAGGCACCCGCTCTGGCCGGGACTACCACAAAAATTACAACCAATCTTCCTTTACATATGTAAATCCTTCGGGAAAAGATGTTGTAAGCACCCCTAGTGGCAACAATGATGAACATGTAGGCCCTAAGGAGGCTTTCAAGTATAACTTGATTGAACACTTCAAGCACATACCTGCACGTCTGCACATCCTAGATTTGTTGCGAATGTCTCCGCACACTCGTGATAATCTCATCTCGGAATTACAAAAGCTGAATGAGGATGTCGACAAACATGCCCCGCAAGTCCTCCAAATTGAAATGGATTACCGGGTCAAAAACTCAGAAGCCTCCTCAAAGGGAGAAAAGAAGAAAACTGAGGGATCATGCATTGAATGCCTCTCGGTTAGAAAAGCAGCCAGTGCAACCATCGCCTTCACAAAGGACGACCTCCTACTTGGCGAAACCAAGCATAACCGACCCCTGTACTTCACAGGGTATATCAAGGAAATGCCTATACACAGAGTTCAGATCGACCCAGGTTCTGCACTCAACCTCATCTCCACATCGGCTCTCGAAGAGTTGGGCATCCCACCCAGCAAGCTGAGCCACACATCTGTATCTATCTTTGGATACGATGGGAGTACTCAAAGGCCTATTGGCAAAATCAGGTTCAAGTTGCAGATCGGTGATCTTATCTCTGAGGTCACTGTGTATGCAATAAAAACCCCTTCATGCTACAACATCTTTCTCGGACGCCCTTGGATCCACGAGAATGGTGTTGTCCCTTCAACTCTATATCAATGCATCAAGTTTGTCGGCAACAACGGCATGATACATCGAGTCTTTGCAGACAGAAAACCCTTCAAAGATAAAGAAGTCCACTTCGCAGACTCACAGATGTATGAAGGTGAAAAAGAAGAAGAGGATAAGCACACAGCATCCTTTGCCGAAAATCTCCAGAAAGATAAAGGTAAAGCTCCTCAACAATCACCGGAAGAAAAAAAATCATCCGGTAAATCCGAAGAGAGCATTCAAACTCCCTTCATCATCTCCCTCAAACCTTCAAAGCCTTTGGTCATCACAACTAAAGTGAAGAAGGCAAAGCAAAAGCCTGGGGGCAAATTTGTTGTCTCTTTCGTGTCTATCATGCAAGACACGGATTCGGATTCAAAGCCAGAAGACGACGCATCATCAAGCCAAGCTGACACTCAGCAAGTTGAGCCTGCTCTCACTACAATGGAGACAACTTCTGACATAGAAGATCCTACATCAGCTTCCTTCGTTGTTCCAGAAACTTCAGCAAAGGAAAAGCCGATCTTCTTCCATATATCGGATGCTTCTTCATCAAACTCCATGCTTGAACCTTTTCAAAATAAAGGTATGCCTCAACTATCCTTATACAGTTCTGTGGCACAAGTTATTATGAAGAAAATGGGCTATGACGCTCAAAACCCAGTCGGTTTGGGAGAAGGACGCGGTATTCTCACGCCATTGGGGCCCGTCTTGACCAAAAGCCAGCTGGAAGATTGGAGACTCTATGGCTATGTAGAAAAGTCTTCACACGGGTTAGGGTATGATCCTGACACTCCCTTGAGACAGTTGACACAAAGGCTTAAAAGTCAATATACTGACCAAGCCTCAACATCTCAAGTCCATGAAGACATCGATCTCCCTGGATATCTCTTTGATGAGTCACCTGACAAAGATCCGGGAAGCTCATCCAATTGGCACGATTTCTCTGAAAATGAAGAGGAGTTGTCCGATGGCACAGACGTGTGGACTTCTGAACCAGAAGAACCCTCATCTCCAAAAGAAGTAGCCTACTTCAACCCGGTTTCAATAGGCGATTGGGATCATCTCATAGCAAGCCTTGGGAAAATTACCAATCAAGAAGACCCGTGGAAAGGAACAAAGCCTTGGTCTGGAAATGCCCTTGAAACCCCAGAAGGTTTCGTTGAGCTGGAAGCCTGCGAAAATATTGTGGAGGAACCACCTTCGAACCTTCCAACAGAAGATCCTGTTCAAAAGATAGACTTGGGAACGCCAGATAACCCACGTCCTGTATTCATAAGCAAGAATATAAAGGATGATGAGTTACCCGAGTATATCGCCTTTCTTCGTGAGTTCGTTGATTGCTTTGCATGGTCTTACGCTGAAATGCCAGGCTTAGACCCCAAAATAGTGGTTCACAAACTCAATCTTCAAGAAGACATCAAGCCTGTCAAACAAGGCCAAAGAAGATTCCGTCCAGATGTGATGGATAAAATTTAACAAGAAGTTCAAAAACTCAAAAGCGTCGGCTTCATCCGTGAGGAACAACATCCTGAATGGTTAGCCAACATTGTCCCCGTGACAAAGAGAAATAGGCAGATCAGGGCCAGTATTGACTATAGAGACCTGAACGGCACATGCCCAAAAGATGAATTTCCGCTCTCCATACCAGAGGTAATGATTGATAATACCTGTGGATTCGAGCGAATGACATTCATGGATGGTTTCTCTGGCTACAATCAGATAAAGATGCATCCTGAAGATTAAAAACATACATCTCTGGCGTGTATTGCTACACTGTCATGCCATTTGGTCTGAAAAATGCTGGTGCCACATATCAGAGGGCTATGATGAAAATATTCCAAGATATGCAGCACAAGACGATTGAATGTCACGTTGATGACCTCGCCGTCAAGAGCAAAAGAAAAGAAGATCATCTCGAAAACCTTCGAGAAGTCTTCCTCCGGCTTCGCAAACACAAACTGCGAATGAATCCTTTGAAATGCTTCTTCGGCGTCTCGTCGGGTAAGTTCCTCGGATTCTTAGTTCGGAAAGCTGGAATAGAGCTTGACCATATAAAAGTCAAAGCCATTCTAGAAATGCCCTCTCCAAGAACCTTTAGAGAACTCAAAGGGCTTCAAGGGAGATTGGCCTACATCAGACGGTTCATCTCCAATCTTTCGGGGAAATGCCGTCCATTCTCCCGGTTGATGAAAAAAGGTGTAAACTTTGTCTGGGATGCTGACAGTGAAGCTGCTTTCCAAGACATCAAGTCATACCTGACAAAACCTCCAGTGTTAGCTGCTCCTACCACCGGAAAACCATTCATCTTGTACATAAGAGCCCTTGATCACTATTTGGGGCTCTGCTTGCTCAAGAAAATGATCAAAGAAAAGAAGCTGCTCTATATTACCTCAGCCGCATGCTAGTAGGTGCAGAGCATCGCTACTCTCCAGTCGAAAAAGAATGCCTTGCAGTGATGTTCGCCGTACAAAAGCTGCTTCACTACTTGCTTTCCAACACAGTATACCTGGTCTCGAGGGTCAACCTCTTGAAGGTCCTTGTCACAAAGGCAGGTTCTCTCAACACTCGACTGGCAAAATGGTCCATCCTTCTGTCACAATTTGATATTAGGTATGTACCACAAAAGGCAATCAAAGGGCAAGCTCTAGCGGACTTCCTCGCAGAGCATCCATTGGCTAAAGATTCTCCACTCAGAGATGATCTCCCAGACGAACCAGTCTACAATGTGGAGACTTTCTCACAAAGTGCCTCTTGGGACATGTACTTTGACGGTGCAACCAGGACGAATGAAAAAAGACAGCTGATCTCGGGAGTTGGCATCCTCTTTATTAGCCCCGACAAATACATGATTCCACACGCTTTCTCGCTACTGGAACCATGCACAAACAATGCAGCTGAATATCAAGCTCTAATCTTAGGGTTGGAACTCGCCATCGAATCCGATATCACCATGCTGGAAGTCTTTGGAGACTCTCAACTGATCGTCAACCAGATGAATCAGAAATTTGAAGTCAGGAAGCCAGATTTGCTGCCTTACTACAACAAAGCACAATCGCTTCTGCAAAAGTTTGACATCTGTCACATCACCCACATTCGTAGAGGTGAAAACATACGTGCAGATGCCCTAGCTGGACTTGCCGCATCCATGGCAATCCAGGAAGGAGAAAACATGCAAATAACAGTGTGCGAAAGAAGAATCCTTCCTCCTCTTAACACACACCAAGCTGTTGCTAAATGCCACCAAGTGGTTGGAAGTAGGATTTCAATCCTTCAAACTTCAATCGGCGACTGGAGGGATCCGTTCATTGATTACATTATGTTCGGAATCCTACCTGAAGATCCAAAAGAACGGGTAAGCATCCAAAGGCGAACCCCAAGCTTTCATTTGGATATTCCTTCAAAAATCCTTTACAGGAAATCCTTCAACGGAGTACTTCTACGCTGCTTGTCACAACAAGAGGCTGAAGAAACACTCAAAGAAGTTCATGCTGGTCTTTGCGGTGCTCATCAGGCTGGTCCCAAGCTCTATGATCAGATAAAAAGGTTAGGATATTACTGGCCTACAATGGTAGCTGACGTAATGCAATTTGCTAAGCGCTGCCAACAATGCCAAATTCATGGAGATTACATTCACATGCCTCCAGAATGGCTGCATCCAATAACGATTTCATGGCCTTTCGAAGCCTGGGGTATGGACATCATAGGTCCTATTTCTCCCCCTTCGAGCAAAGGTCATCGCTTCATCTTCGCCGCTACGGATTATTTCCCCAAGTGGTCAGAAGCATTTGCGTTCAATGAAATGAAGACCTCATCAGTCCTTCAGTTCTTGCGCACCAACATCATTTGTCATTTCGGCATACCCAAAAGATTCGTCCATGATAACGGACCATAATTCCGGGATCATCGATTCTACAGGTTCTGCGACAAATATAAAATCCAAAGCTGTCCTTCGACTCCATACAATCCGGCAGCAAACGGGTTAGCAGAAGCTTTCAACAAGACACTCTGCAAAATCCTCAAAAAAATGGTCTCTAGTCATAAAAGAGACTGGAGCGACAAAATGTCTGAAGCTTTGTGGGCCTATCGAACCACCGTTCGAGGACCAACCCATAGCACACCATTCTCCTTGGTGTATGGATGCGAAGCTGTCGTACCCTTGGAAGTACAAATTCCTTCCTTGAGGGTATCCTTGCAAAATGACATGACTTAAGAAAGCAATGTCAAATTGCGACTCTATGAGCTGGACAATCTCGATGAGAGACGGCTCAAAGCTCAACAAAGCATTGAACTTTACCAAGCACGCATGGCAGGATCTTTCGACAAAAAGGTCAGGCAACGCGCCTACAAAAAAGGTAACTTGGTTCTTGCGGTAAAAAGACCAATGGTCTTCGCTCACAAGTCCAAAGGCAAATTTGAGCCAAAATGGGAGGGACCCTACATCATCGACAAGGTTTTCTCCTACGGCACATATGCACTCCTAAACATGGTAGGCGACAGATGTATGCTGCCCATCAACGGCAAGTTCTTAAAGCGGTACTACCCTTGAAGACTTACCCAACTGGGTAAGAGCAATGCCTGTACGGCCAAAACCGGTTTCCAGGTACACGCTCGCTAAACCCACCCTTTTTTAGAATTTTCATGTCAAATGTTGAAATTTCTAGAAATTTAAATAATGCTTACTTCCATCGTTTCATTGTTCAAAAAAACCAAGTTTAGGAACCTTTCCCTAACTTGACCAAAATTTTCAACCCTTGAACCCAAAATTCATGGTTTGAAACAAAATCCGGATTCAGGGATTTCCACCCTAGTCCACCCTGCCTTTTACCGCCAAAATGGTTTTAGGTCAAAACTTATGACCCTCGTGTCTTTAAACAAAAACAAAAAAAACAAACAAAAAAAAAATTCTTTTTTTTCAAAAAATTGTGGGGAAGCGACGCTTAGTCGATACTCGCACAAATCAGAAGCATGCGAACCATGTTCAACACTTCCAAAATAGCAGGGAAGCGACATTTTGTCGATACTTGCAAAATCCAAAACCGTGGAGATGCAACATTTCAGTTGATATCCACAACCCAAATTTCAAAGGTTCAAAAAACCTAAAAATCGTGGAGACGCAAATTATCAGTTGATATCCACAACCCAAATTTCAAAGGTTCGAAAAAACCTAAAAAACCATGGAGACGCAACATTTCAGTTGATATCCATAACCGAAAGGTTTGAGACAACCACAAATTTCAAAAATAATGGGGAAACGACATCAAGTCAGTACCCGCAAAACCAAAATTTTTGAAAAGCAAGGATGCGACATTCCATCGATACTTGCACCCAAATCTGCGAGGATGCGACATTCCATCGATACTCGCAACCGAATGAGCAAGGATGTTACATTCCATCGATACTTGCAAGAACATTCAGCAGGGAGGTGACTTTTAGTCGATACTTGCATTTTTGAAAACCAAACAGGCTATAGATGCCAACAAACCAAAACGGCTATAACTGCCACCAAAACCGGCTATCAATGCCACCAAAACAGGCTATAAATGCAACAAACCGGCTATCAATGCCACCAAAACAAAACCAAAACAAAACCGGCTATCAATGCCACAAACAAAAAATTGGCTTTCAAAAACCCCGGCTATCAATGCCACAAACCAAAAGCCAGTTATCAATGCCACAAATTCGGCTATCAATGCCACCAAAACTGGCTATAGATGCCACAAAAAAAAACTCGGCTATCAATGCCACAAAAAAAAAGCCGGCTCTCATGCCAAAATCGGCTTCCATGCCACAAGCAAAAATCTGGCTTCCATGCCAAAACAATCATTTGACAAAAGATTTTCACAAAATGACAAGCTTTTGATCAAATCCCATTTAGCAATTACTTTTATCACAAAAAGATTCAAGTAAGTGTAGGGATAACAAAAAAAAAAAAGAGTACCAAAAAGAATACATGTGGTACCAAAAAAAAAGAAAGTGTTCACAAGCACTACAAAAAAAAAGAGTACCAAAAAAAAAAATACATGTGGTACCAAAAAAAAAGGAAAGTGTTCATAAGCACTAAAAAAGAGTACCAAAAAAAATACAAGTGGTACTAAAAAAAAAAGAAAAAAAAAGAGAGAAGGATAGTTTCTGCTACAAAATCAGGAGCTCAATCAAAAATGGTCTCCAGCCAAGAGTTCAGCTCCTTAAGCAAACTTTTGGCCTCAGCCGTCAAGGATTCCAAGGCACGCTTCTTCAGGAATTTGCCATGAGATGCTGGAGTGGGCTGTACCCCTTCTTTCGCACCAGGAAGCTTATCTCGAGCAGTTCGCCATTGTCTGTTCTCATCAGACTTCCTTTTAAGAACTTGATTGGCATCTGCAACCCGGTGAATCAGAGCAGTCTCCCTTTCACGAGCTTCTGTTATTGCAGTCCACTTGGCAGCGACTTGTGCCTGCAGATGCTCAAGACGTCTCCTGACCTCATCGACCTCCCTATCAAGGATGTTAAGGTCATGTGTCAGCCCAATGATGTTTAGCTCTTCTAAGTTCTTCTCTCGGACTACCTGCTTCCTGCTTTCTGTAGCCTCATCCAGGTTAGACTGAGCCTTATCCGCAGGGTCCAGGAACATCTCCTTGAAGAACTGGTCATCAGGAAAACCAATGGTCTCAAACCACCTGTCACCCAGCTCAATGATCCTATCAACGATCGCCCTGGCACTTGTGACATCTAGACCAGCCTCTTCAGCATCACCGAGAATCTCACGCACATGCTGGATCATCCCAAATCCGGCATCTAAGTGCCCAGAAAGCAGAGTCTCAATCCAAGAGCTCAGAACTCGCACCACCACCTTCTTCGCAAAAAGAAGAGATGGCCCAGCTGAAGATTCGCCCAACTCCGTTGGTCAGCTGCTCATGTCATCATCTGTTGGAAGAGTAACAAAAGAACTTTTTCCAGTTGAAGCTGCTCCTGCTCGGGAAGGAATCTCAGCACGAGGTATCTCCTCAACATTGTCAGAACTGGTCCCAGGAGTCTCTACCTCTGGATCAACCTCTGGCATCCCTTGCTCTGGTTTTGAAGGAAGCGACGGACCCTCCTCTGTCACTTCAAAACCTGCCAAAGAAACACAAAAAGGTATGAATATGATCCTGTTTGAAAATCATTATCAGGGTTATAACTACAAAATACCTTCTTCGACGACTGGCAGAACACTTTCTTCCTCCATGAACTCATCTGAAGCATCATCAACATTTGCATCCATCGATGGTTCAAAGTCATCAGAATCCTGTGGCAAGTCAGCTGGCAAGAAATGTGTTAGCAAACCAGGTCACAGACAAAAAAAAGAAAGCAAAAGAAGTCGTACCAATTGGAGATTCTGGATTCACTCCAGAGTCCCTCGGTTCTTCTTCAGGTGCCTCGACAGGATCCGTCACCACCTCATCGACTGGAACCTCAGGCATCGCCAAGTCTTCCTCTGCTAAAAAAAAAAAAAAGAAAAGCAGAAACAAGAAGCAAATCAGAACATGGAAAAATCCCATGAAAACAAATGGAAAGAAAAAAAAGAAGAATCATACCTTCACCGACGGTCTCTTCCTCTCGACTTCTCTTCTCTGAAGGTTCGTCAGCATCCACTAACACAACCTCATTGATAGAAAGAGGAACTTCCAACTCAGGAGAGTCCTCATGCTGCCCCTTGCTGCGATGATGACTCCTCCTCCTCTTACTCCTGCGGGCTCGCTTCTTGGAGGAACCTGCCCTGCTGTCAGAGTCAGGTTTCCCACTTGACTCCTCACTGGATGGTCTACTCTTGCCAGTAGACTCCACGGAAGCTTGCCTCTGTGCTGCTTGCATCCAAGCACCAAGTTCGGCTTCCTCCTGTTCTAGCTGCTCTAAAGCCTCATCAGGTATTTCTCGAACAGCTTCAGTACCAATGACGCCCTGGTCACCGAGAAAGCCTATCTTGTGCTTCTCTCCAGAAAGGAAGGCCCAAACTTCCTCTCGCCGGACGCCATCTGACTTTCCAAGGCCCTTTCTAGATGCCAGCTTCACATCAAGCTCCTTCTTGAAAAGCCCCCGATATGCCGACAAGCTCTCCGCAAAGCCGGCAGTCCGGGAAGTCAGCAACACAGGATAAGAAATCATGGCTGTAGTATCTTCAGCACTATAGAAAGCCCATGCATTTCTCCCGTCCTGTAAACCTCCAAAGCACTTCACCATGCTTGAAGGCGCTCCAACAACGCCTTGAGAAAAGCCCAGCTACAAAGCAAAGCGAGAGGGTACATACGGCTGGATGTCGACGAAAAGATGTCTACGGTACACCATCGTGCCGACACGTATGCTGAAAAGCCACTCTCTCTGCATTCGTCAAGGAATAATGCCTTCCCGACCCCACCCTGGTAGAGTCTCGGGATGCACCAAAATCAAAAGCCTTCTTCCGCAACTCCGGAGAAAGCTTCACTGAAGACTGCCCCATCTCGATGTCCCTGAACCGTCGGATCCTCATGCGGGCAAGCAAAAGTGATTCGGACACGGCTTTGCCCTTAGCCAGTCGAATCATCAGAGGATCATCATCCTGTGCAGCACCCAGCCGGTGGAAGCCAGGACAGTGGTACACGTACCACGAATAAAGGATGTGGGCTGAAAATACCCTATTCATGGGAAGCCCAAGCCGAACCAAAAAAGCAGCAGCCTGCAGTTCGGTACACAGGTAGGAGTAAAGAGCTGGCACCAAAGCAAGCTGCTCTCCAAACGCCATCTGACAAGCCGGAAAAATACAATGCGGCCTGATGTGCGTTCCATCTCCTCCAGCAAAAAGAGCCTCACCAAGCCAATAAGTGAGGTAAACAGCGAGATCTCTCCGCAGTGCAATGTCAGCACATATGGCGTTTGTACTGGCACAGAAATCTCTCAACTCTTCTTGTATGGCCAAGATCTTCTTTGAACTTGGACCCTGAGCTCCGGCTTCTTGGGTCACGCTATCAGAAGACTCCCTGCTATAAAAAAAGTTGGGGAATGAAGAGCTAGAACTCTTCCAACTGCTGGATCTAACTTTCAAACCTTCTTCTCCTTCAAAAAATCATAGAAGGCGACGAGCTGAAAGTACAGAAGCCTGAACTCCTCAGACTGCCCCTCAAGGACGCTGTCAATCGGCATAAACTCCTCATAGAGTTTGCCGAGGATGGGCAATCCAGTAATGGCGCTCAGCTCCTTCAAAGAAAAACCAATCTCGTCATTCGTCACAACGAAGGTATTGGTTTGTGGGAGGAATGATTCTAGCATAGCCATGAAGGCCTCGTCGGAAAAGATCACGGTCTCCCTAAAGGCACGGACCGCATCAAAAATCTTGGCTTCCTTCAAAACGGCGCCACCAATCAGCAGGACGCGATCAGTCCACGACTTCCACTCGGAGTCAGCATTGAAACGGCCACGGAGTCGAAAAGGCTTGATCCAATTGCTGCCGTCACCGCTAAAAATACCAAGGCCCACCGGTCTCAAATCGACCGACGGATAATCAGAACCCTGGTAGCCGCTGGATGGCATCAACAGGTCCATGTCAATAGGCGACCTCTCCGTATATCCAGGAGAACTGCCAACAAAGACCCCGGTCTTGATTACATTCGTCCTTCTCACCCAGCTTGGAGGATCTTCCCTCTTAGAGCACGTGGGAGCAAGGCTCATGATCGAGATGGTGCGATCAAACGTCGACCGGGTAGCAACAGTCTTCTTCTCACCATTTGCTGTGAAAGAGAACTGAAAACATCTCCTCTGGTATGTCATGTCATCAGGGACGGCATCACCAAAGAAGAAGGTAGGCTTGGGTAAAACACTCTGATCTTCCATCACCCATGGACGACTGCTTACCATGATCTTATAGAATTCCTCTCCCTTGAGAGTGATCAGTCGCTGCCTCATCTCATCTCTGTTGAGGGAGTCGCACTCTTCCAGATTTCTCTCAACATACTGGACCTTCTCAAAGGCCTGCTGAACGGCCGGATTAGAAGTTCTAGAACATCGACGAAGTACGCTTGTAGCAGGCTCTTTACCCTTGTTCGTTCTGGAGGAATCACCTGCAAAGGATGGAAAAGAAAAAGATCAAGCATCAAAATGACAGAATCTCGCTAAAAAAATCTGGCGAATTTTTGACATGATGACGGGGCAATTCCGAAGAAAAGGAACTATCCCGAAAGAAATAGAAAGCTTGAAGATGGGCTCAACATCGCTGCGAGCTCCGAAACTCCAAACTTTCGAAACCTCAAAGTCTCCGCAAAATCAGGAAGGGCTCAACATCGCTGCGAGCTCCAAATTCCCAAATTTGCGAAAACTTTCAGGTATGCTATCACATCATGCTACAAATTTAATTTACAATTGAATGCATGCATGAACATCTAGGTTTGCCAAAAAAGGGGCATTATCATGATGAGCAAAAGAAAACAAAAAAAAAAGAAAAAAAATGAAAAGATACTTTCTCAAAAAAAAAGGGGGGGGGGAAAGAAAACAAAAAAAAAAGAAAAGAAACTTTCTCGAAAAAAATAAGAGAAAAAAATAAGAGAAAAAAAAAAAGATGGCCCATAGGCCACGTGGCTGTACGGCCAGATCCGTACGGATCTGTCCGTACGGCCCACAAACAAAAAAAAAACAAAACATAAAAAAAAAAGAAAGAAGAAAAGAAAGCAAAAAAAAAAAAACGTGTAAAAAAAAAAGAAGCAAACACGTGAAAAAAAAAAGAAAAGAAGAAAAGAAAGAAAAAAAAAAAGAAAAAGAAAGAACTGTTATTTTTCCTACAATGGAGTTTTCTTGAAAAAGGGAACTTACTTGAAGCCATTGATGGAGAAGAAGAAGAAAAGTCTTAAAGATCTTGAAGAAGAAGGACTCTTGGTCTTGAAGCCCTCTTGAGATTATTGCAAAAGAAAGTAATAAGAGCAAGAGATCCAACCTCCTCCTTGCTTTTATAGAAGAGAGCAAACCAAAGAATGAAAGAAGAAAGAGGTAAGTGTTATTAATTAGTAACCTTACCAAAAGAAAGAGATTAGAAAGATTGTTTCCCAAAAGAAAGATATCTTGAGGGATTCTCTCCCAAAAAGAAATCAATGAGAGATTTTCTCCTAAAAGATAGGATCAATGAAGGATTCTTTCGCAAAAGAAAGATATCTTGAGATATCCCATCCCAAAAAAAAGGGAACATGAGAGATTCTCTCCAAGTAAAGATATTCTTAGATATTCTCTATCCAAATGAGATATTTTTTGGATATTCTTTACAAAAATGACACCATATGAAATCTAAGCCATTTCAAAAGCTTAAGGTCCCATGGGTTAGCCCACATGAGCCAGGTTTGACCACCTAGGCACAAAAAAAAAAAAAATTTGGGCTTTTAGTCAAAGATAAATCCCTCTTACCAAGAGCATACAAAAATGGTTCCATGCCTCTTTTGAGTTGATTCAACCATACAAAGAGAATTCCAAGCCCCATGAGCTTCCAAAAATCAAACCATCCAGCCTCATATACCAAATTGAGCCAAAATCTTGAAATTGACATTCCACAAAAATCAAACCAAATCCTGGTCCCCTAACTTGCCACATACAGCTTGTTGGGTCACAAGACCAAAACTAAAAACCAAAACCTGATCCCTCTAACTTGCCACATACAGCCTGTTAGGTCACAAGATCAAAACCAAAATTGATCCCCCAACATTCCACATACAGCTTGTTGGGTCACACGATCAAAACCAAACCCGACCCCCTAACCTGCCACATACAGCCTGTTAGGTCACAAGGTCAAAACCCAAATCCACATCCCTGATGTCATCTTCAAAACTTTGCCTCGAGATGGTACGTGATCCCTTTCACCACCATAAAATTCCCCTGGTGTTGACACCAAAAATGTCACTTTGCCTTTTCAAGATCCAAAGAACTACATGAAGTCGCAACCTGCCATAAATAGGCAATGCTGCTTTCAAAAATCAAATCTTGTCAGAATCAAACAAAAACTGCAAGATTCTTCCAGACAGCCAAAAGAGGAGTACACAAGAAGTTTCAGGCCATTTCAAAATCATTTGGCCTAACTTCGCTTCTCCGACAGCCAAATCAGGCCTCTCGGCGGCAAAGCTCTCCGGGACCATGGTTTCAAAGACAGAGCCTATGGATCATCTTAAAATGACTCCAATAGGTTCCCTGTCAAATTTCAAGTCAATCGGACATCGGTTGACCGCACATCAAACCGCGACATCTTCATCGCGACAAAAAGCAAGTCTACAGGTGATAGGACCCCAAACGGCTTCAAAACTCAAACAAAAGCCTATGGTTGGTCTTATTTATTTCTCAGGAGGCTTCACACCAAATTTCAGGTCATTCCGACATCGTTTGACCCAGTTTCAGCTTCTGACGGAAAATCGGCAGCTCTGCGCGACAAAGTCTTCGGCTTTCTCAGGAAATTGGAAACTTTGCAAAATAAAATGCAAGGATTCTCATCAGGTTTCCTACAAAGAAATTAGGCCAATAAATGGTCAAAATGTCAAGGAAAAGTACAGAAGAAAAAAAAATCGAAAAAAAGCAAAAACAGACGCAAAACGGGACACGAAAGGGGGAAAACCCCCCCAGGGTCGCAGACCCCTGCGACCCTGGGCCAGGGTCGCCGGCGACCTTGGACCCCGGGGTCGCCGGGAAAGCCCCTGAAACCCCGGTTTTCGCCGTTTTTTCGCGATTCGAGGAGCCCAGCCTCTGGTACTTTCCAAAATTCATGCTTTTGAGACACCAAGTCCTCTGACATCCGTCCAAAACACGGGTAAATCATCAAGAGTATCGAAGACAGTATTGATCGCCACCCGGTCAACCAAAAAAGTGTGCTTTCTACCCGACCGATCGAGAAATCGACAGGACAGATGGCACCGACCCGCTGTTGGCAACAAACACCTGAAATTACATGATCATCTGATGTCGATCTACATGAAGATCCATCGATGATCATCAACAGAAGAATTCCAAAAGACGTGGCACGGCCCGCGACTCTTCAGCTGCTCGGCGACCACTTAATGCGATTAATTGACTAACTTTATTACAGTCATTAATCCATTTCTTTGGACGGCCCAATCAGAAGCAAGCATTCGGGAGTTACAAGTCAAGAGATTCATGGCATTTAACCCATGAAACTCCTCCCATCATGGCGATTAAAGGCGATTAAATGCCCTCAATCTCCTCCGGCCAATCAGAAGCCAAGAAAAAGGAGTTACAAAATAAACAATTCAATTTTGTAACTCCTCCCATTATGCGGCTTAAATGACAATAAAAGCCCATAAACCCACCTAAAAGGCTACCTAAAAGCCTATAAATAGGAGGGCTCTCCAAGAAGAAAACACAGACACAACGAACATCAACAGACAGCAGTCAGAAATCCAGAGAAAAGAAAAAGAGAGAAAACTCTGCGGAAGTTCTACACCGGCCACCGCAACAAGGTGACAAAAGTCCCTTGGGGGTACCCCCCCCCCCCCCAAGGTCCTTGCCTTCTCCTCCTGCCTCCAATGGCTTAGATATGGCTTTTCAGCCCGTCTACTCGGCTTTTTATTGGACATAGGACCTTCCTTTGGTCTTTGTCCTCTAAAAACCCAAGGTTATAGCCAAGCCAAGCGAATCAAATAGCATCCTCTGTTCTCATCTGCATGGATGATGGCGAAGCCCACATATGGCTTGCGACCGTCAATCTAAACGAGTCCCCCACAATCTCCTGAGAAGTTAGATCCTCCTTTTCTTGCTTTTCATTGTAGTTTGTATTTTTTCAAAAGAGACAAAAATCACAATTCTTGTCTTTCATTGTTGATAAGGATTGTAAATCGGCTATAAACGCCAAAATCGGCTATAAACGCCAAAAATCGGCTATAAACGCCAAAATCGGCTATAAATGCCAAAAAATCGCCTTTCACGGCAAACTAAGAAAAATGTCTCTTTTCTTAAATATATGTGCAATGGAAAACTTGAAAGAAGTTTATTTCCTCTTTACTTGCGAAGGTTGATCTCCGGATCACCACTTGCAATTCCAAGTAAAATAGAAAATCTGGCACACCCACAAAAAAAGAAATGTTGATGCACGCCCTTGCCCCCCGGTTACGAAAGGGTCGGACCCGACGGACTCCCACGTCCGCCGACCTCGGTAGAACCAAGCAGGAGCGCCGTCCATCAAGCTGGCACACCCGGTGGGTCGCCGGCGACCTTGGACCCCGGGGTCGCCGGGAAAGCCCCGGAAACCCCGGTTTTCGCCGTTTTTTCGCGATTCGAGGAGCCCAGCCTCTGGTACTTTCCAAAATTCATGCTTTTGAGACACCAAGTCCTCTGACATCCGTCCAAAACACGGGTAAATCATCAAGAGTATCGAAGACAGTATTGATCGCCACCCGGTCAACCAAAAAAGTGTGCTTTCTACCCAACCGATCGAGAAATCGACAGGACAGATGGCACCGACCCGCTGTTGGCAACAAACACCTGAAATTACATGATCATCTGATGTCGATCTACATGAAAATCCATCGATGATCATCAACAGAAGAATTCCAAAAGACGTGGCACGGCCCGCGACTCTTCAGCTGCTCGGCGACCACTTAATGCGATTAATTGACTAACTTTATTACAGTCATTAATCCATTTCTTTGGACGGCCCAATCAGAAGCAAGCATTCGGGAGTTACAAGTCAAGAGATTCATGGCATTTAACCCATGAAACTCCTCCCATCATGGCGATTAAAGGCGATTAAATGCCCTCAATCTCCTCCGGCCAATCAGAAGCCAAGAAAAAGGAGTTACAAAATAAACAATTCAATTTTGTAACTCCTCCCATTATGCGGCTTAAATGACAATAAAAGCCCATAAACCCACCTAAAAGGCTACCTAAAAGCCTATAAATAGGAGGGCTCTCCAAGAAGAAAACACAGACACAACGAACATCAACAGACAGCAGTCAGAAATCCAGAGAAAAGAAAAAGAGAGAAAACTCTGCGGAAGTTCTACACCGGCCACCGCAACAAGGTGACAAAAGTCCCTTGGGGGGTACCCCCCCCCCCCCCCCAAGGTCCTTGCCTTCTCCTCCTGCCTCCAATGGCTTAGATATGGCTTTTCAGCCCGTCTACTCGGCTTTTTATTGGACATAGGACCTTCCTTTGGTCTTTGTCCTCTAAAAACCCAAGGTTATAGCCAAGCCAAGCGAATCAAATAGCATCCTCTGTTCTCATCTGCATGGATGATGGCGAAGCCCACATATGGCTTGCGACCGTCAATCTAAACGAGTCCCCCACAATCTCCTGAGAAGTTAGATCCTCCTTTTCTTGCTTTTCATTGTAGTTTGTATTTTTTCAAAAGAGACAAAAATCACAATTCTTGTCTTTCATTGTTGATAAGGATTGTAAATCGGCTATAAACGCCAAAATCGGCTATAAACGCCAAAAATCGGCTATAAACGCCAAAATCGGCTATAAACGCCAAAATCGGCTATAAATGCCAAAAAATCGCCTTTCACGGCAAACTAAGAAAAATGTCTCTTTTCTTAAATATATGTGCAATGGAAAACTTGAAAGAAGTTGATTTCCTCTTTACTTGCGAAGGTTGATCTCCGGATCACCACTTGCAATTCCAAGTAAAATAGAAAATCTGGCACACCCACAAAAAAAGAAATGTTGATGCACGCCCTTGCCCCCCGGTTACGAAAGGGTCGGACCCGACGGACTCCCACGTCCGCCGACCTCGGTAGAACCAAGCAGGAGCGCGGTCCATCAAGCTGGCATCACCCGGTGGGACCCGTTTATTTGAGAACACGATGCTAGAAATGAAATATTTGCATATCATATATTTTGCTCTATGCTTATATTTCTTTTCTCGATTCCTTGGCTACTTTATAATTGGTGGCCTATGTTGAATTCCGCATAAAAAAAAATGAGATGAGATTTTTTGTTTGGAAATTTCTAATTCTTTGAATTTATTTCCACTCTTTCTCTTTTCAAAAAAAAAAAAAAACAAAAAAATCAGATTTGTCATTTTGGATTCAAAATTGAGAAACCTTGATCCGTTCCTATCGTTCATCGCGCTTGCAGAAATGTTGAGCCTGTTCGACTAAGGTTTTGGGCCATGGTTTCTCTTCGATGAGTTCATTAAAAATCTAAAAAATATATATATATATAAAAAAAGTAAAAAATTTTTTTTTTTAGATTTCTCAATTTGGATTCAAAATTGAGAAACCTTGATCCGTTCCTATCGTTCATCGCGCTTGCAGAAATGTTGAGCCTGTTCGACTAAGGTTTTGGGCCATTGTTTCTCTTCGATGAGTTCATAAAAAAATATATATATATATGAAAAAAAAAAGTAAAAAAAAATTTTTTAGATTTCTCAATTTGGATTCAAAATTGAGAAACCTTGATCCGTTCCTATCGTTCATCGCGCTTGCAGAAATGTTGAGCCTGTTCGACTAAGGTTTTGGGCCATTGTTTCTCTTCGATGAATTCATAAAAATAAAATAAAAAAAAATATAAAAAAAAAGACATAGACCACTAAGGTTAAACCAACTGTGTTCTTTGATCATGGTTGATTCAAAGAAAAGCCTTGTCCAGAGTGTGGAGACAGCTTGACTGTTCTAGGCAAGGGTCCTCCAAACGGGTTCATTAAGTAATCCTACCCTTACCTGGGGGCAATTCTATCAATCAAGATTTCATAAGACCGGGTTAGGAGGCCTATGTGTACTCTCTCGTCTTTTAAATAAATTTTTTTTCAAAAATAAAATTTTTAAAATAAAAATTATAAAATAAAAAATAAAAAATAAAAAAAAATTTTCAAAAAAAAAATCTTAAAAAAAATAAATAAAAATAAATAAAAAAAATATAAAAAAAAAGATTAAAAAAAAAAAAAAATTCTTCAAAAATCTTCAAAAAAAAAAACTTCCGTCATTTTGGGTTTAGATTAGAGAAATCTTGGTCTTCTCCTTTCTGAGCACTGGCGCTCGCGGAAATCGCTGAGCCCGTGTTCAGATTGGAGTGCCTTTTGCTCTCTTTGATGAGCCCGATATTGGCCTTTAAAAAAAAAACTCGTCATTTTTAGATTCAGATCCGAGAAATCATGGTTCATTTCTTTCTGAGCACTGGCGCTCGCGGAAATCGCTGAGCCCGTGTTCAGATTGGAATACCATCTGCTCTCTTTGATGAATCCAATCTTGACCATTCAAAACAGAGAATCTCATCTCATAGATGCGGTCTCAAAACATTTGTGTCTAGCGGTACTAGTACGCCCTTTCAGGGTCTACTGTATTGCGACCGGCACATCTGTAACTCCAACTTTATATTCTCCTTACCTCGAGCAAGCTCTGCTTCTCGATAAGTCGAATTTAAGTTCACAATTGCTTCTAGCAGTCACTGGGATGCCCATTCCGGGCTTACCATACCTGCGATCAGAACAATTGTACCTTCTATGGCATTTTGCCTTCCTCATATTGCTTGGGTCATCTACCTCGAGAAATTTGAAAAGACGAAACCATAGAACTTCCCATTTATGATCATTATATTCTTGTGATTACTAATGGATGTGGTCTTGTTTCAGAAATTTTCGAAAACTAACAATGGCGAGCACCAGAAGGCCTGAAGCCCGTGGCAGCCCCACGAAGCCTCAACCTGCAAACAACCAGGTCTACTCCAAGACTTGGTCCCCAAGACCTTCACCAAAACAGAGAAGGTCCCGAACATCCACTAAGCCAGCATTCCTGGCCCCACTCAAGGAGAACCAGTTCTATCCTCTTGCTTACATGAAAGAGGAGAAACCCATCTCCAACCTGACTCTCAAGTCAACCCAGCATGAGCCGGCTTGTTCCTACAAGCCCAAAATCAAGTCATGCATCACAAGGCCTCTACAAGCACCTGCTAAGGCCTACAAATCTACAGTTCGACCCTTCATCTCTACAGGGGCCGAACTTCAAAAATTCAAAGCTTCGCTGCAACTGGCGAAGGATAGGGTTCGCATCTTATCCTTGCCCAGCTACAGAGAAGACAGGCTCGGCTGCTGCGCCCGAGGGAGCACATCCTTCATCGTCAAAGCCCAGTCAGAGCTGACCGAAGCTCAAATTGCTCGTCGTATACGCCGCCGCGCGTCGTACCGACAAAAGAGACTAGAGAAGCAAAGGACCCAGCCTCCCACACTTCAAGTCTCTCCTAAATGGGTCGAAAAAGAAAGACCCAACCAAGTTGCTGCCGTCCATATGGTTGGAAAAACCAGAAGGCGCCAAAAATCAGCAACAAAAATCCATGTCCGACGTCCGATGACCCGCAGCGTCTCCAGGACAAGAAGACATTCAGAAGAATCCCCTGCTCCTTCAAGCAAAGGACAGCAGAGTGATCCTTCCTAAAGCTC
This sequence comes from Litsea cubeba, assembly GCA_012931725.1. Classification (NCBI taxonomy): domain Eukaryota; kingdom Viridiplantae; phylum Streptophyta; class Magnoliopsida; order Laurales; family Lauraceae; genus Litsea; species Litsea cubeba. The sequence goes on along the minus strand of CM022950.1, from coordinate 12,809,403 downwards.
CTCTTCAAAAAGAATGAGCCCCAGCTCAGTCACCAGGACAGTTTCTTCGTTCGAATCACGAAGGATGAACGTCTTGGCTACAAATTCTGAGCCACCACCCCGCAATCCACCTCCAGAAGATGCGATCACCCGCATCCAGCTGTTGGAACAGGGCCAGCAGAGGATTGAAACTCTGATGGAAAACCTTCTCCTCGCCTTCCAAAATCAGGCGAACAATGAACCTCCTCCGAATCATCAAGACGACGAGGTAAATAGAGAAGAAAATGAGTCACGCGCCCTTACCAAAAAGGACGTAGACGGTATCCTCGCCAAAGCAAAAGAAGAGGATATACTCAAAGAGCATGGGATCAAGCCACCATATCCCTTATGGATGGACTCAGTCCCGTTCCCCACCAAATTCAAGCATCCTACTCTCCAAACATATACGGGGAAAGGATCAGCCAGACAGCACGTCATCCACTTCAAGATCCTGACGGGAGCTATTGCGGATCAAGATGCACTCAAGATTCGCCTCTTTGCAAGTACCCTAAAAGGTACGGCCTTCGATTGGTACTCCACTCTGCCGGAGGACTCAATCCAAAACTGGGCCATGCTAGAGACACGCTTCCTCACTCACTTCAAAGGTGAAGATCATCCTGCTACTATGGCTCAGCTGTGCAGCCTAAAACAGGGGGAGAATGAATCAACATATGACTTCATTCACAAGTGGAAAGCAATGGCATACAAATGCTCTGATGTATTGCCACAAGCGTCGCTAGTCGACATCTGCCGAAACAACATGAGAGCCAGAATCCGCTCCATGATCATCGGCAACAAATCAAAAAACCTGGGAGAACTCCTAGAAGCTTCCATGGAAGCTGAAACGGTGATTAAAGACCTCAACAGTCAGAAATCATCAAGAAAAGAGCCAACCGCCATTGCAACCTCTAAATCAAAGAAAAAAGAGGTCCTCAATGTGCAGACCAAGTCAGCTCCTCAGCCATCAAAGAAAGCTGAAAAGAAAGCTGTTGGTAAGAGACCTGAACTCTCTGATGCCTTCAAAGAACGAGTAGAGAAGAAATACCCGTTTGATGAAGATGTTGATGAAATCTTTGGGGCTCTTGTGGTAAACGGCAAGCTCACCTTGCCTGAACCAAAAAGACCGGGTGATGTTGGCAAAACCAACGATCCTCGGTACTGTCCATACCACCAGATGATCTCGCATCCTCTCAATCAATGCTTCGTTGTGAGAGAGAAAATAAATGAGATGTGGAAAAACGGAGTCATCACCTTTGACAAAAACTATGGGTCTGCCTCCGTCAACATGGTGACATGTGGACAAACATCAAGATCACCGAAGAAGAAGATCACTACTTCCTTCAAGGTGATAAACTCAATCGAAGCGTCGAGAAACTGGTTCCTTACCCGACACCAGACGGACAACCGATATGGGTACATCCCGATCTCCTGGAAGATGAAAATTGGGGAGGTCATGAAAACAAAGCCTACAGCTCAACAGCGAAGGCAGGCTAGGAAACATCTCCTCAAGCTCAAACGGCAAGAGAAGACCCAGCCAAAACTAGAGGTCAAAGAAAAGGCAGAGGCTTCCTCTACCGCTTCACTGGAGGTAACAAAAACATCCCTTCCAGAGACTTCAAAGGGGGTAAGGAAATTCACTCTCAGTGATTTCATGCCACCTCAATTTAAAGAAGCCATGCAGGAGGCATCATACTCTTGCAATTCGGTAGTTGGATTCTCCATTGATGGATACGAATCCAGCGACACCGATGATGGATTCGAATCCAACTACACAGATGAGTGGGAGGAATCCCTTGAAACAGGAGAATATCTCTCCGATGAAGAATGGGTTCCTGAGTCTCATCTTGTGCCAGTAATCTGGTATAACCCCCTACAGCCACAAGGATCCTGGTCTGATGATGAAGAAGACCAAGAGGCTGTACAAGAAAATGCTGCTGAACCAGCACCTCTCATCACTCCAGTGGAAATCAACAATGTTGAGCCACAAAGAGATGATGAAGAAGAAGATCCGGCTCCCATACCTGATCTTGAAGAATATGCAAGGATCTTGCAGCGACTCGCTCTAGAACAAGAGCAAGAACGCGTCAACGAGCCTCCTCGCAATCCAGAGCCTGAAGTCCCTGAAGACGACCAGGTACATCCTCCCTTAGCTCCTGAAAATGGAGAAAATTGCTGGATAGACGATCCTCTCACATCCGAGGATGAGTCTGACTCCGATCAGGCAACGTCTCCCGTCAGAGCTTCCTGTAATGTGATAATTCGGGATTATAGCTCTTCCGAAGCATCGTCTGATGAGAGCACTTACACTCCGGCGACGCCTAGCAATGTATCTTCTAGAGCCACCTCGTCTCACGTGACTTTCACTGAGATGACACCCTCTCAGGTTTCTTCTCCTGAGACTGTGACTTTGAAGTTCACACCCTTCCTGACTGAAGAATTCCCAGCCATTGATGCTTGGGACGATGAATTAGTCAACGAAGAAGAAAGATTGCTGGATGTTGTTCAGGACTTGTTCCCGGAAAATGCTCCATGCAATACAATCACTGAGGATGGTAACTCTGCTGCTGATGCATCCTCAGCAAATGAAAAACGACAGCCTCTTGATCCTGAAGACAATCTTCCAAACGAAGACCCTTCTCAAGAAGCTCTCGAAGTTGGTAGAGGCACCCGCTCTGGCCGGGACTACCACAAAAATTACAACCAATCTTCCTTTACATATGTAAATCCTTCGGGAAAAGATGTTGTAAGCTGCCCCTAGTGGCAACAATGATGAACATGCAGGCCCTAAGGAGGCTTTCAAGTATGACTTGATTGAACACTTCAAGCACATACCTGCACGTCTGCACATCCTAGATTTGTTGCGAATGTCTCCGCACACTCGTGATAATCTCATTTCGGAATTACAAAAGCTGAATGAGGATGTCGACAAACATGCCCCGCAAGTCCTCCAAATTGAAATGGATTACCGGGTCAAAAACTCAGAAGCCTCCTCAAAGGGAGAAAAGAAGAAAACTGAGGGATCATGCACTGAATGCCTCTCGGTTAAAAAAGCAGCCAGTGCAACCATCGCCTTCACAAAGGATGACCTCCTACTTGGCGAAACCAGGCATAACCGACCCCTGTACTTCACAGGGTATATCAAGGAAATGCCTATGCATAGAGTTCAGATCGACCCAGGTTCTGCACTCAACCTCATCTCCACATCGGCTCTTGAAGAGTTGGGCATCCCACCCAGCAAACTGAGCCACACATCTGTATCTATCTTTGGATACGATGGGAGTACTCAAAGGCCTATCGGCAAAATCAGGTTCAAGTTGCAGATCGGTGATCTTATCTCTGAGGTCACAGTGTATGCAATAAAGACCCCTTCATGCTACAACATCCTTCTCGGACTCGGATTCAGAGCCAGAAGACGACACATCGTCAAGCCAAGCTGACACTCAGCAAGTTCAGCCTGCTCTTACTCCAATGGAGACAACTTCTGACATAGAAGATCCTACGTCAGCTTCCTTCATTGTTCCAGCAACTTCAACAAAGGAAAAGCCGATCTTCTTCCATAGATCGGATGCTTCTTCATCAAACTCCATGCTTGAACCTTTCCAAAATAAAGGTACGCCTCAACTATCCTTATACAGTTCTGTGGCACAAGCTATTATGAAGAAAATGGGCTATGACGCTCAAAACCCAGTCGGTTTGGGAGAAGGACGTGGTATTCTCACGCCATTGGGGCCCGTCTTGACCAAAAGCCAGCTGGAAGATTGGAGACTCTACGGCTATGTAGAAAAGTCTTCACACGGGTTAGGGTATGATCCTGACACTCCCTTGAGACAGTTGACACAAAGGCTTAAAAGTCAATATACTGACCAAGCCTCAACATCTCAAGTCCATGAAGACATCGATCTCCCTGGATATCTCTTTGATGAGTCACCTGACAAAGATCCAGGAAGCTCATCCAATTGGCACGATTTCTCCGAAAATGAAGAGGAGTTGTCCGATGGCACAGACGTGTGGACTTCTGACCCAGAAGAACCCTCATCTCCAAAAGAAGTAGCCTACTTCGACTCGGTTTCAACAGGCGATTGGGATCATCTCATAGCAAGCCTTGGGAAAATTACCGATCAAGAAGACCCGTGGAAAGGAACAAAACCTTGGTCTGGAAATGCCCTTGAAACCCCAGAAGGTTTCGTTGAGCTGGAAGCCTCCGAAAATATTGTGGAGGAGCCACCTTCGAACCTTCCAACAGAAGATCCTGTTCAAAAGATAGACTTGGGAACACCAGATAACCCACGTCCTGTATTCATAAGCAAGAATATAAAGGATGATGAGTTACCCGAGTATATCGCTTTTCTTCATGAGTTCGTTGATTGCTTTGCATGGTCTTACGCTGAAATGCCAGGCTTAGACCCCAAAATAGCAGTTCACAAACTCAATCTTCAAGAAGACATCAAGCCTGTCAAGCAAGGCCAAAGAAGATTCCGTCCAGATGTGATGGATAAAATTGAACAAGAAGTTCAAAAACTCAAAAGCGTCGGCTTCATCCGTGAGGAACAACATCCTGAATGGTTGGCCAACATTGTCCCCGTGACAAAGAAAAATGGGCAGATCAGGGTCTGTATTGATTATAGAGACCTGAATGGCGCATGCCCAAAAGATGAATTTCCGCTCCCCATACCAGAGGTAATGATTGATAATACCTGTGGATTCGAGCGAATGACATTCATGGATGGTTTCTCTGGCTACAATCAGATAAAGATGCATCCTGAGGATGAAAAACATACATCCTTTCGAACCCCATTTGGCGTGTATTGCTACACTGTCATGCCATTTGGTTTGAAGAATGCTGGTGCCACATATCAGAGGGCTATGATGAAAATATTCCAAGATATGCAGCATAAGACGGTTGAATGTTACGTTGATGACCCCGCCGTCAAAAGCAAAAGAAAAGAAGATCATCTCGAAAACCTTCGAGAAGTCTTCCTCCGGCTTCGCAAACACAAACTGCGAATGAATCCTTTGAAATGCTTCTTCGGCGTCTCGTCGGGTAAGTTCCTCGGATTCTTAGTTCGGAAAGCTGGAATAGAGCTTGACCCCATAAAAGTCAAAGCCATTCTAGAAATGCCCTCTCCAAGAACCTTGAGAGAACTCAAAGGGCTTCAAGGGAGATTGGCCTACATCAGACGGTTCATCTCCAATCTTTCGGGGAAATGCCGTCCATTCTCCCGGTTGATGAAAAAAGGTGTAAACTTTGTCTGGGATGCTGACTGTGAAGCTGCTTTCCAAGACATCAAGTCATACCTGACAAAACCTCCAGTGTTAGCTGCTCCTACCACTGGAAAACCATTCATCTTGTACACAAGAGCCCTTGATCACTCTCTAGGAGCTCTGCTTGCGCAAGAAAATGATCAAAGAAAAGAAGCTGCTCTATATTACCTCAGCCGCATGCTAGTAGGTGCAGAGCATCGCTACTCTCCAGTCGAAAAAGAATGTCTTGCAGTGATGTTCGCCGTACAAAAGCTGCGTCACTACTTGCTTTCCAACACAGTCTACCTGGTCTCGAGGGTCAACCTCTTGAAGGTCCTTGTCACGAAGGCAGGTTCTCTCAATGCTCGACTGGCAAAATGGTCCATCCTTCTGTCACAATTTGATATTAGGTATGTACCACAAAAAGCAATCAAAGGGCAAGCTCTAGCGGACTTCCTCGCAGAGCATCCATTGCCTAAAGATTCTCCACTCAGAGATGATCTCCCAGACGACCCAGTCTACAATGTGGAGACTTTCTCACAAAGTGCCTCCTGGGACATGTACTTTGACGGTGCAACCAGGACAAATGAAAAAAGACAGCTGATCTCGGGAGTTGGCATCCTCTTTGTTAGCCCCGACAAATACATGATTCCACACGCTTTCTCGCTACTGGAACCATGCACGAACAATGCAGCTGAATATCAAGCTCTGATCTTAGGATTGGAACTCGCCATCGAATCCGGTATCACTATGCTGGAAGTCTTTGGAGACTCTCAACTAATCGTCAACCAGATGAATCAGAAATTTGAAGTCAGGAAGCCAGATTTGCTGCCCTACTACAACAAGGCACAATCACTTCTGCAAAAGTTTGACATCTGTCACATCACCCACATTCGTAGAGGTGAAAACATACGTGCAGATGCCCTAGCCGGACTTGCCGCATCCATGGCAATCCAGGAAGGAACCAAGCAGTTGCTGAATGCCACCAAGTGGTCGGAAGTCGGATTTCAATCCTTCAAACTTCAATTGGCGACTGGAGGGATCCGTTCATTGATTACATTATGTTCGGAATCCTACCTGAAGATCCAAAAGAACGGGTAAGCATCCAAAGGCGAACCCCAAGCTTCCATTTGGATATTCCTTCAAAAATCCTTTACAAGAAATCCTTCAACGGAGTACTTCTACGCTGCTTGTCACAACAAGAGGCTGAAGAAACACTCAAAGAAGTTCATGCTGGTCTTTGTGGAGCTCATCAGGCTGGACCTAAGCTCTATGATCAGATAAAAAGGTTAGGATATTACTGGCCTACCATGGTAGCTGATGCAATGCAATTTGCTAAGCACTGCCAACAATGCCAAGTTCATGGAGATTACATTCACATGCCTCCAGAATGGCTACATCCTACAGCGATCTCATGGCCTTTCGAAGCCTGGGGTATGGACATCATAGGTCCTATTTCTCCCCCTTCAAGCAAAGGTCATCGCTTCATCTTCGCCGCTACGGATTATTTCTCCAAGTGGTCAGAAGCATTTGCGTTTAACGAAATGAAGACCTCATCAGTCCTTCAGTTCCTACGCACCAACATCATTTGTCGTTTCGGCATACCCAAAAGATTCGTCCATGATAACGGACCACAGTTCCGGGATCATCGATTCTACAGGTTCTGCGACAAATACAAAATTCAAAGCTGTCCTTCGACCCCATACAATCCGGCAGCAAATGGGTTAGCAGAAGCTTTCAACAAGACACTCTGCAAAATCCTCAAAAAAATGGTCTCTAATCACAAAAGAGACTGGAGCGACAAAATGTCTGAAGCTTTGTGGGCCTATCGAACCACCGTTCGAGGACCAACCCATAGCACACCATTCTCCTTGGTCTATGGATGCGAAGCTGTCGTGCCCTTGGAAGTACAAATTCCTTCCTTGAGGGTATCCTTGCAAAATGACATGACTCAAGAAAGCAATGTCAAATTGCGGCTCCATGAGCTGGACAATCTCGATGAGAGACGGCTCGAAGCTCAACAAAGCATTGAACTTTACCAAGCACGCATGGCAGGATCTTTCGATAAAAAGGTCAGGCAACGCGCCTACAAAAAGAGTGACTTGGTTCTTGCGGTAAAAAGACCAATGGTCTTCGCTCACAAGTCCAAAGGCAAATTTGAGCCGAAATGGGAGGGACCCTACGTCATCGACAAAGTTTTCTCCAATGGCGCATACGCACTCCTAAACATGGAAGGTGACAGATGTATGCTGCCCATCAATGGCAAGTTCTTAAAGCGGTACTACCCTTGAAGACTTACCCAACTGGGTAAGAGCAATGCCTGTATGGCCAAAACCGGTTTCCAGGTACACGCTCGCTAAACCCACCCTTTTTTAGAATTTTCATATCAAATGTTGAAATTTCTAGAAATCTAAAACAATGCTTACTTTCATCGTTTCATTGTTCAAAAAAATATATATATCCAAGTTCAGGAACCTTTCCCTAACTTGACCAAAATTTTCAACCCTTGAACCCAAAATTCATGGTTTGAAACAAAATCCGGATTCAGGGATTTCCACGCTAGTCCACCCTGCCTTTTACTGCCAAAATGGTTTTAGGTCAAAACTCATGACCCTCGTGTCTTTAAACAAAAAAAAAATGGTTTTTCAAAAACCGCGAGGAAGCGACGCTTAGTCGATACTCGCACAAATCGGAAGCAAGCGAACCACGTTCGACACTTCCAAAATCGCAGGGAAGCGACATTTCGTCGATACTTGCAAAATCCAAAACTGTGGAGATGCAACATTTCAGTTGATATCCACAACCCAAATTTCAAAGGTTCGAAAAAACCTAAAAAACTGTGGGGACGCAACATTTCAGTTGATATCCATAACCCAAAGGTTCGAGAAAACCACAAATTTCAAAAATCGTGGGGAAACGACATCAAGTCAGTACCCGCAAAACCAAAATTTTTGAAAAGCAAGGATGCGACATTCCATCGATACTTGCACCCAAATCCGCGAGGATGCGACATTCCATCGATACTCGCAACCGAATGAGCAAGGATGCGACATTCCATCGATACTTGCAAGAACATTCAGCAGGGAGGCGACTTTTAGTCGATACTTGCATTTTTTTTTAAAACCAAACCGGCTATAAATGCCACAAACAGGCTATAAATGCCACAAACCGGCTATAAATGCCATCAAAACAGGCTATAAATGCCACAAACCGGCTATCAATGCCACCAAAACAAAACCGGCTATCAATGCCACAAACAAAAAAAAACTTGGATTTCAAAAAAAAAAAAAAAAAAAAAAACCCGGCTATCAATGCCACAAAACAAACCGGCTATCAATGCCACCAAAATTGGCTATAGATGCCACAAAAAAAAAAAAAAAAAAAAAAAAAAAGGCTATCAATGCCACAAGAAAAGCTGGCTCTCATGCCAAAATTGGCTTCCATGCCACAAACAAAAAACATGGCTTTCATGCCAAAACAATCACTTGACAAAAGATTTTCACAAAATGACAACCTTTTGATCAAATCCCATTTAGCAATTACTTTTATCATAAAAAGATTCAAGTGAGCGTAGGGATAACAAAAAAAAAGAGCATCCCATTTAGCAATTACTTTTATCACAAAAAGATTCAAGTGAGCGTAGGGATAACAAAAAAAAAGAGTACCAAAAAATACATGTGGTACCAAAAAGAGAAAGTGTTCACAAACACTACAAAAAATAAGTACCAAAAAAATACAAGTGGTACCAAAAAAAAAGAAAAGAGAGAAGGATGGTTTCTGTAAAAAAAATACAGGAGCTCAATCAAAAATGGTCTCCAGCCAAGAGTTCAGCTCCCCAAGCAAACTTTTAGCCTCAGCCGTCAAGGATTCCAAGGCACGCTTCTTCAGGAACCTCCCATGAGATGCTGGAGTGGGCTGTACCCCTTCTCTCACACCAGGAAGCTTACCTCGAGCAGTTTGCCATTGTTCCTCCTCATCAGACTTCCTTTTGAGAACCCGTTCGGCATCTGCAACCTGGTGAATCAGAGCACTCTCCCTGTCGCAAGCCTCTACTATGGCAGTCCACTTGGCAGCGACTTGTGCCTGCAAATGCTCAAGACGTTTCCTGGCCTCATCGACCTCCCTGTCAACGATCTTAAGGTCATGTGTCAGCCTGATGATGGCTATCTCTTCTAAGTTCCTCTTTCGGACTGCCTGCTTCCTGCTTTCTGTAGCCTCATCCAGGTCAGACTTAGCCTTATCAGCAGGGTCCAGGAACATCTCCTTGAAGAACTGGTCATCAGCCAAACTCACGGTCTCAAACCACTTGTCACCTAGTGCAATGATCCTATCAACGATCGCCCTGGCACCTGTGACATCCAGACCAGCCTCTTCAGCATCACTGAGAATCTCCTGCACATGCTGGATCATGCCAAATCCGGCTTCCAAGTGCCCAGAAAAGAGAGTCTCAATCCAAGAGCTCACAACTCGCACCACCACCTTCTTCGCAAAAAGAAGAGATGGCCCAGCTGAAGATTCGCCCAACTCCGTTGGTCGGCTACTCATGTCATCATCTGTTGAAAGAGTAACAAAAGAACTCTTTCCAGCTGAAGCTGCTCCTGCCCGGGAAGGAATCTCAGCGCGAGGAATCTCCTCAATATTGTCAGAGTTGGTCCCAGGAATCTCTACCTCTGGATCAACCTCTGGCATCTCTTGCTCTGGAAGCGACGGATCCTCCTCTGCCACTTCAAAACCTGCAAAGGAAACACAAAAAGGTATGAATATGACCCTATTTGAAAATCATTATCAGAGTTATAACTACAAAATACCTTCTTCGACGACTGGCGGAACACTTTCTTCCTCCATGAACTCATCGGAAGCATCATCAACGTTTGCGTCCATCGATGGTTCAAAGTCATCAGAACCCTGTGGCAAGTCAGCTGGCAACAAAAAAAATGTGTTAGCAAGCCAAGTCACAAACAAAAAAAAAAAAATAGAGAGCAAAAGAAGTCGTACCAATTGGAGATTCTGGATTTACTCCAGAGCCCGTCGGTTCTTCTTCAGGTGCCTCGACAGGATCCATCACCACCTCATCGGTTGGGACCTCCGGCATCACCAAGTCTTCCTCTGCTAAAAAAAAAAAAAGAAAAGCAGAAACAAGAAGCAAATCATAACATGGAAAAAATCCCATGAAAAGAAATGGAAAGAGAAAAAGGAAGAATCATACCTTCACCGACGGTCTCTTCTTCTCGGCTTCTCTTCTCTGGAGGCTCGTCAGCATCCACTGGCACATCCTCATTGATAGTAAGAGGAACTTCCAAGTCAGGAGAATCCTCATGCTGCCCCTTACTGCGATGATGACTCCTCCTCCTCTTACTCCTGCGGGCTCGCTTCTTAGAGGAACCTGCCCCGCTGTCAGAGTCAGGTTTGCCACTCGACTCCTCACTAGATGGTCTGCTCTCGCCAGTAGGCTCCACGGAAGCTTGCCTCTGTGCCGCTTGCATCCAAGCACCAAGTTCGGCTTCCTCCTGTTCTAGCTGCTCCAAAGCCTCGTCAGGTATTTCTCGAACAGCTTCAGGACCAATGACGCCCTGGTCACCGAGAAAGCCTATCTTGTGCTTCTCTCCAGAAAGGAAGGCCCAAACTTCCTCTCGCCGGATGCCATCCGACTTTCCAAGGCCCTTTCCAGATGCCAGCTTCACATCAAGCTCCTTCCTGGAAAGTCCCCGATATGCCGAGATGCTCTCCGCGAACCACTTCGCAAAGCCGGCAGTCCGGGAAGTCAACAACACAGGATAAGAAATCATGGCTGTAGTGTCTTCAGCACTATAGAAAGCCCATGCATTTCTCCCGTCCTGTAAGCCTCCAAAGCGCTTCACCATACTTGAAGGCGCTCCAACAACGCCTTGAGAAAAGCCCAGCTGCAAAGCAAAGCGAGAAGGTACATACGGCTGGATGTCGACGAAAAGATGTCTGCGGTACACCATCGTGCCGACACGTATGCTGAAAAGCCACTCTCTCTCTGCATTTGTCAAGGAATAATGCCTTCCCGACCCCGCCCTGGTAGAGTCTCGAGAGGCACCAAAATCAAAAGCCTTCTTCCGCAACTCCGGAGAAAGCTTCACTGAAGATTGCCCCATCTCGACGTCCCTGAACCGTCGGATCCTCATACGGGCAAGCAAAAGTGATTCGGACACGGCTTTGCCTTTAGCCAGTCGAATCATCAGATGATCATCATCCTGTGCAGCACCCAGCCGATGGAAGCCAGGACAGTGGTATACATACCACGAATAAAAGATATGGGCTGAAAATACCCTATTCATGGGAAGCCCAAGCCGAACCAGAAAAGCAGCAGCCTGCAGTTCGGTACACAAGTAGGAGTAAAGAGCTGGCACCCAAGCAAGCTGCTCTCCAAACGCCATCTGACAAGCCGGGAAAATACAATGCGGCCTGATGTGCGTTCCATCTCCTCCAGCAAATACAGCCTCACCAAGCCAATAAGTGAGGTAAACAGCGAGATCTCTCCGCAATGCAATGTAAGGACATATGGCGTTTGTACTTGCACAGAAATCTCTCAACTCTTCTTGCATGGCCAAGATCTTCTTTGGATCCTGAGCTCCGGCTTCCTGGGTCACGCTATCAGAAGACTCCCTGCTATCAAAAAAGTTGGGGAATGAAGAGCTAAAACTCTTCCAACTGCTGGATCTAACTTTCGAACCCCCCTTCTCCTTCAAAAAATCATAGAAGGCGACGAGCTGAAAGTATAGAAGCCTGAACTCCTCAGACTGCCCCTCGAGGACGCTGTCAATCGGCATAAACTCCTCATAGAGCTTGCCGAGGATGGGCAATCCGGTAATGGCGCTCAGCTCCTTCAAAGAAAAACCAATCTCACCATTCGTCACAACGAAGGTATTGGTTTGTGGGAGGAATGACTCCAGCATAGCCATGAAGGCCTCGTCGGAAAAGATCACGGTCTCCCTAAAGGAGCGGACCGCATCAAAAATCCCGGCTTCCTTCAAAATGGCGCCACCAATCAGCAGGACGCGATCAGTCCACGACTTCCACTCGGAGTCAGCATTGAAACGGCCACGAAGTCGGAAAGGCTTGATCCAATTGCTGCCGTCACCGCTGAAAATACCAAGGCCCACCGGTCTCAAATCGACCGACGGATAATCAGAGCCCTGGTAGCCGCTGGATGGCATCAACAGGTCCATATCTACAGGCGACCTCTCCGTATATCCAGGAGAACTGCCAACAAAAACCCCGGTCTTGATTACATTTGTCCTTCTCACCCAGCTTGGAGGATCTTCCCTCTTAGGGCACGTGGGGGCAAGGCTCAGAATCGAGACGGTGCGATCAAACGTCGACCGGGTAGCAACAGTCTTCTTCTCACCATCTGCTGTGAAGGAAAACTGAAAACATCTCCTCTGGTATGTCATGTCATCAGGGACTGCATCACCAAAGAAGAAGGTAGGCTTGGGCAAAACGCTCTGATCTTCCATCACCCATGGACGACTGCTTACCATGATCTTATAGAATTCCTCTCCCTTGAGAGTGATCAGTCGCTGCCTCATCTCATCTCTATTGAGGGAGTCGCACTCTTCCAGATTTCTCTCAACATACTGGACCTTCTCAAAAGCCTGCTGAACGGCCGGATTAGAAGATCTAGAAGACCGACGAGGTACGCTGGTAGCAGGCTCTTTACCCTTGTTCGCTCTGGAGGAACCACCTGAAAAGGATGGAAAAGAAAAAGATCAAACATCAAATGACAAATACTCGCTAAAAAAATCTGGCGAAATTTTGACATGATGACGGGGCAATTCCGAAGAAAAGGAACTATCCCGAAAGAAATAGAAAGCTTGAAGATGGGCTCAACATCGCTGCGAGCTCCGAAACTCCAAACTTTCGAAACCTAAAAGTCTCCGCAAAATCAAGAAGGGCTCAACATCACTGCGAGCTCCAAGTTCCCAAATTTGCAAAAACTTTCAGGTATGCTATCACATCATGCTACAAATTTAATTTACAAATTGAAGGCATGCATGAACATCTAGGTTTGCAAAAAAAAAAAAAATGCATTATCATGATGAGCAAAAGAAAGAAAAAAGAAAAAAAAATGAGGGCTGGCCCACAGGCCGTGGCCCACAGGCCACGTGGCCGTACGGCCAGATCCGTACGGATCTGTCCGTACGGCCCACAAAAAAAAAAAAAAAAAAACATGAAAAAAAAAGAGAAAAGAAAGCAAAAAAAAACGTGTAAAAAAAAAAGGCAAACACGTGAAAAAGAAAAAAAAAAGAGAAGAAAAGAAAAGAAAGAAACAAAAAAAAAAACAGAAGAACTTTTTTTCCTACAATGGAGTTTTCTTGAAAAAGAAGAACTTACTTGAAGCCATTGATGGAGAAGAAGAAGAAAAGTCTTGAAGATCTTGAAGAAGAAGAACTTTTGGTCTTGAAGCCCTCTTGAGATTATTGCAAAAGAAAGTAATAAGAGCAAGAGATCCAACCTTCTCCTTGCTTTTATAGAGGAGAGCAAACCAAAGAAGGAAAGAAGAAAGAGGTAAGTGTTACTAATTAGTAACCTTACCAAAAGAAAGAAATTAGAAAGATTCTTTCCCAAAAGAAAGATATCTTGAGGGATTCTCTCCCAAAAAGAAATCAATGAGAGATTTTCTCCTAAAAGATATAATCTATGACGGATTCTTTCCCAAAAGAAAGATATCTTGAGATATTCTATCCCAAAAATAAAGGGATCATGAGAGATTCTCTCCAAGTAAAGATATTCTTAGATATTGTCTATCCAAATGAGATATTTTTGGATATTCTTTACAAAAATGACACCATATGAGATCTAAGCCATTTCAAAAGCTTAAGGTCCCATGGGTTAGCCCATATGAGCCAAGTTTGACCACCTAGGCACAAAAAAAAAAAATTTGGGCTTTTAGTCAAAAAGAAATCCCTCTTACCAAGAGCATACAAAAATGGTTCCATGCCTCTTTTGAGTTGATTGGACCATACAAAAGAAAATTCCAAGCCCCATGAGCTTCCAAAAATCAAACCATCCAGCCTCATCTACCAAATTGAGCCAAATTCTTGAAATTGACATTCCATCAAACCAAATCCTGGTCCCCTAACTTGGCACATACAGCCTGTTAGGTCACAAGACCAAAACCAAAAACCAAAACCTGATCCCCTAACTTGCCACATACAGCCTGTTAGGTCACAAGATCAAAACCAAAATTGATCCCCCAACATTCCACATACAGCTTGTTGGGTCACACGATCAAAACCAAACCCGACCCCCTAACCTGCCACATATAGCCTGTTAGGTCACAAGGTCAAAACCCAAATCCACATCCCTGATGTCATCTTCAAAACTTTGCCTCGAGATGGTACGTGATCCCTTTCACTACCATAAAATTCCCCTGGAAGCTCAAAAGGCTACAAATACCAAAAAGAAAGACTGCTCAAAGACTCTTGGTCAAGTCACAGGCTCTCCTTCAAAAATCTCTTCGAGGCACATCGACTACAAAAGTTAAGCAACTCGCCGCTGTACCTCGAGGGGGCATTTGTTGACACCAAAAATGTCACTTTGCCTTTTCAAGATCCAAAGAACTACATGAAGTCGCAACCTGCCATAAATAGGCAATGCTGCTTCCAAAAATCAAATCTTGTCAGAATCGAACAAAAACTGCAAGATTCTTCCAGACAGCCAAAAGAGGAGTACACAAGAAGTTTCAGGCCATTTCAAAATCATTTGGCCTAACTTCGCTTCTCCGACAGCCAAATCAGGCCTCTCGGCGGCAAAGCTCTCCGGGACCATGGTTTCAAAGACAGAGCCTATGGATCATCTTAAAATGACTCCAATAGGTTCCCTGTCAAATTTCAAGTCAATCGGACATCGGTTGACCGCACATCAAACCGCGACATCTTCATCGCGACAAAAAGCAAGTCAACAGGTGATAGGACCCCAAACGGCTTCAAAACTCAAACAAAAGCCTATGGTTGGTCTTATTTATTGCTCAGGAGGCTTCACACCAAATTTCAGGTCATTCCGACATCATTTGACCCAGTTTCAGCTTCTGACGGAAAATCGGCAGCTCTGCGCGACAAAGTCTTCGGCTTTCTCAGGAAATTGGAAAATTTGCAAAATAAAATGCAAGGATTCTCATCAGGTTTCCTACAAAGAAATTAGGCCAATAAATGGTCAAAATGTCAAGGAAAAGTACAGAAGAAAAAAGAATCGAAAAAAAAGCAAAAACGGACGCAAAACGGGACACGAAAGGGGGAAAACCCCCCCAGGGTCGCAGGGCCAGGGTCGCAGGCCCCTGCGACCCTGGGCCAGGGTCGCCGGCGACCTTGGACCCCGGGGTCGCCGGGAAAGCCCCGGAAACCCCGGTTTTCGCCGTTTTTTTCGCGATTCGAGGAGCCCAGCCTCTGGTACTTTCCAAAATTCATGCTTTTGAGACACCAAGTCCTCTGACATCCGTCCAAAACACGGGTAAATCATCAAGAGTATCGAAGACAGTATTGATCGCCACCCGGTCAACCAAAAAAGTGTGCTTTCTACCCGACCGATCGAGAAATCGACAGGACAGATGGCACCGACCCGCTGTTGGCAACAAACACCTGAAATTACATGATCATCTGATGTCGATCTACATGAAGATCCATCGATGATCATCAACAGAAGAATTCCAAAAGACGTGGCACGGCCCGCGACTCTTCAGCTGCTCGGCGACCACTTAATGCGATTAATTGACTAACTTTATTACAGTCATTAATCCATTTCTTTGGACGGCCCAATCAGAAGCAAGCATTCGGGAGTTACAAGTCAAGAGATTCATGGCATTTAACCCATGAAACTCCTCCCATCATGGCGATTAAAGGCGATTAAATGCCCTCAATCTCCTCCGGCCAATCAGAAGCCAAGAAAAAGGAGTTACAAAATAAACAATTCAATTTTGTAACTCCTCCCATTATGCGGCTTAAATGACAATAAAAGCCCATAAACCCACCTAAAAGGCTACCTAAAAGCCTATAAATAGGAGGGCTCTCCAAGAAGAAAACACAGACACAACGAACATCAACAGACAGCAGTCAGAAATCCAGAGAAAAGAAAAAGAGAGAAAACTCTGCCGAAGTTCTACACCGGCCACCGCAACAAGGTGACAAAAGTCCCTTGGGGGGTCCCCCCCCCAAGGTCCTTGCCTTCTCCTCCTGCCTCCAATGGCTTAGATATGGCTTTTCAGCCCGTCTACTCGGCTTTTTATTGGACATAGGACCTTCCTTTGGTCTTTGTCCTCTAAAAACCCAAGGTTATAGCCAAGCCAAGCGAATCAAATAGCATCCTCTGTTCTCATCTGCATGGATGATGGCGAAGCCCACATATGGCTTGCGACCGTCAATCTAAACGAGTCCCCCACAATCTCCTGAGAAGTTAGATCCTCCTTTTCTTGCTTTTCATTGTAGTTTGTATTTTTTCAAAAGAGACAAAAATCACAATTCTTGTCTTTCATTGTTGATAAGGATTGTAAATCGGCTATAAACGCCAAAATCGGCTATAAACGCCAAAAATCGGCTATAAACGCCAAAATCGGCTATAAACGCCAAAAAATCGCCTTTCACGGCAAACTAAGAAAAATGTCTCTTTTCTTAAATATATGTGCAATGGAAAACTTGAAAGAAGTTGATTTCCTCTTTACTTGCGAAGGTTGATCTCCGGATCACCACTTGCAATTCCAAGTAAAATAGAAAATCTGGCACACCCACAAAAAAAGAAATGTTGATGCACGCCGTTGCCCCCCGGTTACGAAAGGGTCGGACCCGACGGACTCCCACGTCCGCCGACCTCGGTAGAACCAAGCAGGAGCGCGGTCCATCACCTGGAAGCTCAAAAAGCTACAAATACCAAAAAAAAAAGACTGCTCAAAGACTCTTGGTCAAGTCACAGGCTCTCCTTCAAAAATCTCTTCAAGGCACATCGACTACAAAAGTTAAGTAACTCGTCGCTGTACCTCGAGGGGGCATTTGTTGACACCAAAAATGTCACTTTGCCTCTTCAAGATCGAAAGAGCTACATGAAGTCGCAACCTGCCATAAATAGGCAAGGCTACTTCCAAAAAATCAAATCTTGTCAGAATCAAATAAAAACTGCAAGATCCTTCAAGACAGCCAAAAGAGGAGTACACAAGAAGTTTCGGGCCATTTCAAAATCATTTGGCCTAACTTCGCTTCTCCGACAGCCGAAAAGGAGCTCTCGGCGGTGAAAGCATCGGAGACACCATATCTTCGATCAGAGCCGATGGATGGTCTCAAAATACATCCAAAAGGCTCCACGTCAAGTTCCGTGTCAAACCGACAACGTTTGACCCTACATCAACCCTCGAACAGCTAAATCAAGCCTCTCGGCAGCAAGAACCGCCGAGGCTATCACTCATCAGATAGAGCACATGGATGGCTTCAAAATGCTTACAAGGGGCTGCACGTCAAATTTCAGATCATTTCGACAACATTTGACCATAGTTTGACGCTCGGAAGCCAAATCAGGCCTCTCGGCGGCAAAGCTCTCCGGGACCATGGTTTCCAAGACAGAGCCTATGGATCATCTTAAAATGACTCCAATGGGTTCCTTGTCAAATTTCAAGTTAATCGGACATCGGTTGACCGCACATCAAACCGCGACATCTTCATCGCGACAAAAGCGAGTCTACTGGTGATAGGACCCCAAACGGCTTCAAAACTCAAACAAAAGCCTATGGTTGGTCTTATTTATTGCTCAGGAGGCTTCACACCAAATTTCAGGTCATTCCGACATCGTTTGACCCAGTTTCAGGTTCTGACGGAAAATCGGCAGCTCTACGCGACAAAGTCTTCGGCTTTCTCAAGAAATTGGAAACTTTGCAAAATAAAATGCAAGGATTCTCATCAGGTTTCCTACTGGGAAATTAGGCCAATAAATGGTCAAAAATGTCAAGGAAAAATACAGAAGAAAAAATAATAAAAAACAGCAAAAACGGACACAAAACGGGACAAAAAGGGGGAAAACCCCCCCAAGGTCACAGACCCCTGCGACCCTGGAGCCCGGGATCGCCGGGAAGGCCCCGGAAACCTCGATTTTCACCGTTTTTTCGCGATTCGAAGCGTCCAGCCTCTGGTAGTTTCCAAAACTCATACTTTTGAGACACCAAATCCTCTGACATCCGTCAAAAACACGGGTCAATCTTCAAAAGTATCGAAAACAACATTGATCGCCACCCGGTCAACCAAAAAAAGTGTGCTTTCTACCCGACCGATCGAGAAATCGACAGGACAGATGGCACTGACCCGCTGTTGGCAACCAACACCTGAAGTCACATGGTCATCCGATGTCGATCTACATGAAGATCCATCGATGATCATTACCAGAAGAATCCCAAAAGACGCGGCACGGCCCGCGACTCTTCAACTGCTCGGCGACCACTTAATGCGATTAATTGACTAGCTTTATTACAGTCATTAATCCATTTCTTTGGATGGACCAATCAGAAGCAAGCATCCGAGAGTTACAAGTCAAGAGATTCATGGCATTTAACCCATGAAACTCCTCCCATCATGGAGATTAAAAGCGATTAAATGCCCTCAATCTCCTCCGGCCAATCAGAAGCCAAGAAAAAGGAGTTACAAAATAAAGATTTAAATCTTGTAACTCCTCCCTTTATGTATCTTTATGACAATTAAGGCTCATAAACCCTCCTAAATGGCTACCTAAAAGCCTATAAATAGGAGAGCTCTCCAAGAAGAAAGAGATCGGAAGAAAATCACAGACAGAGACACAGACAAAGCACAGAAATTCAGAGAAGGAAAAGAGAGAAAAACTCTGCGGAAATCCTACACCGACCACCGCTACAAGGTGACAAAAGTCCCTTGGGGGTACCCCCCCCCCCCCCCCAAGGTCCTTGCCTTCTCCTTCTGCCTCCAATGGCTTAGATGTGGCCTTTCAGCCCGTCTACTCGGTTTTTTATTGGACATAGGACCTCCTTTTGGTCTTTGTCCTCTAAAAACCTGAGGTTATAGCCAAGCCAAGCGAATCAATAGCATCCTCTGTTCTCATCTGCATGGATGATGGCGAAGCCCACATATGGCTTGCGACCGTCAATCTAAACGGGTCCCCCACAATCTCCTGAAAAGTCAGATCCTCCTTTTCTTGCTTTTCATTGTAGTTTGTATTTTTTCAAAAGAGACAAAAATCACAACTCTTGTCTTTCATTATTGATAAGGATTGTAAATCGGCTATAAACGCCAAAATCGGCTATAAACGCCAGAAATCGGCTATAAACGCCAAAATCGGCTATAAATGCAAAAAAAAATCGCCTTTCACGGCAAACCAAGAAAAATGTCTCTTTTCTTAAATATATGTGCAATGGAAAACTTGAAAGAAGTTGATTTCTTTTTTACTTGCGAAGGTTGATCTCCGGATCACCACTTGCAATTCCGAGTAAAATAGAAAATCTGACACACCCACACAACAAAAATGTTGATGCGGGCCTCTGCCCCACGGTTACGAAAGGGTCGGACCCAACAGACTCCCACGTCCGCCGACCTCGGTAGAACCGAGCAGGAGCACAGTCCATCAGTTGGGTCCACCCGGTGGGACCCGTTTATTTGAGAACACGATGCTAGAAATGAGGATGGCAACTCCGCTGCTGGTACATCCTCAGCAAATGAAAAACGACAGCCTCTTGATCCTGAAGACAATCTTCCAAATGAAGACCCTTCTCAAGAAGCTCTCGAAGTTGGTAGAGGCACCCGCTCTGGCCGGGAGTACCACAAAAATTACAACCAATCTTCCTTTACATATGTAAATCCTTCGGGAAAAGATGTTGTAAGCGCCCCTAGTGACAACAATGATGAACATGCAGGCCCTAAGGAAGCTTTCAAGTAAGACTTGATTGAGCACTTCAAGCACATACCTGCACGTCTGCACATCCTAGATTTGTTGCGAATGTCTCCGCAAACTCGTGATAATCTCATCTCATAACTACAAAAGCTGAATGAGGATGTCGACAAACATGCCCCGCAAGTCCTCCAAATTGAAATGGATTACCGGGTCAAAAACTCAGAAGCCTCCTCAAAGGGAGAAAAGAAGAAAACTGAGGGATCATGCATTGAATGCCTCTCGGTTAAAAAAGCAGCCAGTGCAACCATCGCCTTCACAAAGGACGACCTCCTACTTGGAGAAACCAGGCATAACCGACCCATGTACTTCACAGGGTATATCAAGGAAATGCCTATGCACAGAGTTCAGATCGACCCAGGTTCTGCACTCAACCTCATCTCCACATCGGCTCTTGAAGAGTTGGGCATCCCACCCAGCAAGCTGAGCCACACATCTGTATCTATCTTTGGATACGATGGGAGTACTCAAAGGCTTATCGGCAAAATCAGGTTCAAGTTGCAGATCGGTGATCTTATCTCTGAGGTCACAGTGCATGCAATAAAAACCCCTTCATGCTACAACATCCTTCTCGGACGCCCTTGGATCCACGAGAATGGTGTTGTCCCTTCAACTCTACATCAATGCATCAAGTTTGTTGGCGACGACGGCATGATACATCGAGTCTTTGCGGACAGAAAACCATTCAAAGGTAAAGAAGTCCACTACGCAGACTCACAGATGTATGAAGGTGAAAAAGAAGAAGAGGAGAAGCACACAACATCCTTTGCCGAAAATCTCCAGAAAGATAAAGGCAAAGCTCCTCAACAATCACCGAAAGAAAACAAAACATCCGGTAAATCTGAAGAGAGCATTCAAACTCCCTTCATCATCTCCCTCAAACCTTCAAAGCCTTTGGTCATCACAACTAAAGTGAAGAAGGCAAACCAAAAGCCTGGGGGCAAATTTGTTGTCTCTTTCATGTCTATCATGCAAGACACGGACTCGGATTCAGAGCCAGAAGACGACACATCGTCAAGCCAAGCTGACACTCAGTAAGTTCAGCCTGCTCTCACTCTAATGGAGACAACTTCTGACATAGAAGATCCTACGTCAGCTTCCTTCGTTGTTCCAGCAACTTCAGCAGAGGAAAAGCCGATCTTCTTCCATAGATCGGATGCTTCTTCATTAAACTCCATGGTTGAACCTTTCCAAAATAAAGGTATGCCTCAACTATCCTTATACAGTTCTGTGGCACAAGCTATTATGAAGAAAATGGGCTATGACGCTCAAAACCCAGTCAGTTTGGGAGAAGGATGTAGTATTCTCACGCCATTGGGGTCCGTCTTGACCAAAAGCCAGCTGGAAGATTGGAGACTCTACGGCTATGTAGAAAAGTCTTCACACGGGTTAGGGTATGATCCCGACACTCCCTTGAGACAGTTGACACAAAGGCTTAAAAGTCAATATACTGACCAAGCCTCAACATCTCAAGTCCATGAAGACATCGATCTCCCTGGATATCTCTTTGATGAGTCACCTGACAAAGATCCAGGAAGCTCATCCAATTGGCACGATTTCTCCGAAAATGAAGAGGAGTTGTCCGATGGCACAGTCGTGTGGTCTTCTGACCCAGAAGAACCCTCATCTCTAAAAGAAGTAGTCTACTTCCACCCGGTTTCAACAGGCGATTAGGATCATCTCATAGCAAGCCTTGGGAAAATTACCGATCAAGAAGACCCGTGGAAAGGAACAAAACCTTGGTCTGGAAATGCCTTTGAAACCACAGAAGGTTTCGTTGAGCTGGAAGCCTCCGAAAATATTGTGGAGGAACCACCTTCGAACCTTCCAACAGAAGATCCTGTTCAAAAGATAGACTTGGGAACACCAGATAACCCACGTCCTGTATTCATAAGCAAGAATATAAAGGATGATGAGTTACTCGAGTATATCGCCTTTCTTCGTGAGTTCGTTGATTGCTTTGCATGGTCTTACGCTGAAATGCATGGCTTAGACCCCAAAATAGCGGTTCACAAACTCAGTCTTTAAGAAGACATCAAGCCTGTCAAGCACGGCCAAAGAAGATTTCGTCAAGACGTGATGGATAAAATTGAACAAGAAGTTCAAAAACTCAAAAGCGTCGGCTTCATCCGTGAGGAACAACATCCTTAATGGTTGGCCAACATTGTCCCGGTGACAAAGAAAAACGGGCAGATCAGGGTCTGTATTGACTATAGAGACCTGAATGGCGCATGCCCAAAAGATGAATTTCCGCTCCCCATACCAGAGGTAATGATTGATAATACCTGTAGATTCGAGCGAATGACATTCATGGATGGTTTCTCTGGCTACAATCAGATAAAGATGCATCCTGAAGATGAAAAACAAACGTCTTTTCGAACCCCATTTGGCGTGTATTGTTACACTGTCCTGCCATTTGGTCTGAAAAATGCTGGTGCCACATATCAGAGGGCTATGATGAAAATATTCCAAGATATGCAGCACAAGACGGTTGAATGTTATGTTAATGACCTCGCCGTCAAAAGCAAAAGAAAAGAAGATCATCTCCAAGACCTTCGAGAAGTCTTCCTCCGGCTTTGCAAACACAAACTGCGAATGAATCCTTTGAAATGCTTCTTCGGCGTCTTGTCGGGTAAGTTCCTCGGATTCTTAGTTCGGAAAGCTGGAATAGAGCTTGACCATATAAAAGTCAAAGCCATTCTAGAAATGCCCTCTCCAAGAACCTTGAGAGAACTCAAAAGGGCTTCAAGGGAGATTGGCCTACATCAGACGGTTCATCTCCAATCTTTCGGGGAAATGCCGTCCATTCTCCCGGTGGATGAAAAAAGGTGTAAACTTTGTCTGGGATGCTGACAGTAAAGCTGCTTTCTAAGACATCAAGTCATACCTGACAAAACCTCCAGTGTTAGCTGCTCCTACCACTGGAAAACCATTCATCTTGTACACAAGAGCCCTTTATCACTCTTTGAGAGCTCTGCTTGCGCAAGAAAATGATCAAAGAAAAGAAGCTGCTCTATATTACCTCAGCCGCATGCTAGTAGGTGCAGAGCATCGCTACTCTCCAGTCGAAAAAGAATGTCTTGCAGTGATGTTCGCCGTACAAAAGCTGCGTCACTACTTGCTTTCCAACACAGTATACCTGGTCTCGAGAGTCAACCTCTTGAAGGTCCTTGTCATAAAGGTAGGTTCTCTCAATGCTCAACTGGCAAAATGGTCCATCCTTCTGTCACAATTTGATATTAGGTATGTACCACAAAAGGCAATCAAAGGGCAAGCTCTAGCGGACTTCCTCGCAGAGCATCCATTGCCTAAAGATTCTCCGTTCAGAGATGATCTCCCAGACGAACCTATCTACAATGTGGAGACTTTCTCGCAAAGTGCTTCCTGGGACATGTACTTTGACGGTGCAACTAGGACAAATGAAAAAAGACAGCTGATCTCGGGAGTTGGCATCCTCTTGTTAGCCCCGACAAATACATGATTTCACACGCTTTCTCGCTACTGGAACCATGCACAAACAATGCAGCTGAATATCAAGCTCTGATCCTAGGATTGGAACTCGCCATCGAATCCGGTATCACCATGCTGGAAGTCTTTGGAGACTCTCAACTGATCGTCAACCAGATGAATCAGAAATTTGAAGTCAGGAAGCCAGATTTGCTGCCTTACTACAACAAAGCACAATCGCTTCTGCAAAAGTTTGACATCTGTCACATCACCCACATTCGTAGAGGTGAAAACATACGTGCAGATGCCCTAGCTGGACTTGCCGCATCCATGGCAATCCAGAAGGAGAAAACATGCAAATAACAGTGTGGGAAAGAAGAATCCTTCCTCCTCTTAACACACACCAAGCTGATGCTAAATGCCACCAAGTGGTTGGAAGTAGGATTTCAATCCTTCAAACTTCAATCGGCGACTGGAGGGATCCGTTCATTGATTACATTATGTTCGGAATCCTACCTGAAGATCCAAAAGAACGGGTAAGCATCCAAAGGCGAACCCCAAGCTTTCATTTGGATATTCCTTCAAAAATCCTTTACAGGAAATCCTTCAACGGAGTACTTCTACGCTGCTTGTCACAACAAGAGGCTGAAGAAACACTCAAAGAAGTTCATGCTGGTCTTTGCGGTGCTCATCAGGCTGGTCCCAAGCTCTATGATCAGATAAAAAGGTTAGGATATTACTGGCCTACAATGGTAGCTGACGTAATGCAATTTGCTAAGCGCTGCCAACAATGCCAAGTTCATGGAGATTACATTCACATGCCTCCAGAATCGCTGCATCCTACAGCGATCTCATGGCCTTTCGAAGCTGGGGTGTGGACATCATAGGTCCTATTTCTCCCCCTTCGAGCAAAGGTCATCGCTTCATCTTCGCCGCTACGGATTATTTCTCCAAGTGGTCAGAAGCATTTGCGTTCAACGAAATGAAAACCTCATCAGTCCTTCAGTTCCTGCGCACCAACATCATTTGTCATTTCGGCATACCCAAAAGATTTGTCCATGATAACGGACCACAATTCCGGGATTATCGATTCTACAGGTTCTGCGACAAATACAAAATCCAAAGCTGTCCTTCGACTCCATACAATCCGGCAGCAAACTGGTTAGCAGAAGCTTTCAACAAGACACTCTGCAAAATCCTCAAAAAAATGGTCTCTAGTCACAAAAGAGACTGGAGCGACAAAATGTCTGAAGCATTGTTGGCCTATCGAACCACCGTTCGAGGACCAACCCATAGCACACCATTCTCCTTGGTCTATGAATGTGAAGCTGTCGTGCCCTTGGAAGTACAAATTCCTTCCTTGAGGGTATCCTTGCAAAATGACATGACTCAGGAAAGCAATGTCAAATTGCGACTCCATGAGCTGGACAATCTCGATGAGAGACGGCTCGAAGCTCAACAAAGCATTGAACTTTACCAAGCACGCATGGCAGGATCTTTCGACAAAAAAGGTCAGGCAACACGCCTACAAAGAGGGTGACTTGGTCCTTGCGGTAAAAAGACCAATGGTCTTCGCTCACAAGTCCAAAGGCAAATTTGAGCCAAAATGGGCGGGACCCTACATCATCGACAAGGTTTTCTCCAACGGCGCATACGCACTCCTAAACATGGAAGGTGACAGATGTATGCTGCCCATCAACGGCAAGTTCTTAAATTGGTACTACCCTTGAAGACTTACCCAACTGGGTAAGAGCAATGCCTGTACGGCAAAAACCGGTTTCCAGGTACACGCTCGCTAAACCCACCTCTTTTTAGAATTTTCATATCAAATGTTGAAATTTCTATAAATGTAAACAATGCTTACTTTCATCGTCTCATTATTCAAAAAAAATCCAAGTTTAGGAACCTTTCCCTAACTTGACCAAAATTTTCAACCCTTGAACCCAAAATTCATGGTTTGAAACAAAATCCGGATTCAGGGATTTCCACCCTAGTCCACCCTGCCTTTTACCGCCAAAATGGTTTTAGGTCAAAACTTATGATCCTCGTGTCTTTAAAAAAAAATTAATAATATATTTTTTTTAAAAAAAAACCGCGGGGAAGCGACGTTTAGTCGATACTTGAACAAATCGGAAGCATATGAACCACGTTCGACACTTCCAAAATTGTAGGGAAGTGACATTTCGTCGATACTTGCAAAATCCAAAATAGTGGAGATGCAACATTTTAGTCGATATCCACAACCCAAATTTCAAAGGTTCGGAAAAACCTAAAAAAAAAAAAACCATGGAGACGCAACATTTCAGTTGATATCCATAACCCAAAGGTTCGAGAAAACCACAAATTTCAAAAATCGTGGGGAAACGACATCAAGTCAGTACCCACCAAACCAAAATTTTTGAAAAGCAAGGATGCGACATTCCATCGATACTTGCACCCAAATCTGCGAGGATGCGATATTCCATCGATACTCGCAACCAAATGAGCAAGGATGAGACATTCCATCGATACTTGCTAGAACATTCAGCAAGGAGGCGACTTTTAGTCGATACTTGAATTTTTTGAAAACCAAACCGGCTATAAAAGCCACAAACCAGCTATAAATGCAACAAACCAGCTATCAATGCCACAAAACAAAACCAGCTATTAATGCCACAAACAAAAAAAATTGGCTTTCAAAAAACCCGGCTATCAATGCCACAAAAAAGCTGGCTCTCATGCCAAAATCGGCTTCCATGCCACAAGCAAAAATCTGGCTTCCATGCCAAAACAATCATTTGACAAAAGATTTTCACAAAATGACAAGCTTTTGATCAAATCCCATTTAGCAATTACTTTTATCACAAAAGATTTAAGTAAGCGTAGGGAAAACAAAAAAAAAGGCATCCCATTTAGCAATTACTTTTATCACAAAAAGATTCAAGTAAGCGTAGGGATAACAAAAAAACAAAAAAAAGAGTACAAAAAAAAATACATGTGGTACCAAGAAAAAGTGTTCACAAACACTACAAAAAAAAAAAGAGAAGAGAAAAGTACCAAAAAATACAAGTGGTACTAAAAAAAAAGAGAAGGATGGTTTCTGTTAAAAAAAAAAAACAGGAGCTCAATCAAAAATGGTCTCCAACCAAGAGTTCAGCTCCTTAAGCAAACTTTTGGCCTCAGCCATCAGGGATTCCAAGGCACGCTTCTTCAGGAATTTGCCATCAGATGCTGGAGTGGGCTGTAACCCTTCTTTCGCACCGGGAAGCTTCCCCCGAGCAGTTTGCCATTGTTTGTTCTCTTCAGACTTCCTTTTAAGAACTCGATCAGCATCTGCAACCCGGCGAATTAGAGCACTCTCCCTGTCATGAGCCTCTGCTATTGCAGTCCACTTGGCAGCGACTTGTTCCTGCAGATGCTCAAGACGTTTCCTGGCTTCATCGACCTCCCTATCAAGGATGTTAAGGTCATGTGTCGGCCCAATGATGTTTAGCTCTTCTAAGTTCTTCTCTCGGACTACCTGCTTCCTGCTTTCTGTAGCCTCATCCAGGTTAGACTGAGCCTTATCCGCAGGGTCCAGGAACATCTCCTTGAAGAACTGGTCATCAGGAAAACCAATGGTCTCAAACCACCTGTCACCCAGCTCAATGATCCTATCAACGATCGCCCTGGCACTTGTGACATCTAGACCAGCCTCTTCGGCATCACCGAGAATCTCACGCACA
This sequence comes from Litsea cubeba, assembly GCA_012931725.1. Taxonomy (NCBI): domain Eukaryota; kingdom Viridiplantae; phylum Streptophyta; class Magnoliopsida; order Laurales; family Lauraceae; genus Litsea; species Litsea cubeba. Next base: position 12,782,086 of record CM022950.1, on the reverse strand, counting down.
TGCTGGATCATCCCAAATCCAGCATCTAAGTGCCCAGAAAGCAGAGTCTCAATCCAAGAGCTCAGAACTCGCACCACCACCTTCTTCACAAAAAGAAGAGATGGCCCAGTTGAAGATTCGCCCAACTCCGTTGGTCGGCTGCTCATGTCATCACCTGTTGGAAGAGTAACAAAAGAACTCTTTCCAGTTGAAGCTGCTCCTGCCCGGGAAGGAATCTCAGCACGAGGTATCTCCTCAACATTGTCAGAACTGGTCCCAGGAGTCTCTACCTCTAGATCAACCTCTGGCATCCCTTGCTCTGAAAGCGACGGATTCTCCTCTGTCACTTCACCTGCCAAAGAAACACAAAAAGGTATGAACATGATCCTGTTTGAAAATCATTATCAGGGTTCTTACTACAAAATACCTTCTTCAACGACTGGCGGAACATTTTCTTCCTCCATGAACTCATCGGAAGCATCATCAACATTTACGTCCATCGATGGTTCAAAGTCATCGGAATCCTGTGGCAAGTCAGCTGGCAAGAAAAAAAAATGTTAGCAAACCAAGTCACAAACACAAAAAAAAAGAAAGCAAAAGAAGTCATACCAATTGGAGATTCTGGATTCACTCCAGAATCCCTCGGTTCTTCTTCAGGTGCCCCGACAGGATCTGTCACCACCTCATCGGTTGGAACCTCAGGCATCACCAAGTCTTCCTCTGCTAAAAAAAAGAAAAGCAGAAACAAGAAGCAAATCAGAACATGGAAAAATCCCATGAAAAGAAATGGAAAGAGTAAAAGGAAGAATCATACCTTCACCGACGGTCTCTTCTTCTCGGCTTCTCTTCTCTGGAGGCTCGTCAGCATCCACTGGCACATCCTCATTGATAGTAAGAGGAACTTCCAAGTCAGGAGAGTCCTCATGCTGCCCCTTGCTGCGATGATGACTCCTCCTCCTCTTACTCCTGTGGGCTCGCTTCCTAGAGGAACCTGCCCCGCTGTCAGAGTCAGGTTTCCCACTTGACTCCTCACTGGATGGTCTACTCTTGCCAGTAGACTCCACGGAAGCTTGCCTCTGTGCCGCTTGCATCCAAGCACCAAGTTCGGCTTTCTCCTGTTCTAGCTACTCTAAAGCCTCATCAGGTATTTCTCGAATAGCTTCAGAACCAATGACGCCCTGGTCACCGAGAAAGCCTATCTTGTGCTTCTCTCCAGAAAGGAAGGCCCAAACTTCCTCTCGCCGGATGCCATCCGACTTTCCAAGGCCCTTTCCAGATGCCAGCCTCACATCAAGCTCCTTCTTGGAAAGCCCCCGATATGCCGAAAAGCTCTCCGCGAACCACTTCGCAAAGCCGGCAGTCCGGGAAGTCAACAACACAGGATAAGAGATCATGGCTGTAGTGTCTTCAGCACTATAGAAAGCCCATGCATTTCTCCCGTCCTGTAAACCTCCAAAGCCCTTCACCATGCTTGAAGGTGCTCCAACAACGCCTTGAGAAAAGCCCAGCTGCAAAGCAAAGCGAGAGGGTACATCGGCTGGATGTCAACGAAAAGATGTCTGCGGTACACCATCGTGCCGACACGTATGCTAAAACGCCACTCTCTCTCTGCATTCGTCAAGGAGTAATGCCTTCCCGACCCCGCCCTGGTAGAGTCTCGGGAGGCACCAAAATCAAAAGCCTTCTTCCGCAACTCCGGAGAAAGCTTCACTGCAGACTGCCCCATTTCGACGTCCCTGAACCGTCGGATCCTCATGCGGTAAACAAAAGTGATTCGGACACGGCTTTGCCCTTAGCCAGTCGAATCATCAGAGGATCATCATCCTGTGCAGCACCCAGCCGGTGGAAGCCAGGGCAGTGGTACAAGTACCACGAATAAAAGATGTGGGCAGAAAATACCCTATTCATGGGAAGCCCAAGCCGAACAAAAAAAGCAGCATCCTGCAGTTCGGTACACAGGTAGGAGTAAAAAGCTGGCACCAAAGCAAGCTACTCTCCAAAAGCCATCTGACAAGCCGGAAAAATACAATGCGGCCTGATGTGCATTCCATCTCCTCTAACAAAAATAGCCTCACCAAGCCAATAAGTGAGGTAAATAGCAAGATCTCTCCGCAGTGCAATGTCAGGACATATGGCGTTTGTACTCGCACAGAAATCTCTCAACTCTTCTTGCATAGCCAAGATCTTCTTCGAACTTGGATCCTGAGCCCTGGCTTCGTGGGTCACACTATCAGAAGACTCTCTGCTATCAAAAAAGTTGGGGAACGAAAAGCTAGAACTCTTCCAACTGCTGGATCTAACTTTCAAACCCTCATTCTCCTTCAAAAAATCATAGAAGGCGACGAGCTGAAAGTACAGAAGCCTGAACTCCTCAGACGGCCCCTGAAGGACGCTGTCAATCGGCATAAACTCCTTTTAGAGTTTGCCAAGTATAGACAATCCAATAATGGCGCTCAGCTCCTTCAAGAGAAACCAGTCTCACCATTCGTCACAACGAAGGTATTGGTTTGTGGGAGGAATGACTCCAGCATAGCCATGAAGGCCTCGTCGGAAAAGGTCACGGTCTCCCTAAAGGCACGGACCGCATCAAAAATCCCGACTTCCTTCAAAATGGCGCTACCAATCAGCAGGACGCGATCAGTCCACGACTTCCACTCGGAGTCAGCATTGAAACGGCCACGAAGTCGAAAAGGCTTTATCCAATTGCTGCCGTCACCGCTGAAAATACCAAGGCCCACCGGTCTCAAATCGACCGACGGATAATCAGAACCCTAGTAGCCGCTAGATGGCATCAACAGGTCCATGTCAACAAGCGACCTCTCCGTATATCCAGGAGAACCGCCAACAAAAACCCGGTCTTGATTACATTTGTCCTTCTCACCCAGCTTCAAGGATCTTCCCTCTTAGAGCACGTGGGGGCAAGGCTCATGATCGAGACGGTGCGATCAAACGTCGACCGGGTAACAACAGTCTTCTTCTCACCATCTGCTGTGAAAGAGAACTGAAAATATCTCCTCTGATATGTCATGTCATCAGGGACGGCATCACCAAAGAAAAAGATAGGCTTGGGCAAAACACTCTGATCTTTCATCACCCATGGACGACTGCTTACCATGATCTTATAAAATTCCTCTCCCTTGAGAGCGATCAGTCGCTGCCTCATCTCATCTCTGTTGAGGGAGTCGCATTCTTCCAAATTTCTCTCAACATACTGGACCTTCTCAAAGGCCTGCTGAACGGATGAATTAGAAGATCTAGCAGATCGACGAGGTATGCTGGTAGCAGGCTCTTTACCCTTGTTCGTTCTGGAGGAACCACCTGAAAAGGATGGAAAAGAAAAAGATCAAACAATAAAATGACAGAATCTCGCTAAAAAAAATCTGGCGAAATTTTGACATGATGACGGGGCAGTTCCGAAGAAAAGGAATTATCCCGAAAGAAATAGAAAGCTTGAAGATGGGCTCAACATTGCTGCGAGCTTCGAAACTCCAAACTTTCGAAACCTCAAAGTCTTCACAAAATCAGGAAGGGCTCAACATCGCTGCGAGCTCCAAATTCCCAAATTTGCGAAAACTTTCAAGTATGCTATCACATCATGCTACAATTCAATTTACAAAAATATACATGCATGAACATCTTGGTAAAAAAAATGCATTATCAATGATGAGCAAAAAAGAAGAAAAAAAAAACTTTCTCAAAAAAAAAGAAGGGGGAAAGAAAACAAAAAAAAAGAAAAAAAAAGATGGCCCATAGGCCACGTGGGCGTACGGCAAGATCCATACGGATCTGTCGTACGGCCCCCAAAAAAAAAAAGTGCAAAAAAAAAAAAAAAGAAAGCACAGAAAAAAAAAAGAGGGAAAACACGTGTAAAAAAAAAGAAAAAAAAACACGTGGAGAAAAAAAAAGAAGAAAAGAAAGAAACAAAAAAAAAAGAAAGAACTTTTTATTTTTCCTACAATGGAGTTTTCTTGAAAAAGGAACTTACTTGAAGCCATTGATGGAGAAGAAGAAGAAAAGTCTTGAAGATCTTGAAGAAGAAGAACTCTTAGTCTTGAAGCCCTCTTGGGATTGTTGTAAAAGAAAGCAATAAGAGCAAGAGATCCAACCTCCTCCTTGCTTTTATAGAAGAGAGCAAACCAAAGAAGGAAAGAAGAAAGAGGTAAGTGTTACTAATTAGTAACCTTACCAAAAGAAAGAGATTAGAAGGATTCTTTCCCAAAAGAAAGATATCTTGAGGGATTCTCTCCCAAAAAGAAATCAATGAGAGATTTTCTCCCAAAAGATAGGATCAATGAAGGATTCTTTCCCAAAAGAAAGATATCTTGAGATATTCTCTCCCAAAATAAAGGGAACATTAGAGATTCTCTCCAAGTAAAGATATTCTTAGATATTCTCTATCCAAATGAGATATTTTTGGATATTCTTTACAAAAATGCCACCATAGGAGATCTAAGCCATTTCAAAAGCTTAAAGTTCCATCGATTAGCCCATATGAGCCAGGTTTGACCACCTAGGCACACAAAAAAAAAATTTGGGCTTTTAGTCAAAGAGAAATCCCTCTTACCAAGAGTATACAAAAATGGTTCCATGCCTCTTTTGAGTTGATTCGACCATACAAAAGAGAATTCCAAGCCCCATGAGCTTCCAAAAATCAAACCATCCAGCCTCATATACCAAATTGAGCTAAAATCTTGAAATTGACATTCCACAAAAATCAAACCAAATCTGGTCCCCTAACTTGCCACATACAGCCTGTTAGGTCACAAGATCAAAACCAAAATTGATCCCCCAACATTCCACATACAGCTTGTTGGGTCACACGGTCAAAACCAAACCCGACCCTCTAACCTGCCACATACAGCCTGTTAGGTCACAAGGTCAAAACCCAAATCCACATCCCTGATGTCATCTTCAAAACTTTGCCTCGAGATGGTATGTGATCCCTTTCACTACCATAAAATTCCCCTGGACTACAAATACCAAAAAGAAAGACTGCTCAAAGACTCTTGGTCCAGTCACAGGCTCTCCTTTAAAAATCTCTTCGAGGCACATCGACTACAAATGATAAGCAACTCGTCGCTGTACCTCGAGGGGGCATTTGTGGACACCAAAATGTCACTTTGCCTCTTCAAGATCCAAAGAGCTACATGAAGTCGCAACCTGCCATAAATAGGCAATGCTACTTCCAAAAAATCAAATCTTGTCAGAACCAAACAAAAACTGCAAGATCCTTCAAGACAGCCAAAAGAGGAGTACACAAGAAATTTCGGGCCATTTCAAAATCATTTGGCCTAACTTCGCTTTTTCGGCAGCTAAAAAGGAGCTCCTGGCGGCGAAAGCAACGGAGACACTAAATCTTCGATCAGAGCTGATGGATGGTCTCAAAATACATCCAAAAGGCACCATGTCAAGTTCCAAGTCAAACCAACAACATTTGACCCTACATCAACCCTCGAACAGCTAAATCAAGCCTCTCGGCGGCGAGAACCACCGAGGCCATCACTCATCAGATAGAGCACATGGACGGCTTCAAAATGCTTACAAAGGGCTACACGTCAAATTTCAGGTCATTTCGACAACATTTGACCATACTTTGACGCTCGGAAGCCAAATCAGGCCTCTCGGTGGCAAACCTCCCCGGGACCATAGTTTCCAAGACAGAGCCTATGGATCATCTTAAAATTACTCCAATCGGTTCCCTGTCAAATTTCAAGTCAATCGGACATCGGTTGACCGCACATCAAACCGCGACATCTTCATCACGATAAAAGCAAGTCTACTGGTGATAGGACCCTAAACGGCTTTAAAACTCAAACAAAAGCATACGGTTGGTCTTATTTATTGCTCAGGAGGCTGCACCTCAAATTTCAGGTCATTCCGACATCGTTTGACCCAGTTTCAGCTTCTGACGGAAAATCGGCAGCTCTGCGCAACAAAGTCTTCGGCTTTCTCGGAAAATTGGGAACTTTGCAAAATAAAATGCAAGGATTCTCATCAAGTTTTCAACAGGGAAATCAGGCCAATAAATTATCAAAAATGTCAAGGAAAAATACAGAAGAAAAAAGAATTAAAAAACAACAAAAACGGACACAAAACGGGACAAAAGGGGGAAAACTCCCCCCCCCCCCCCCAGGGTCGCACATGCAACCCTGGTTCAGGGTCGCCGGCAACCCTGGGGCCTGGGATCGCCCGTTGGGCCCCGGAAACCCCGTTTTTCGCTGTTTTTCGCTATTCAAAGCGTCCGGCCTCTGGTATTTTCCAAAATATATACTTTTGAGACACCAAATCCTCTGACATCAGTCAAAAACATGGGTTAATCATCAAGAGTATCAAAAACAATATTGATCGCCACCCGGTCAACCAAAAAAAGTGTGCTTTCTACCCGACCGATCGAGAAATCGACAGGACAGATGACACCGACCCGCTGTTGGCAACAAACACCTGAAATTACATGGTCATCTGATGTCGATCTACATGAAGATCCATCGATGATCATCGACAGAAGAATCCCAAATGACGTGGCACGGCCCGCGACTCTTCAGCTACTCGGCGACCACTTAATGCGATTAATTGACTAACTTTATTACAGTCATTAATCCATTTCTTTGGACGGCCCAATCAGAAGCAAGCGTCCGGGAGTTACAAGTCATGAGATTCATGGCATTTAACCCATGAAACTCCTCCGGCCAATCAGAAGCCAAGAAAAAGGAGTTACAAAATAAAGAATTCAATCTTATAACTCCTCCCTTTATGTAGCTTTATGACAATTAAGGCTCATAAACCCTCCTAAATGGCTACCTAAAAGCCTATAAATAGGAGAGCATTCCAAAGAAATCCAGATCGAAAAAACGAGACAGATCCCAGATCAGAAAAAAGCACAGAAATTCAGAGAAAGAAAGAGAGAAAACTCTGCAGAAGTTCTACACCAACCACCGCTACAAGGTGACAAAAGTCCCTTGGGGGGTACCCCCCAAGATCCTTGCCTTCTCCTTCTGCCTCCAAATGGCTTAGACGTGGCTTTTCAGCCCGTCTACTCGGCTTTTTATTGAACATAGGACCTCCTTTTGGTCTTTGTTCTCTAAAAATCTGAGGTTATAGCCAAGCCAAGCGAATCAATAGCATCCTCTGTTCTCATCTGCATGGATAATTGCGAAGTCCACATATGGTTTGCGATCGTCAATCTGAACGGGTCCCCCACAATCTCCTGAGAAGTTAGATCCTCCTTTTCTTGCTTTTCATTGTAGTTTGTATTTTTTTCAAAAGAGATAAAAATCACAACTTTTGTCTTTCATTATTGATAAGGATTGTAAATCGGCTATAAATGCCAAAATCGGCTATAAACGCCAAAAATCAGCTATAAACGCTAAAATCGGCTATAAATGCCAAAAAAATTGCCTTTCACGGCAAATCAAGAAAATGTCTCTTTTCTTAAATATATGTGCAATGGAAAACTTGAAAGAAGTTGATTTCCTTTTTACTTGCGAAAGTTGATCTCCGGATCAACACTTGCAATTCCAAGTAAAAATAGAAAATCTGGCACACCCACACAAAAGAAATGTTGATGCACGCCCCTGCCCCCCGGTTACGAAAGGGTCGGACCCAACGGACTCCCACGTCCGCCGACCTCGGTAGGACCAGGCGCAGGAGCACGGTCCATCAATATATTTGTCACTAGAGTTCAACCATAACTCTTTAGTGGAATGAGTTAAGGTTAAAATGGTCTTTATGTTGCTATGGGTTTAGCATGGATATTTTGGTCATTTTGGGAGCCAATGGCAAATATGTCTTTTGGTCCCTTCTCTAGTCACTTTCCAAGATTGGCATGGTTTCCTAAGTTGTTTAGATGACATTTGGATGAATTATTTTAGTGCAAAAATAATTTTGAGTTTAAATTCAAATAGGCCTTTGATGGCATACGTGAATTTAATTCTAGATAAATTATTTATGGGCCATGGTGTGCATTAGTATGTGGGACGTCCATAATGGGATTTCCATGGGTAAGGTTTCCAGTTTTGAGTAGGTCTCTCTACTTGGAAGGTTGGACTCCTCTTTGGATTAGTATTCCTATTAGAAAGTTTCCTTTTTGAATTAGAAACTTAAATTAGTTAGTGTTGTACAACTAAGATTACTAATTGCCAAAGTTTGTGGGATGTTCCTTAGTTTCCTTTTCTAATTGGAGTGTTTCTAAAAGGAAATAAATCTTTAGATTATATTTTCCTTTTAGGACATCTATGAGAATTAGAAGAGATAGTTTTTAAGGAAAGCTATTCCCAAAGTTTCTATAAAAGGAAGGTTGTTTCCCCCCTTGGACGTCCACAAAGTGCAAGATCCCACACGTCCAGCCCCTTTCTCTTCTTCATTGAGGAGAGCTCGAGATCTGAGATTTTTCCATAGAAAAAGATTCTCAAATCCCATCTAGAAACCTAGATTAAGACCCCACCATCTTAGCCAATCAGATTTGGAAGTGAGATAGAGAAGAAGATCAAAGGCAATACTACTGCAGAAAATTCCAGCAATTTGTTTGCTAATTGCAAGTCTGAGTTCGGCCCTTTGGATATATTATTTCAGAGATTTGAAGTCTACAAATCTTCAAGGTAATAGTCTTCTTGATTCTCCTAAAATTATACACTTGTTGGTCATGAATTCATAGAGTTCTTTTGCGATCACTATGGCTGATTTATGCTGCCCAAATCAGATTTTTTAAAATCTGTCATGTTACAAATCAGCCATGAATGTCTTCCGCTAGTGATGTTCAGATCTGAATCGCAGTTTCTTTCATAAAATATATAAGGGGGGCCCCCTTTGAAATCTTTGCTGTTAGGCCTCAAAAATCTCAGGGTCGGCACTGGTTGGAATCCATATATGGGATCCATCCAAACCATGATAAGCATTTGATTTGATTCTGGTCATTTGGATTTTAGAAATCATATTCATAATTTCTTTTAACTGCTTAAATCACGGCTATATTAATCTTGGCTATGTTGGTAATGGAAACTATGGATTGACATTTTTTTATATATATACATATATATATTTCCCAAACGTAGGATCAGTTGGGTTTGGCGATCATGTAATTGTTAAATTTAATGAATTTATTTGCTATGCATATACATATATGTGTGTGGAGGGTCTTGATTATTTATTGCCTAGATTGGTTTTATTATGTCACTTTTATTGGGTTTGCTTATTTTGGGTCATATGCTTAGGTCCCAACATTTGATTTATATACATGTAAATAATTTTGTGGATGTTTGATAACCACAACATGCTATAAATTAAGCGTAGCCTAATCTTTTAGAGGCACCACTGATGACATTATAACCACCATAGTTTAGACCCCTTTATGTCATTTTATAAGTGCTATTAATTAAATTGAGATTCATAGTTTTAAATAGTTTGGTAGTCACCAAAGTGACCCAATTTTGAAGAACTCATAGGTATCAATTGAAATTTAAGACCCTAAATACTATTTCTTGTGTAAGGATAATAGCATTATAATAGCATTAGACTTGCGATCATAAATTATGAGAGTGAGGATCGGCCCAAAGTTACGTTTGCCACTCAAATAATTTTAAGACCGGAATATGGTAATTTGATATGTGTACCTAATTGGATTGGTTCTTATACCCCAAGGAATAAATCCTAGCGAATTGTGTTCATACTATCACATTAGCCCTATGGATGGATAGGATTCATCCACGAGCATTCCTATTGCATGTTGCAGTCTCGAACAAAAGGAGGGACTACGATGATAAACTGAATCACTCACCAAATAGGCTTCATTCATGCAACGAATAATTCTAGATTAGTGCTTAGCGTGAACTCAAATCATTAAAGTAATTGGGCATTTTCCCTTTATATTTCAGTATTGACTCCTGCTGCCTTGAACGGACACCTCGAGCATACCAATGTTGAATGGCTCAAATTTTACGGTTTGGAAAGATAAACTTTTATTAACATTGAGTTGCTTAAACTTGGACGCTGCAATAATGGAATCCAAAACCATTGATCTTACTAAAAATAGCTCTCAAGCTAAGAGAGCATATTACGAAAAATGGACCAAGGCCAACCGTCTAAGCCTCATGATGATCAAAAGATCCATCGCTAAAAATATCCGTGGTTCTGTCTTGGATAAAAAATGAAAAGTCCTATCTCGAATCTGTGGAGTAACAATTTCAAGCATCTAATAAGGCTTTGGCAGCTACTTTGACTGCCAAATTATCCTTAATAAAATACGATGGATCTAGCGGCATCAGAAACATATCATGGAGGTGAGGGATATAGCGGCCCAACTCAATTCTCTAGAAATGACACTTTTTGATAATAATATAGTCCAATTTATTTTGAACTCCTTGCCTCCTCAATTTGGGCCTTTCAAAATTTCATATAATACTCATAAGGAGAAATGGACTACGAATGAGTTGCTCTCAATGTGTGTCCAAGAAGAAGGCAGACTTAGGCATGAATGAAAGTTACACAATGTAAATTTTATCTCCAATACCCCTTTGCACAAGAAGCAATATCCCAAAGGTAAGAAAGGTCTGAAAAAGAAAGCAAGAAACCTACTTCAACTAATGAAGTCGAAAAGAAAGGTAGTTAACCAAGGTGCTTCTTATGCCGTAAAAAGGGACATCTAAAGAAAGACTGCTTGAAGAGATAGAAATGGTTTGAATCTAGAGGTATAAATAATTCTTTTATATGTTATGAAACAAACCTTTTAGACATTTCTTCAAATAATTGGTGGATTGATTTGGGTGCCACTGTTCATGTGGCAAATTCCATGCAGGGATTTCACTCAAGCCAGAGTCCAAGTAATGAACAAAAAAAATATATATTAACGGCCAGCCGGCTGGAAGCTGAGGTGAAAGCGGTGGGGACTTGCAGACTGATTCTTAATTCCGGATTCCAGTTGGACCGTAATACCACTTTTTATGTTCCTATAATAAGTAGAAATTTAATTTATTTATCTAGACTTGATTTAGAAGGTTATACATTCTTTTTTGGACAAAGTACTTTGAGTATTTATAAGAATCAAGTTTTAATTAATTGGTGGTGGTGTTTTATATGATGGTCTCTATAAATTGAATATGGATCCAAGTTTTGGTGGTTCCTTACTTACCTTGCATGAGAATAATGTTATGAATGTTAGTGTTAAGAGAGGGATTTTGAATGAGAATTCCCCGATTTTGTGGCATAAAAGGCTAGGACACATCTCTCAAGAGAGGATAAAAAGATTAGTAAATGATGGGGTATTACGAGCCCTAGATTTTACTGAGTTTGGTGTATGTATAGACTGCATAATAGGCAAGCAACCAAAGATGTTAATAAATATAAGGCCACAAGATGTTTAGAACCACTTAAATTAATCCACATAGATATTTGTGGTTATTTTCCTACACTATGTTATAGTGATTAAAAATACTTTATCACCTTCATTGATGATTTTACCAAATATGAATATGTCTACCTGTTATATGAGAAATCAGAATCATTGAAAGCCTTTGAAATTTATAAGGCTAAAGTTGAAAAATAGTTAGACAAAAAAATAATGGTTGTAAGATCTAATAGGGGTGGAGAGTATTATGGGAGGTATGATGAATCGGGTCAAAATTCTGACCCATTTGCCAAATTCCTGGAAAGTTATGACATTCGTGCTAAATATACATTGCCTGGCTCCCCACAACAAAATGGTGTCGCTGAAAGATGTAATAGAATGCTTATGGAAATGGTACGGAGTACGTTAAGTAATTCTAAGTTACCTGACTCTATGTGGGAAAAAGCCCTAAAAACAGCAGCATGTATCCTAAACCGTGTACCCACTAAGGTTGTTCCTAAAACTCCTTACGAGTTATGGATAGGAAAGAAGCCAAGTTGAGGACATCTGCATGCTTGTGGTTGTCCAATGAAAACTAGAATTTATAACCCACAAGAGAAGAAATTGGACCCTAGGACTATCAGTGGGTATTTTATTGAATATCTTGAAAGGTCCAAAGGTTTTAGATTTTACTATCCTACTAATACCACTAAAATTTTGAAACCGGAATGCCAGATTCATTGAAAGTGATGACATTAGTGGGAGCAATGCAGCACAAAATGTGGTATTTGAAGAACATCAGATACCTGTTTAAGTAACGGTTGAAATGGTTAGAGTTGGTATTCCAAATGACTTTATTCAGAATGATATAATGGAAATACAATCTACCATATCAGATGCACCACTAGATGAGAATATCTCTCATAATGATGTTATGGAAGATATCACTCATCCGAATCAAGATTTAGCAGAACCAAAAGCATTAAGAAGATCTCAAAGATCTAGGAGGTTTGCTATATCGGATGACTATATTATTTATCATCAAGAATCTGATTATGATATAGGTGTTAAAGAAGATCCGGTAACATTTTCACAAGCCATAAAAAGTGATTATTTGAATAAATGGATTGTGGCCATGCAAGAAGAGTTAAAATCCATGTTGATAAATAAAGTCTGGGATCTCATTGAATTGCCTCAATGGTTTGTGACAATATGGTGTAAATTGGTCTTTAAGACCAAGCAAGACACAAATGGAAAAATCGAACGATTTAAGGCTAGACTCGTAGCTAAGGGACTTACTCAAAGGAAAAATATTGATTATATAAAAGCCTTTTCACCAGTTTCTTCGAAAGACTCTTTTCAAATTATAATGGCTTTAGTAGCCTATTTTAATTTAGAGCTACATTAAATGGATGTGAAAACATCGTTCTTAAATGATAATTTAGATGAAGAGGTATAAATGAAATAACCAAAAAGATTTGAGGAAGAAGGCAAAGAAAATCTAGTTTGTAGATTAAAGAAATCTGTATATGGGCTTAAACAAGTTTCAACGCAATGGTATATTAAGTTCAATGATACCATTACCTCCTTCAGGTTTATAGAAAACATTGTTGATCATTGTATATACTCGAAAATCAGTGGGAGCAAGTTCATTATTTTAGTCCTATATGTAGATGACATTTTACTTGCTAGTAATGATCTAGGCCTACTACGTGAAACAAAAGAATACTTCACAGAGAACCTTGAAATGAAAGATATGGGTGAAGCATCATCAAGATTATTAGAAATAGGTCTTCCGACGTCTAAGATTTAAAAAAAAAACAACGGTCATGGCTGTCGTTTGGTTTTCAATGGCTCGCAGTCGTTGATCCTTCGTCCCCAAGTGGTCCTCCCATGTGATGGTGTTGTGATGTTACTTGATACAATAGCTGGGTTGTCATTTAAAACCCTTATAATCATTTAAAGCCCCTGATGTTACCCTAATCGTTACACACAAACGGTGCCCTCCATCGCTCTGTAGCGGATCCCCATCGCTCTACCTCTCTCTCCAAATCCCCAAAGAAAAACCCTAATCCCCAAACCTCCCTCTCTCTCGCTCATTCATGGAGTTTTGATCCAAATCATCACCCTCCAATGCATCATTTGTGTGGGGGATTTTCCAGACACCGAAATCACCATGCAACGCCCAAATAGTACTAGGAAAAATGAGGGCACCGGAGTCAGAATCGTGAACGGAACCCCATTCTAGAAGGGAAACTGAGAGATCTTCAAAATCCATTATAATGGACTTCTCGTTTTTAGGCCAAATTCCATCGTTTCGACCCCGAAAAAGGCTTTTTTAGCATTTTGCCGTATTCGGCACCTCGGCAACAGTGCCAACCGAGATCACCAACTAGGCAGCAGTGCCAGGCCCTTCACCTCGGCCAGACCCTCCATCTCGTCCAGGTCCTCACCTCGGCTAGACGCTCCATCTCGGCTAAGAGCCTCATCTCGGTAAAGGTACTGAGCACTAACAGCTGTACCTCTATGGAGACTCAACCAACATCACAGGACGTTCGGCAAGATATCACAGCCGCCCATATCTCCTGACAGAGTGGCGTCCACAGCCCTCAAGACGCCAGGATAAGGCCCGATGGGACTGCAATTAAAGAAAAGTAGGCTACGAATGGACTGTACCTCCCTAGTACCTGAAAAGGTGGGCTATGATGGGACATTTCCTGTGAAGTACTTACCCCAAAGTCAAGAGACTCTCTCTTTCTTCCCTCTCCTGTCTATATAAGGACCAGCTCCAAACACAGGAAAAAAGGAGAATGACCATTAACACACTGGTACGCCAGCTTCTTCCCTAAAAATCTCCATCCTACTGTTGAGTTCCCTGAACTGACTTAGGCATCGGAGAGCCCTGCGCTACCCAAGCCAAGGTCCTCTGACTCTCATCTTCTCCCTCTTCCTTCCAGGTCTCAAGGCAACAACTCTTCTTCCATCATCAAGGAGCCGTAACCTCCATCTTCCTCAAGTGAGTCTCAAAATCACTACCCCCGGGTCAATGAATTTTTGTGCACTTACAATTTGAAACCAGCATTCATGGAGTTTTTTCGATCTCTCCATACCTTTCTTTCGTTTTTGCGGTTTTGAGATTTGACCACTTCCCTCTCTCTTTGAAGTCGGCATTGAATAGATCAGTTGTGTTGAGGTTTGGATATCTCGATCGATCAATAGTTCTAGTTTGATTGAATACAATGTTCGTTGTTTCATCATCATCTTCTTCTTCCCTTTTGATTCTTCTGTGATCCCATTGATTTTGCAGAGGTGACTAAGTATAATTCTAGCAAATCTGTGGAAGAATTTTCATTTTCCCATAGTCTCGTTCTGAAATTTCCATGTTCATTTGCAGTTTGTTTGATTTATGTTGCCTGTGTAGCTTCATTATTGTATTGAAAGTAAGACCCAGTTCATTCCTATTGAAATTTATTGGAAAGGTGTTTTTTTATTCTGTCTTTGTGGTATCCATTGCCATTTCAATTCATCTACTTAAAACTGTATCACATTTTTTTTTGGCAAAATTAGCGAAACATCCCTATAAGTCATTGTTTCAAGTCTCCGGTCCAAGGAAATAATTTTTAAGGGCTATGGTCCACTTAGCTAGACTCTTTCTAGCCTTAGGTCCCTGATCCCACGTGTTTTGATTTTGTAGGATAAAATTGCCCCTGCTCAGTCTTTGAAGAAGCTCGAATGGCCATCAAGGCCACCATGGAGAAGACGAAGAGGCAGTTTGAGAATTATGGCAAGCAGGGGCTGCTGTGCGGCTCAGATGGGCTGCCTCACCTAATTGTGAGCGGCGATCAGAGGCACTGGGGCGAGTTCATCACCCCTGGCATTTTATTCCTGTACATTGCCGGATGGATCGAGTGGGTGGGTTGGAGCTACCTGATTGCCATTAGAGGGGAGAAGAAGCCCACCGAGAAGGAGATCATCATCGACATGCCTCTGGCCTCCGGATTGCTCTTCACGTGAACGGCCCGGATCTAGCGCCACGTGGAGGGTTAGACATTACAAAAAAAAAAAGAACAGTAGAAGAGAAGGAAAGGAAAGGGATGGAGATACCGTGCTTCCATAGGAGAGGAGTGAAGCGAGGGAGAGGTTGGTTAAGGACGACCAGGGCGTACGTTAGAGCAGGGCAGGAGTTGGGTGGCCTTCTTATAGAAATAAGAAAATGAAGAGGATTCATTGACCAGAAGAGGGGGTGGTTTGGTTAGGTATAATTGAGATTAGTCATGTTTTGTTTGAAAGGTCAAAGCTTTGGCGGTGGGTATTAGTGCGAGTCACTGTTTTTTGAGTGGGATTTACATTTGTGATTTTAAGATGTGACTGGAGATTTTAATTGTTCACCTTGCCCTTGAGTTTATAGAAATTAGGAAAAGGCCATGATTGTTTTATAAACTCAATTCATCACCTATGCTACAAAAGTTGGAGTTCTGTATCAGTTCGGGTCAGGTCAGGTTGATTTTTTTGTCAAATTTATCTGAGTTTCTGTCAAATTTATCTGAGTTTTTGTCAAATTTATCTGAGTTTCATGCAAATTTATCTGAGTTTTGTAAAATTTATCTGGGTTTCTGTCAAATTTATCTGAGTTTTGAAATAAATTTATCTAAACAGAACTCAAATAAATTTCACAAAAATCCAAGTAAATTTGTCAAAAACTCAGATAAACTATACAAAAACTCAGATAAATTCCCTTCTCAGTAAAACCTGCAACTAAGCTCTTCTATCTCCTCTCCCTCACCAATCCTCGCTCTCTATCCTACAATCTCCCACTTGGCATGAATGCCACTTGGTATCAGAGCTTGGTACTGTGCTTTTCGACGGTTTGGATCGCGAAGTCACGATTTAGATCAGAGTAGATCGAAGACTTTCGTAGGGCGGAGGGCCCTTCATTTTTGTTTTCTGCAACTCGTGGGAAGGAAGAGGATGACTGGCGTTTTCTTGTTGGGTGCATAAATCGTGAGTACGTTATCAGCGAGGGAGAAGTCTTCCCATTTACTTCTTTGTGTTGCCTCGAGTTCCGCGCGCCATCAGGAAAAGCACCAAAGAGAACACGTCTTGCTTTCTTTTGTGTTTTTCTCATCAGGAAAGAGCTTGGAAGTGCTAAAAATTGGGAATGATAACTAGCTGGGCCTGGTTTGGGCTGTATCCTGGTCTGATAAACAATGATACCATCATCAGGTAAAGCTATTTGAGGGTTCTTAATTTCTTGCATATCTTAAGTTTACTTCTCTTGTTTTAGCAACTTTGATGGGAAAGCAGGGCATCAAATTCTTAGGATATCAATACGAATGAGCAAATGGGCATAAAAAGTAAAAGGTCGATAGGAAATGTGTCCAATGAAAGTATGATTGCGATCCATTCTTTTCCCTAAACATAAATTTATGGCCATTAAGTCAATAAAAGAATTCGTACCCCAAAAAAAGTCAATAAAAGATTTCCACTAAATCTCCTAAAATATCAAATCTCAATATTTTTCTATTTATTATGGGTGATGCATTTTAGTTCTAGTTGTCTTTAACAATCAAAGATGGCAACAAATACTTCGAAGTTAGTCATAAGAAATTGTGTTGTCACCAAGAGTGAGAAGATGCACTTTATTACAACATTAAGGTTGTGGGTTTGATTATAAAACTAAGTGTGAGATTAAACTGAAAGACCTAGACAGTGGACACACAACTTTGTAGAGGGTTTATAATCTTGGTCAACTGACCAGGGAGTAGTTTATCAATATTGATGTATTTGGTCTACACTTATGGCCTGTTTGTTTCATGTAATTGAATTTCTAAGATTTTATTTATAAGTGGTTATAGATGACGAACCAAGGTTGAATATAAAAAATGACCATTAAGTAACCTCCCCTTTAACAGAAATTAATTCAAGAGAAGATGGTAAATGAATACCCAGCCTTCTTTCTTTCAATACCTAGGAAAGTCAAGATCCCATTTACATCACCACCTTATTTCCTACACCCATCACCTAGTCTGAAACAATCCTTCAGTAATGCTCATTTCACTATAAATTTCTATATTTTCATTTCCTATGTAATAGCAGTTATAATTGAATCTTCTATATAATAATATAAAATTTGATACCGATGTCTCATTCCATTTGGAATATTTGCTGATGTTAAAGAGGCAGGTTGTGGCACAATTATCCCATAAATTTCCCAATGGCCTCAAAATGGTGTTGGTGTTGACAACTTGAAGACCTGAGATAGAATTATGAATCCATATTGCATCTTAAGCAAACCATATACTATGTTTCCATGGTGGAAACGCGGCGCCATGATACAACTCTTTTTGTTGAACACATAAAGCTTGTTTTAGTTCGTATATGGATTTTTTTTAAGTTATACTTTTCTTTCTTCGACAAACCCTTCAAGTTAAATTATAGAGGAATTTACCTGGTAGGGCCTCATAGGATCCTATACCACTTCGGAGGTGTCGTATTTACCATGGACACGAATAAGGCTCTACATGTGCGTTTTTTTTTTTTTTTTGTCGTTTAGCGAATGGTCGATATCGACCACTTTTATGGTCGATATCGACCATTCTGCGGGAACCCAAATAAAAATTAGGATTTTCAGATGGAGAAGATGGGAGGTGTCTGGCAGAAACCCTAGTATCTCGAAGAAGAAGATGAAGTCCACGATTCTTCAGGTTAGGTGCTACAACTTTTGTAATTTCCCCAAATCTAAATGTTCCCCATTTCAAAACCCTAGTCTCATATTTTGTAAACTTTGTTTTTTTTTAAGATGAGGATAAACCCCAAATCGACGAAGATGTCGAGGTTAAAAGGATGAAGAGGCTTGAGGAGATCCGATCTCGACGCCCTTACCTAACAATTTCAGACGATGGGAGCGGTTGGGTTTCGATCTCTGAAAATCCCAAGCTTTTGGATTCTGAAAATGGAGTTTCTGACATGTCTCCCTCACGAAAACGGAGAGCCCGGTTTGACACTCCTTCACCTGAGCATGCTGAATCAAGGCCCTCGATCAGCAAAATTCCAAAACCCAATCCTAATTCGGAAGATACCTTCACCCTCAC
Organism: Litsea cubeba; assembly: GCA_012931725.1. Taxonomy (NCBI): domain Eukaryota; kingdom Viridiplantae; phylum Streptophyta; class Magnoliopsida; order Laurales; family Lauraceae; genus Litsea; species Litsea cubeba. The sequence goes on along the minus strand of CM022950.1, from coordinate 12,763,702 downwards.
CCCAGATCGGGATTTGTCGCCGCCCCGACCGTCGCATTCTGGGGTGGAGTCATTTGATTTGAAGATGAAGAATTCAGGAAGACATGATTCGCCAGACCTCTCTCATCCTCCTCCTCGACTTCTACGTTGGATCATGAACGGAGGAATTTGGGGAGACCCAAGTCGCCGGACCTTTCTCCTCCTCGGCGTAACCGTCCTTTGAGGGGATCATTGGATTTGGAGAGGAAGAATTCAGAGAGAGTTTTCTCGCCCGACCTCTCTCCTCCTCGGCGTAACCGTTTGTCTACGGTGAAATTCGATTTGGAGAGGAAGAATTAAGTGAGAGGTGACTCGTCGGACCTCTCTCCGCCTAGGCGGTCTCATCCTCATGTGGCCTCTTCTGATTTTAGAAGGAAGAATTTGGCGAGAAATGGGTGATGCACGTAAAGTGTTTGATGAATTTCCTCAACCGGATGTTATTCTGTGGACGTTTGTTAGTGCAGTTTCGACCAACACGCAATGTGGGGATCTTGGGTCTGGAAGGTGTTGTCATGGGTTTGTGGTTGGGAGAGGATTTGAACATGATATGTATCTTGCTAATTCTCTCTTGAATTTTTATGCCAAAGTGGGTCACATGGATAACGCGATGAATCTGTTTGATAGAATGTCGAAGAAAGATGTGGTTTCTTGGAGCTCTTTGATTGCTGTATATTTGCAAAATGAGAATGCAGTTGAAGCTCTTGGTCTTTTTAGTGAGATGATTGAGAAGGGAATTGCCCCGAATTCGATTACTGTTGTTAGTGCTTTGCAAGTTGGGGCAGAGTGAGGAGATGGAGAGAGGTGCATTGGGTTGATTTGCCAACATGAGAAGAGAAAGGATGATGCCAGTTATAGTTGAATATGAAAGTGGACTGCTTGTTGTAAATTGTGTAATGGCTTCACATTAGACATACTCTTAACCATTTCATTTAATTATAATCATTTTGCAGTTGACTTTATATAAAAACAAGGAGCTCAATTTCTTGTGAGCTGGTTTCCTATTTTGTAATTTATATTTTAACATCGGTCTATTGGTTTAATGAGAAAGTGTAGTACAATATTTGGCTTCTGTCATGTGACACTCTTCACCAGTCCTAAGCATGAAGAAAGGAGGTTTATGTAATGGTTTGCTTCTGTAATTTACAGGTTTTGTATCTCCAAACGGAGCACTGATCTGTGTCATCATCCTTTTGTTCGTTTTTATTTTAAAGTGGTCGATATCGACAATAAAAGTGATCGATACTGACAATGACTGTATTTTTTGTGTTTCAGTTATGTTGTCGATATCGACAATAAAAGTGGTCGATACTGACAATGACTGTATTTTTTGTGTTTCAGTTATGTTGTCAATATCGACAATTAAAGAGGACAGTTTTATGGTCGATATCGACCACTTTTCTCCCTCCTCCCCTCCCATCTTCTTCCTCCTGAAAAACCCATTTTCTTTTTGGGTTCCCGCAAAATGGTCGATATCGACTATAGTCGATATCGACCATATTACAAAACGAAAAAAAAAAAAGAAGAAAAGCCCATACGAGGATCTCTCCCGTATCGAACAATAATTTGGGTCCCGCTGGGACGTATGCGGTCCTAGAGGGATTTTATGGGTAAATTCCTCTAAATTATATACACAATTCTTAACAAGTTGAAAATGGATTATACCTGGCCCAGCCTTTACAACCTATGGGCAGGATGTGGTCTGAATGCAAGACCCAACTTGTAATGGGCTTGGGCTCAGCAAGACAAGCTTCAGTTTGGGTCGTTCGACCCATGAACAGCTCTACCATTTTATGGAGTAGGCATCAGTTTCTGTACTTTTTTTTGTAATTAGATTTGGAACGTTGGGTAGAAAGAATTATAAGTGGTTTCGATCGACTGCAGTGTCTATTGTGACAAAGGCTAATTGATTCTTCAATCAGTTAGATAGAATTATAAGTGGTTTCGATCGACTGCAGTGTCTATTGTGACAAAGGCTAATTGATTCTTCAATCAGTTATATATATTATTTCTCTTTTATATAAGGGAAAAAATGTGTTTTAACTTGCTCTTGCTTGCAGAATATTTGATATTTGTGAAATTATGGCTTATTAATTACCAAAGATCTATTGGGGTTGTATAATATATATGCATTTTTACATATTTAATTGTTTTCTTCCTGCTTGCTGCTTTTCCTTTAGTTTTATACAAGGGTGGGTGTGTTTGGTTGTTTTGAAAGTAATCATCTAGGACAGATCCCTTGTGGATTTGGAGCATTAGCGCTTGAATTTTTTCGAAGATAGAAGAACTGTCTATCACTTAGTACTTATCTGAAAAATCTGTGTTGTCACAATTGGCAAGCAAAATAAGTAGGCATCCATATGTGTCTATGTCTCTGTGACCAGACTGTGACCACAGCTTTGGAAGACTTACAAAATTATGTTTGCAATTGAATAATAAATTCTGAAAAAATACATAACACTTTGTACTATGTTATTTCTACCATTACACTTGATATAGGGATGGCTTTGGTCCTTTTATGGGCAAATATTAGGGTATATCTAGAGCTCTGTTTTGGCAAGGCTTTGCTCTTGTTTGGACTGGTCCATAGTATAATGATGGATTTTATCGTACTTTGATGTTGGCTTTGCTCTCTCTCTTCTTCTTCTTCTCTCTCTTGTTTCTCTGCATGCAGATTATGTGGGGTGTTTACAGATTGATGGAAAGATGGAGTGAGAATGTTTTTGACAAATGGGAAATCATTTCTTCCCTAAAAAATCATTCTTTTTGGGCGTAAAATGCTCAAGTTTCCCATTAGAAGTTATAGGCATTTGGAAATAGTTTATTGGGGGGAATGATTTTCCATTGCTCTATGTTAAAGTTTTCAATGGGAGGTGGAAGAATTTTGAGGGACATGGAATGCAGATTTGAACTCAAGAGGAAGAGAGCCATTCTGTGCAGTTTTTTTTACAATATCAGTCCTCAAAAGGGCTACCAATATCAGCCTGCACATTAGCCATGAGGACAGAACTTTAATTATGAAGAAATAGAGTAAATGTAATGTGAATGAAACAAAACATGCACATCAGCCATGACGGCAGAACTTCCACTGACACCAAATAGAGGAATACACAAAACAGTCATTTTTGTATAACATGTAAAGCATGGATGACTGGGTTTAGTAAAATCCATCCTTGCTCTTCCCATGGATCACATGGATCATCTTTTTTCCCCCTGCCTTCTAAATCCTTACACACCCAGCACTGTACATATGCCAAATCCTTGGGTATCAACAGTAATGGAACTGACATGTCCCCATCACAAATTCAAAGAACACAAATATGTACTTCCCTATCACACCGCACTATATAAATAGTTTCCTAAAAAATTTCCAGGAAATTTAACAGGTGACACCGAAATTCAATAAAAAAATAGATAAAGATTTCCTCTGTTCTGATTAGAGAACTATATAAAGGGATACAAAAGTAGAAACAAGATCTCATTTTCATCATTAATGTACAGTGGTGGAGTTGTATTATTCCTTGTCTATCTCTGTGTATGGAATTATGGGTTTTCATCATTAATGCACAGTGGTGGAGTTGTAGCTTTCTCAATGATTTGTTGCTGCCTTTTATTTTTAAGTATATGATTCTGTGTGCAATATCTATAGATTTAATATAAAAAAAAACTCATATAGAGAGATATAAAAACATAGTTTTATGATGTCTAGTAGTTGGATCTGATTTCAACAGAGTTTGAAATTCATATTCAGATTGTTGTAACATGTACTTGTTGGGTTTTCTAGGTTCTAAAATTTCTAGGTTCAGAGTGGACCCTCCAAGCAAGGAATGGATGAGGGCACCTAGGCTTTCTAAAGAGTACCTGGAAGGAGTAGAACTATTCTTTCGGTATGTGAGGGCTAATACACATAAATTAGGGGGTGATGATTGGTATTGTTGTCCGTGTGTCAAATGCCGAAATTTTTGAGGGAAGAAGACACTAAGAGAAATTCATATACATTTAATATGTGATGGAATAGATACGTCTTACACGACATGGATCCACCATGGAGAACTCTATCCCAAATTAAAGTTGTGTAAATGTAGGGGCTAGTGATGTAGTATGTGGACAGGTTGATTTGGTGAATGATGTATCTCAAGACGAGGATAATTCTCAAAAAAATGTGGGGGGTAGTGCATTTGCATGCAGTGATGAAGATAATCATCAAGAAGATGGGGAAGGTCATAATGGTACATCAGAGAATGTCCAGTTTCAGAAGTTGATGGAAGATGAAATGCAACCTTGATATCCCTCGTGTCAAATTGAGGATACAAAATTGTCAGTGACGGTTGAGTTGCTAAGCATGAAGGCTAGACATCGGTGGTCTAATAAGAGTTTCACGGAATTGTTACATATGTTCGAAAGGGTTCTTCCGATTGAAAACACTTTGCCAAATAATACTTACAATGCAAAGAAGATGATCGAGTCTCTCCGTATGGATTGCAAGATTATCCATGCATGTTGTAATGATTGTATACTATTCTGGAGAGAGCATGAAAATAAGGACAATTGTCCTACGTGTGGTGAAAGCAGATGGAAACCAGTGAATGAATCAAAGCCCATAGGATCACGCTTGCCGTGGAAAAAGTTAAGATACTTTCCATTAACACCAAGGCTACAAAGAATGTACAGTGTATCAAGGATTGCGGAGAGTATGACATGGCATGCAAAGGCAAGCTCGGTACCAAATGATTCAATGACGCGTCATCCAGTAGATTCTTCATGTTGGAAATAAGTAAACCGTAAATGGACAAACTTTGCTGCCGAGACACGTAATGTCCGGTTGGGACTTGCAACTGATGGGTTCAATCCATTCGGGAACAATAACAACTACCATAGTTGTTGGCTTGTTATGTTGGTTGCATAAAATCTTCCTCCGTCTCTATGCATGTGGAAGGAGTTTACTATGTTAGCATTATTGATTCTCGAGAAGATAGGTCTAGGGCAAAACATTGATGTCTACTTGCAGCCACTAGTAACAGAGTTGAAGGAGTTATGGTCCACTGGTGCAGTAACATATATATGACTCTTATAGCAAGACTAGGTTCACAATGAAAGCAATTTTGTTATGGGCTATACATGATTTCCTAGCATATGGTCATTTATATGGTTGTAGGACCGCAGGAAAGTTTGGTTGTCATGTGTGCAGCAAAAGTACATATTCAGTGCAGCTAAAACACGGGCAGGAGTTTGCTTACATGGAGCATAGGAAATGGTTGCCTATGACACATCCTTTCAGGAGCCAAAAATCACAATTTAATGGGAATGAAGTAAATGGGAAGCATCCCAAGCGTTTGAGTGGTTCCGAGGTATTAATCAAAATGGAGACTATTCATACTAAGTTTGGAAAGGTAGTAGGCAAGAAGAGAAAGAGGTGTGCAAATTAATGAGAATGACTCGAGTGCATTGTCAAAGAGATCAGTCCTTTTTGACTTGCTGTATTGGAAGGTGTGTTATAATATGGTTCTTAATATTAAATAATGTGGTAACAACTCTTATGTACTAGCATAAATGAACCATTTTTTTTATAGGATCTCCCGATTCGACACAATCTAGATGTGATGCATGTGGAAAAAAAATGTGGCAGAAAACCTACTTGCAATAATCATGAACACAAAGGATAAGACCAAGGATAGTCTTGAAGCCCGCAAAGACTTGAAGGTCATATGAATTAAGAAAAAGCTGTGGCCAGTGGAAAAAAATGGCAAGTTAACATGTCCAGAAGCTCCTCATTGGCTATCCCGGCATGAGAAGGAATTGATTTGTAAAAATTGTTTGATTTGAAGGCTCCTATTGTGTACAATGTAAACTGAAAATATACGGTGAACTTGGATGACATGGAGTTAACAAATCTCAAGTCACATGAGTATCACATCCTTATGCAACAACTACTGCCAGTGTTGCTGATGCATGCGTTTGAGTCACATAAACCCTTGCGAGCCGCTATTCTACAATTATCAATGTTCTTTAATGTCTTATGTTTGAAGACTATAAACCGTGAAGAACTTTCAAAGATGAAAGGACGTATTGTGAAAACACTTTGTGTGTTCGAAAAGTACTTTCCGCCCTCTTTTTTTGTTTCTATGATACACCTTGTTGTGCACCTAGCGGAAGAGGCGCAGATTTGTGGACCTGTTAGATATCGATGGATGTATCCTTTTGAGCGGTAAATATAATGTTTTATTTCATTTTTTTTAATTAATATAAGTTTTGTTCAAAATATAACTTAAGGCACATGTATTAGGAAGATGAGAACATTCAAACGATATGTGGTGAATCAAAGGTATCCCGAGGTTTCTATCACAGAGTGCTTTCTTATGGATGAATCAATGACGTATGCCATGAATAATGTTATCGACAGTGAAAATGGAAGCCATAAGCAAGGAATTAAGACACTAGTGGATATAGATGGGGACTGTTTCCAACCCTATTGATAAAAAGGGGAAGGTCATATGCCTTGATAATGTGCAGTACTAGCAAGCACGCAAATGGGTACTGTGCCACTCAACTGATAACACCGAGTGGAAAAGGTAAACACATGTCTGATGGTAGTCATAGTAAACACATGTCTGATGCATATACATGTATGCAGAAATTTTTGATAACTATGTTCCATACATATATATGTTTCCAAAGATACGTTTTAATGGATGAAATCTTAATTGAAGTTTTATGTGCACAAATCAAACATGTATAGAAATGTACACCGGTTGTTTTCATAATATAATGTAGAATAGTCATCTTAAGTTTCATGCCATTTGCCTTTTGGTACACTTCTCTAGAACTCTTGATTGGAAGGAGTTGAATTATTTTTAGAGTGAAATCGATATGTTGATTCAACGTGACCCCAACATTGTGGAAAAAGACCTTAACCATGATCCGGTCACATTGGTAGGTGAATTATCTTATACTCTTATTTACGTTTTTTGTTGATCATAAATATTTAGAAGTGATATTGTCACAAAGTTTTGCTTTGTGGGAGCAGAGACCAAGGCAGATAAAGTGTTGAAAGGACATAATGCGTTTGATGATTTCATCTAAGTGGAAACATGGGTCCATCATCATCATCGTGATGATCATGAACTTGAAATAGTTTGAATTTGAAGTAACATGTTTCAGTGGGATTGATCTGTCCAGAAAGGCCAGCTTGTTTGCTTTTCTGGTGCTCTGCACCTGAATTGGGAATTGTAAAGCATTACAGCATATTCCAACTTTCATAGATAACAGTAAATACTTACCACGTGATTGTGGTCAAATTCCGGTTTGCTATGGAGTATTGTAACTAGGACAGTAGTTGTTCTGTCTACATTCAAGCACTGTACAGGACCTCATGATTTTATGGTTGGGAATGATTTCATAATAACCATGCATTTGCCATGTCAAAACTTTTGAAGTAACTGTATGACATATTGCTTCTGTTAATAATCAACTTTTGTTTCCAACTTGGCATTGGCTTTGTCAATTACATGATCATAAAAACAGAGATCTTTCCAAAAGACTTCCATTGGATCAATGAGCTAAAGTTTCATTTCTTTCCAATATGTGATCTTGTTTTCTAGTCACACAAAATGGTTAGGCATTTTAGGCAATATTCTCCTTCCATTTACCTTGAAGATTGTCTCTGATTTTTTTTAATAGGCTCTTGGTCGTGATAATCGAGGCCGTGTACGGGGCCTAGGAATGGGCGTGTCGAAAACCGCTATCCATCATTCTACTCTGTATAGGAGATATGAGATGGCATCACAAGCAGCCATTAAAACGGTCGTGGATGAACTCAAAGAGCAAAACAATCAGTTGAGGGAACGACTGGAAAAAGAGTCTCGAGAATGCAAGCGGATGGGGAAGCGGATCCTTTCATGTCTTTCCCAGGGTCAGATAGTGATGCAACCGTCTACTGATAACGACATTTCTTCTCAAGTAAAAATCTTTATTTTCTATAAATAGTAGATATCTAAACTTATTTAAGTGTTTGGATCGAGAAATGACTAAATTCATGTGTTGCTAATGTTTGTAGGTAAGGCGCGACCTCCCACCTCAGGACGCACGATCCTGTAGGTTGATGCATCTTACACGGAAGTCTACGTGTATTGCTTATGGCAGAGTAAGGGGTCTTTCAACCGAGGAGGAAGAATGCTATAAGGTCATTGTAGACGAAATCATCGAGGGAAGCGTGGAGTTGATGGGTGGAGGAAAATCACTTCAAGTTCTTACTCTCGGTGATACTATTGATTGGCCCATCTTTAGGACTACATTCGTTTAGTTCTTAGTGATATGCCTATGTACTGTTTTACATGCTATGAATTTTGCTGATGTACTAGTGATAGTGGATGGATGATAGTTACATTTATTTGCAGTTTTCCAACATGTTTGTGAACATTGGGTTTGGTGTTGTACACATTCTTTTTAACTCATTTTGGATTTCCTAGGCCAAATGCACTGTCTCATACATGTTAATGTTGTTCTTCTTTGATACTTACGTTTCTCACCAATTGGGAATTGAAACTACCTACATGGATCTAATTAATGCACTCAAGGCTTTCCCCAAGGATGTTCCAATGAGGTGGGAGAAGATCGCGGCGGCGGTCCCTGGAAAATCAAAGGCCTGCTGTATGAAAAGGGTTACCGAGTTGAAGAGGGATTTTAGGAGCTCAAAGCTTCAGATACAACATAAAGGGGTTATGCTTCATCGCCAGTTGCATTTGCTTGAGTGTTGTTGAGGTAATTCCCACATCAACAGCTCTTTCTATTGTTATAGGACACTTAAAAGAGAATTTTTAAGTAGTGTAGTTGGTAAATACAAGTCCACCATAGGTAACCCATTTATCTCTTAAGTAGTGTAGTTGGTAAATACAAGTCCAACATACTGATTGGTGGATTGGTTATTTTTAATTGGAATCTTGGGTTTCTCCAACTATTTTTTCTGTGTGGGGAATTCTTTTTCTTTTTTGAGTTTTCATTGTTGCAATTATTGTTTAGATAAATTGTATGACTGTTTAAGTTGACCCCAATTTTATCCTCAATGGTGCCCTGGGTTGATGATGATATTTGGGAAAGAAAGGAATCCACATTTCATTTCATGAGGGGTTTTTAGTCGTTTTGTTTTGAAAAAACTCTATGTATGGATGCTAGATGACAGTGGATGTGACGACATGCTATTGTGCCTGCATACAACCAGCCTCTCTCTCTCACACACACACGCACCCCACTGTTGCATGGGGCAATTGATTGCCTAACTAGCTGAGCTAGTGATAGATGAGTACATGCTTCCGAGTTCTGCACCTTAAGACTGACCCAATACGGAAATGGGCTAGTCTTCTGTGCAGCTACACTTAAACAATTGCCATGGCCTATGAAAGAGTGATCTTACATCTTACATTCCTTTATATAGCATCAGTCCAATGGAAGCTTGGCTGTTTTAACACATTCAATAGTTGTAATGAGATATATATGAATGTTTAATGAATGAATTGCCTTAATATGTTTTCTTTTTCTTAACATGTTTTCAAAGAGTAGATTCATCATTTGGAGCTCTATTCAGTGGAATAATGTTTCTTCTTTTTTTTTCTTCATTTTTCATTGCAGCTATTCAAATTTCTTCCAAGATTGTCCCCGAACATCACAAATATCTTCGGAGAAAAGAAGCGTCATTAATGAGGTCACATGCTTTTTTTTAGTTATCTAAATGTTCCCTAAGCGTCAGGCGTTAATGTTATTTTTAGGTTATGGATAATTCTGGATGAATGATGACCTCCAATGTAATCGATGAAAAATTGAAGTCTTGATTGATATGCATTTAGTTGAGACTTGTTTGCTTCCTAACTCAGTTACTGCTTGTAGAGTGCCCGACTGGTCCTGAGATTAGGGTTGTTCTTGAGAGAGAGAGAGAGAGAGAGAGAGAGAGAGAGAGAGAGAGAGAGCTGATGATGCAGCCCTTTGTCAGTTTGTTGCCCTTTGTTGATATTTTTCAGGTTGATCTAGGAGGGTACTATTATGCAGGGGTCAGGTTGATCTAGTAGGAGGGTGTAGGTGCAGAAAATAATGACCCACAATAACTGGGGAGCCTTAGAGGACTTATCCAACAATGGTGATGACTGGGTACCGTCCGAAAGCCTGAAAGAGAAGAACACACGGTCAGAGGACCCTGGCCTGGGCGGCGCAAGGCTCTCCAATGCCAAAGTCAGTGAATGAACTGGAACAATGGAAGGAGAGGAAGAAGAGAGGCAGAGTAACAGCTCCATGAGTTGTATTGTGCGTACCTTGCATGTGAAATGCAGTCCTTTTTATAGACGATTTGGAAGATATCTTGGACGACATCTTGGCATGGGTCTCATGATTCGACTGGGAAGTCATGATCAGCCCACGATGCAATTAATGCGGTCCAATCCAGCCCACTTTGCATTAAATGCGCGTCGGATCAGCCCACGTCGCATTTAATGCGCGTCTTGTTGGGCCAGATCGTGTTAGACGCTTTTGGCGGTAGGGGTACCATCGGATCCGCCCTCGGGCCCTGCCCTGATGTGGCCTCAGCCGCTGGATGCCGCCATGTCAGTGATCTGGCGAAGATTGTGAGCGGCTGGATGTCGCATCTGTCTCGCTAGCTCGCGCCCCTACTCCTCCACGTGCTTGATGACGTGGGGGGGGGGGGGGGTGAGGGGCGCAAGTGGAGGTTCTTTCTTACTTCGGCTTCCATCCCGGCTCTTTTAGCCGAGGTGGAGCTCTCTGCCGAGATGGACACACGGGGTGGCCGAGCTCGGCGATAGTGGCCCGGAGCTGCTTGACTTCGGCCGGACCTCCTGTCCTGGCAGCCGGGGTGAGCCTGGTACCACGTGGATGGCATGCGGATGGCACGTGAGAGTGCTTAGACTCATCTGATGACTGTGATTAGCGTAATCCTGTGGCTCTGGAAATCTCCCCACACAATTGCCCCCTAGCTTTTGACCTCTTAAGCGCCCTAGCCTTTAGTGGTCGAAAGCTAGAAGACTCGTCTGGGGATGCGACGGTCATTGCCTGGTGTCGCTTCAACTGTCCTGAAGCAATGAATGCTCTGTCCTGTCTGTACTGGGAAGCGAGTCGACGGCTACACGCGTCGCCTCTTCACTGATTGCGCTGTCTTATTGATGGAATGGGCGCAGATCGCGAAATCCGCCCTTTCGAATTTCGAAGGCAGCGCGCGCCGAGGGTTTGTTTTCCATAAAGAGGGTCGTTTCCTTCCCTTCTTATTTCTGATTTCTTTTCGCCTTCGCCTTCATCTGTGATTTTTGCTCTGCTGCTCGAGATTTCTTCTAGCGAGGACGACCATAGGGCGTGTCTGGACCCGTACTCAAGTCGCCCCTTCTGTCTCTGTAAGTTGCTTCGCGCCTCTGTGTAGCTTTTTCTTAGGGTTTCGCAACCTTTAGGGTTTATCTTTTGCTGTCCCCTCCTCTAGACATGGGCACCCCTAGGTTCAATTTAGATACAGAAGAGGGCATAGCTAGATTTAGGGCCACTTTCGATATCCCGGAGGGAGTTCTCCTCAAGCCGGCGGACTCCGTCGACTATGCCACGATGCGCTGGTCCTGCGGCTGGATGCCGTTCCCTCTGATCTCTGTGATCGAGGGCGGGGTCAGATTCCCCCTGCACCCTCTACTTAGAGCTTGCCTCAGTACCTGGTCCCTTACCCCGTGCCAGCTGATGCCCAATGGCTATAAGGTCATCATGGGCACGGCGAAACTGAATAAGATTCTGGGGACCGACCTAGGTGTCCATGATATCGAGGACACCTACGATATCTGCAAGGCCGGGGAAGGGAAATATTATCTCCGGGTGAAGCCGCAGCGAAGAGGCTTCGTCCTGGCCTTGGAAGATTCAAGTAAGAATGCCGAAGAAGCCTTCTTCTGTGTTTCGGGGGACTGGGAGTTCGGCGCTGGCGAAAGTAGGAGGCTAACGGTCCCGCGCCGCCCCGGGACAGTCCCAAGTAAACATCGCTCCTTTTCATTCATCTTCTTTGCTTGATTTCGACGATGCCGAGCTGACTCCTCTATCATTTGTTATGCAGAGGCAGGTGCGAGACGACGCCGAGCTGCGAGTGAAGGCTGGAGGAGGAACCCCGACGACATCAACAAGATTGAGAGGTACAAGGGGCACGAGACCAGGTCAGCTTGGAAGCTGTTCGGATACATGCCGAGATACCGCGGTCACTACCAGAGGACCGGGGTACCCGAGGTGGACGAAGCGCACCCTGATCGTCCAACCGTCTCCCTTGCTGTACCTGCCGGGATCCCCTTGAACGATCCTGCCGCGAGACGAGCTGCGTCTGGGTCCGAGGCGTCCGCTTCCAGTTCGGAGCTGCCGAACCTGAGGCAGACAGTGGACGCTTACTCTTCCGATCAGGCTTCCGATCAGGAAGAAGATATGGCGGGAAGGTTGAGGGAGCCAGTCATCAAGGACATAGCGGCCAAGTTCAGGCTGAGGTCCTCATCCTCTGGGGCGCCATCATCTGCCAGTACCCGCTCAGCTTCGGGCTCGGGGGGTGCTGGCGGTTCTTCTACTCCTGTCCCCGCTCCGAGCGGGGGAGTTCGGCGACGCTCGCCGGATCGCTCGAAGGAGGGGTCCCCGCCCAGGAAGAAGTCCAAGGCGGGGGAGAAGGACTTGGGGACCGAACAGCCTCCGAAGGGCACGACCCCTGCGCGGGCCCCCTGAGTCAAGGCTCCAACTGAAAAGAGTGCACCGGCTGAGAAGAGTGCACCAGCTGAGAAGAGCGTGCCGGCCGGCGGGCCATCCGGCGGGACGACTCGCGAGCTCACCATCTCGGCGGGGCAAGGATCTGGGTCGTCCTCCGGACCCCGAACTGCCCCAGCGCCATGGAGGCCGAGGATGGAAACGCAGCCCGGAAAGCCTCTAAACGTCGAGGATCGGCTGCTGGGGAATGCCGATGTCATCGGGGCTCTCGCCAAGGTCTGCGCTCTGCCGCGGGACATGGAGACGCACGAGAGGTTCGATAACGAGAGCCTGATGGTTTCAGCGATTCAGGCTAACCTCCTGGTAAGTGCTTTCAGTGTTCTCCTTCCAAGTGATTTGGCTCGACTGCCCCAGCTTAACCCATCTTTCTCCATTTGCAGAACATGCAGAGGCTCCTGACCGTGGTGGGACGGAGTGATAGGAACGCTGCACGGGTCACTCAGCTGGAGTCCGAGAGGGATAAGCTGAAGAGGGAGCTGGAAGAGCAGCGGAAGGGAATGGAGGGGCTGAAGAAGGCCAGCGCTGAAGAGTCTGTTCGGGTGGCATCGGCCCTGACCGATGTCGCCGAGCTCACGTCAAGGGCCAATCAGTTGAAGGGCGAGGTCTGGGCGAGAAACAAGAAGACCGCCAAGATGGAGTCGGAGCTGGCCAGATTAAAGGCCGAATCTGATGGACCGCGCTCCCGGAATGCCCCGGGCTCCTACCGAGGTCGGCGGACGTGGGAGTCCGTTTGGTTCCGACCCTTTCGTAACCGGGGGGCAAAGGGGGGCGTGCATCAACATTTCTTTTTTTTTGTGGGTGTGCCAGATTTTCTATTTTTACTTGGAATTGCAAGTGGTGATTCGGAGATCAACCTTCGCAAGTAAAAATGAAATCAACTTCTTTCAAGTTTTCCATTGCACATATATTTAAGAAAATAGACATTTTTCTTAGTTTGCCGTGAAAGGCGATTTTTTTGGCATTTATAGCCGATTTTGGCGTTTATAGCTGATTTTTGGCGTTTATAGCCGATTTACAATCCTTATCAATAATGAAAGACAAGAGTTGTGATTTTTGTCTCTTTTAAAAAAATACAAACTACAATGAAAAGCAAGAAAAGGAGGATCTAACTTCTCAGGAGATTGTGGGGGACTCGTTTAGATTGACGGTCGCAAGCCATATGTGGGCTTCGCCATCATCCATGCAGATGAGAACAGAGGATGCTATTGATTCGCTTGGCTTGGCTATAACCTCGGGTTTTTAGAAGACAAAGACCAAAAGGAGGTCCTATATCCAATAAAAAGCCGAGTAGACGGGCTGAAAAGCCACATCTAAGCCATTTGGAGGCAGGAGGAGAAGGCAAGGACCTTGGGGGGGGGGTACCCCCCAAGGGACTTTTGTCACCTTGTTGCGGTGGCCGGTGTAGAACTTCCGCAGAGTTTTCCCTCTTTTTTCTTTCTCTGGATTTCTGATTGCTGTCTGTTGATGATGTTGTGTGTGTTGATTCTTCTTGGAGAGCCCTCCTATTTATAGGCTTTTAGGTAGCCTTTTAGGTGGGTTTATGGGCTTTTATTGTCATTAAGCCGCATAATGGGAGGAGTTACAAAATTGAATTGCTTATTTTGTAACTCCTTTTTCTTGGCTTCTGATTGGCCGGAGGAGATTGAGGGCATTTAATCGCCTTTAATCGCCATGATGGGAGGAGTTTCATGGGTTAAATGCCATGAATTTCTTGACTTGTAACTCCCGAATGCTTGCTTCTGATTGGGCCGTCCAAAGAAATGGATTAATGACTGTAATAAAGTTAGTCAATTAATCGCATTAAGTGGTCGCCGAGCAGCTGAAGAGTCGCGGGCCGTGCCACGTCTTTTGGAATTCTTCTGTCGATGATCATCGATGGATCTTCATGTAGATCGACATCAGATGACCATGTAATTTCAGGTGTTTGTTGCCAACAGCGGGTCGGTGCCATCTGTCCTGTCGATTTCTCGATCGGTCGGGTAGAAAGCACACTTTTTTGGTTGACCGGGTGGCGATCAATACTGTCTTCGATACTCTTGATGATTTACCCGTGTTTTGGACGGATGTCAGAGGACTTGGTGTCTCAAAAGCATGAATTTTGGAAAGTACCAGAGGCTGGGCTCCTCGAATCGCGAAAAAACGGCGAAAACCGGGGTTTCCGGGGCTTTCTAGGCGACCCCGGGTTCCAAGGTCGCCGGCGACCCTGGCCCAGGGTCGCAGGGGTCTGCGACCCTGGGGAGGTTTTCCCCCTTTCGTGTCCCGTTTTGCGTCCGTTTTTGCTGTTTTTCAATTCTTTTTTCTTCTGTACTTTTCCTTGACATTTTGACCATTTATTGGCCTAATTTCTTTGTAGGAAACCTGATGAGAATCCTTGCATTTTATTTTGCAAAGTTTCCAATTTCCTGAGAAAGCCGAAGACTTTGTCGCGCAGAGCTGCCGATTTTCCGTCAGAAGCTGAAACTGGGTCAAACGATGTCGGAATGACCTGAAATTTGGTGTGAAGCCTCCTGAGCAATAAATAAGACCAACCATAGGCTTTTGTTTGAGTTTTGTAGCCATTTGGGGTCCTATCACCTGTAGACTTGCTTTTTGTCGCGATGAAGATGTCGCGGTTTGATGTGCGGTCAACCGATGTCCGATTGACTTGAAATTTGACAGGGAACCTATTGGAGTCATTTTAAGATGATCCATAGGTTCTGTCTTGGAAACCATGGTCCCGGAGAGCTTTTGTCGCCGAGAGCTCCTTTTCGGCTGTCGGAGAAGCGAAGTTAGGCCAAATGATTTTGAAATGGCTCGAAACTTCTTGTGTACTCCTCTTTTGGCTGTCTGGAAGAATCTTGCAGTTTTTGTTTGATTCTGACAAGATTTGTTTTTTTTTGGAAGCAGCATTACCTATTTATGGCAGGTTGCGACTTCATGTAGCTCTTTGGATCTTGAAGAGGCAAAGTGACATTTTTGGTGTCAACAAATGCCCCCTCGAGGTACAGCGGCGAGTTGCTTAACTTTTGTAGTCGATGTGCCTCGAAGAGATTTTTGAAGGAGAGCCTGTGACTTGACCAAGAGTCTTTGAGCAGTCTTTCTTTTTGGTATTTGAAGCCTTTTGAGCTTCCAGGGGAATTTTATGGTAGTGAAAGGGATTACGTACCATCTCGAGGCAAAGTTTTGAAGATGACATCAGGGATGTGGATTTGGGTTTTGACCTTGTGACCTAACAGGCTATATGTGGCAGGTTAGGGGGTCGGGTTTGGTTTTGATCGTGTGACCCAACAAGCTGTATGTGGAATGTTGGGGGATCAATTTTGGTTTTGATCTTGTGACCTAACAGGCTGTATGTGGCAAGTTAGGGGATCAGGTTTTGGTTTTTGGTTTTGGTCTTGTGACCTAACAGGCTGTATGTGGCAAGTTAGGAGACCAGGATTTGGTTTGATTTTTGTGGAATGTCAATTTCAAGAATTTGGCTCAATTTGGTAGATGAGGCTTGATGGTTTGTGTCACGCCCCGAAACCGGGACCTGCAGCGAACCGATCTCGGGGTGCGAAATTTTGGAATAATTTGAAACTTTTTGTATAGTTCCCAAGATCCGCGTGAATGAGGATGATCACATCCCAACACAATCAGAGTATATTTTTCGCGGAAGCTAACCATGGTGTTACGACTCGGAATCCGTGGCCATCGGGTTCCGTGTCGTACGCAACCAATGTCATAAAGCCATCTATAAACAGACTGGCATAAGTCATACATAAGAGCACACTGAGCTGGTAGTAACAAACTATTATTTCCCACATATTCAAGTTACAATTAACAGATGTCTTAATTACAAACCCAAAGAAAAAGGCTGATAAAGCCATACAAAGATATATCCAACTAAACGGAGATACTACCCTCAAAGGTTTGATACGAACTCCGGTGCCAAACTTGACATCTAAATGACATCAACGGGCAGCCTCTCACGTCAGACCGGCGGTCCCACCGCCTCCTCTGATCAAACACCTACAAACAGAAAGAGAAGAAACTGGCACCAAACAAAAGGGGTCAGACACGACGGTCTGGCAAGCAAATAAACAAATAATATGAACAAAAGGAACATACATAAAACCTGACGAAATCATCGTAAAACCAAATGAAGAGTCTAAACAATAATAACAATAAATCACAATAAGACGATCGAAAGACCGAACATGAATATCAAAGCAATAAACGAACAGTCTCTAAAGCATAAATGTCTAGAAAAGATGACCACCTAAGCAAAGCATTTAATAATTGGAAATACATTTAAAAACTAAATAGTAGAAACAATACGATAAAGGTCGATATCGTAAACATTAAACAAATCAAAGCATAGAAAGCATAACCGACAATAATCATAAACTAAAGTAATATGCGGATAAAACCTAGGCGACCACAAATAGCTAAATCCTCCTATTACCGAAGTAATAAGAGCAGACAGAGCGTAGCCACTGAACGTGGTACCAAACAGAGGATCAGGACCGTAGCCATACAAATGGGACCGGCAGATCAAAGGTATCAGAACCGTAGCCATACAAATGGGACCGGCAGATAATTACCGTTGCCATGGTCGGTACAGACGGAATCCAAGCTGCAGCTGGCGGACAGAGTAAAGATCCCAAGCCGGGTGATCAGCCCGACAAGGTGACCTAAGCCTAGTGGTGCCTTTAGTTTTCAAACTCAAACAGATACAAATCTAACATAATACTAATCCCTTTGGCTCAGGGGCTCACACCACATAGCTCTGGCCCCGTCTTGCCTCGGGGTTTTGTTTTCGGAATCATAGCCTCTTTGGCTCATGGGCTCGCACCACATAGCTCTGGCCCCGTCTTGCCTCGAGGTTTTTATTTTCAAATACTAGTGTTGTCAAAACAATAGTCTTATCGAAGAAATCCCGAATGTGACAAACATACTCCAAATCTCTTTTCAAATCGAATCGGAGAAAACATACGAATTTCGATGGTGAACCGTTCAAATACGCATCAAGGTGATTTGTATAAAATCATACGATCACCCTTTCGAACATGGGAAGACACATGATTTTGTAACAAATCATCGATGCTATTTAAACTAGTTCACCAAAGAAAACAAATACAAATTCAGATACAAATACAAATACATTTTTCTGACTTGAAATGGAATGGATAGTGGAGAATGATTTAATGATTTACCAAGGAACCATCACAATGCACGTTTAACCTTTAAACATTGATTAATAAGAATGTGTTTGATGCCAAAGAAAATCCATAATGTTTAAATGATAAAGTGCGCATTGAGACCCGAAAGGTTCCCGAATAATCTCACATAAGCTCATTCTCACATCATTCCCATTTCACAAATTTCCAAGTATCAAAAGTAAATCCAAACTCTTTAAAGTAGGCCCATAGTTGGCCTTAACCCACGTCCAAAATAGTCCTCAATAACAATCCAAAGCCATCCTTAATCAAGCCCACAAAACAAGTTTAAAAACAGTCCAAAACTAATCCTTAAATGGCCTTCAAAACAATTCTTAAAAACAGCCCAAACAAACTTCGAACAGGCCCACCAAAACTGATTTTTAAAGCGACCAAAACCAACCTGAACAGGCCCACAAAACTGAACCTAAGATGACCCAATATCAGGTTTTACGCTGGCCCAAAAACTGACATTGAATGCCCACAAAATAGATTTTCAAATCAGCCCAAAACTAGACTTGAACCAGGCCCACAAACAGATTTTTAAACAACCCAAAAACTGAACCTTAATCAAGCCCACGAAACAGGTTTTGAAACAGTCCAATGTTAGGCCCAAAGACGACCCAATATCAGATCTGAAATGGCCCAAAAACTGATTTGAATCAGGTCCAAGGAAGCCCAAAGGAACCCCAAAAGAACAGGCCCAAAAACTGATTCATAAATGGACCCAGGACAGATCTGGGCTCGCTCGAGCGACCCAGGGTCCGCTCGAGCGAAGCCCAGACAGAACCTGGTCCGCTCGAGCGGCCCACTGGGTCGCTCGAGCGGACTGGGCTCTGTCCCAGTCCGGCTGAGTGCAGAAATGCACTCTTTCTTCTTCCTTTCTGATTTTTTTTTCTTCCCTCCTTTCCTACAAAATTCCAAGATCATTTGGGCCCTCCTTTGGCCTTCCAAACTCATCAAATCCCATCCAAAAATCATTCTAATTGGCCCAAACACAACACTTTTGAAAGCAAAGTTTTCTCCCTTTCTTTTGAACCCAAACACTTAACACAAAGAGATCAAATTTTCTAAATGACCAAGACAAAACAAGCTTCTAATACATGGTAAAACCATAACATAAATGCAAATTCATATAACATTGATTCCTTCATTCAAAGCAAATCCATAAATCATAAAGAATTAGAGCATGATGAGCAAAAAAAGCCATGAAACTCAACAAGAACATGAAAACATCATATTAATTGGAAATCCACTTGCCTTGGTCAAGAGAAGATGCAAAAACACTCCATGAAAGTCTTCTAATGGCCTCAAGCTCCAAAATCATAAAACCCCCAAAATGGCTCAAAAGAAACCCTAGAAAACCAATCATTGCAAATCTCCATGACAACCCATTGCATGAGTGATGAAAACACTCTAAATGAAAAGGAGAACAAAGGTCTAAAGTTTAGAAAGCTATTGCAAACCTTGAGAAATCCAAACAAGGAAGAAGAGCTTAGATGAGAGCCTTGCTCTAGCCCAAAAATCTTGAAAATAGGGTCTTTGGAAAGCTTGAGAGATGAGAAAGAACTTGGGGAGATCAATCTTCCAAGAGGACTCCACAAAATGAGAGTTTCAGATGAGAGAGAGAGTGAGGGAGGAGAGGGAAAAACCCTTGCTCAAAACCGTGCAAGAAGGAAATGAAGGAAGAGGAAGAGAGTTCCTCTTCTTAAGAGATGGGTTTTGTGGGTCCCATTCTTCACAAGGCTGAAAATGGCATTTGCGGGCCCCGAACGAAAACGACGAAGAAGACAAAAACGATCGGCGAAATTTCTACTTTCCAAAAAGTATATTTTCCCCAATTTCTGAAATTTTCGAAATTCATGGACAGATTTAGTGAAAATGTCATTTTTGCCCGTTTTCCTCGAAAAACGTGATTTCTGAGTTTCAAATCAAGATGGTCAAAACATGAAAGTTGTTAAACTTCATCAAATGAGTCAAAATACATAAAATCCAGAATTTTTAGAAATCAAAAGTAATTTCCCATAAAAATACAAATCATATTGACCGGGTCAAACCAAAATCAACGGTCTACAAAATCTCAAAGATTAAGGAAAAATCTAGTCAAACTCAAAAACGCGGTCAAACTAAATCAAATCTCACTTAACAAGCTAAACCACGATTAAAACAATGCTAAACAAAAGGATTGGGGTCGGGATCTTACATCCTCCCCCCCTTAGAATCCATTTGGTCCTCCAAATGGCTTAAACCAAATCGAAATCCAAAAACCCCAAAAGACAAACGAAAACACTGACACCCTATGCTAGACCTCGGCAACTGAGAGACATCCTCTTATCAATCCTGGCGTTGAGATGCACGGTCAATCACACTCTGATTCGGTTGAAGGCTTCACACTAATCCACATATCTGCTCGAAAACAAACCCCTCTGGCCAAACTAGTGTCCAACACTCCTAAGTATCCTTGGTGTCATCTGTAGGTCTTGCACTGGATCAATCCTTTTACTTAACTCGTCAGTCACTGTCAGTCCAAGAACTGTAAGTTCTGCCTCTTTCTAATACCTTGGAATCATGTGCCTTAAATCCTTCAAAGCTGTACACGGTGCTCTTGATGCTTGAACAAAGATGTGATCGTAGACATGTTTTCTCTGAAATAATTTCCACTTCAAAATTCCTGGAATTCCATACGCCTACTTACACCATACCATTCAGATTCTGGCTTCCAAGAACATCGTCAATCCCTGAAGAACTGAAACTTTCAATCCAAGTCTTGAATGATGTTTACCCTCTCATCAATCCATCTTTATCTCCAACTAAACAGTACACCTCCTGACATCTATCAACCCTTCACTTCACATACTACTAAACTCCAGCCATAACTAATACAACTCCTTCCATTCGATGCCAAACAACCCTTAAAATTTTAAACATAATGACCAAAATAATTACTTGGCTAAATTTCATCATTTTAAAACATAGTAAAAATTGAACTTCCAAATCATCAAATAAAGCTTAATAAATGAGGTTTTTCAAAGTTTGAACATGAAATAACATTATTCATTTTGAAATTCATGTTTTTCATAACTCAACAAATCCTTGAAATACTCAACAGCCTCAAATTAGGATTTTCAAAAATAAATCAATTCATGTAATATGACCATACGTTAAATTTTGTTAAAATCCATTTCCAGCCAAACATAGACAAAATTTTGAAATCTTTAAGGTTTTGAAATGTAGCTGTCAACATTTAAAAGAATTAAAACAATAACAAAATTTCAAGATCATTGTGTAACCATGTCTTAAGAAGATTAAATAAAAATTCATAACACAATCCTCATGAAAACGAAATCATGTGACTAATTAAAAGAGTATATAACATGGTTTATTTCAAAGTAAGCCTTAAAGAAGAAACATAAATCCATTTTTAAAACACCACAAGGATAAATCATAGATATTAATGAAACATAACAAAGATGAAAACATCATGAACATCATTTTAAATGAGAAATGGACATCCAAACCACCGAGGTACTCCTTTGCATCTGCACGTTGTCCAATCCAATATCCTATAAGTCGGTAAGATCCACAAAGTTTCTTCTGCTGCCAAACATTATCTTGACTACAACTAGCCATCCACTTGGTATCCCTGCCGAACCAACTACACTGGCTACGCTACGAGTTACCAAAATTCTCAACCAAAACCATGACCATGCTCGTCGAATCCGGGGAAATCCCTGAGTTTCTTGCATCACTCCTAATCTTACTAACTAAGGTCACTTCTCCCTTCATAAAAATCCACAGGTAACATGCCTCTTGCAGTCCTTCATCTTGAAAAGATGGTCTGAGTCCCCCCAAAAATCCACATTTACTTACCTTAGTACGCTGCATGACGACCCTTGATTAGCTGAAAGGGAATCTTCGAATAATGCTCAAGTCCAACTCTGACGGGCAAACGCACAAGTCTTCTCTCAATAACCACAATGAAGACGCTGAAGGTTGAAGGTCTGCTGATGTTCTCCGAAAACAACATACTGAATCCACGAGGTTCTCAGTCTCCGACACAAACAAAGATAAAAGACACCGAACAAGAGCATGGAGATTTTAAATTCTCCACCACTAAAGAGGAAATTTGCTCATCCAAATCTCCTAACAACACGAACTAAAAGGAAAGACAAGCAAAATCTCCCGAACTGAAAGAAAAGCCGACTCAAATCCAACGAAACAAAGACACGAGAAAACAAATCGACACAATCTAACGAATCCTCACCACACGTCTTAATGTCTCTAGAGTATTTTATTTCCTAGAAACTAACCAG
The DNA here is from genome assembly GCA_012931725.1 of Litsea cubeba. Taxonomy (NCBI): domain Eukaryota; kingdom Viridiplantae; phylum Streptophyta; class Magnoliopsida; order Laurales; family Lauraceae; genus Litsea; species Litsea cubeba. The sequence goes on along the minus strand of CM022950.1, from coordinate 12,741,438 downwards.
CTCTGATACCAAACCTGTCACGCCCCGAAACCGGGACCTGCAGCGAACCGATCTCGGGGTGCGAAATTTTGGAATAATTTGAAACTTTTTGTATAGTTCCCAAGATCCGCGTGAATGAGGATGATCACATCCCAACACAATCAGAGTATATTTTTCGCGGAAGCTAACCATGGTGTTACGACTCGGAATCCGTGGCCATCGGGTTCCGTGTCGTACGCAACCAATGTCATAAAGCCATCTATAAACAGACTGGCATAAGTCATACATAAGAGCACACTGAGCTGGTAGTAACAAACTATTATTTCCCACATATTCAAGTTACAATTAACAGATGTCTTAATTACAAACCCAAAGAAAAAAGGCTGATAAAGCCATACAAAGATATATCCAACTAAACGGAGATACTACCCTCAAAGGTTTGATACGAACTCCGGTGCCAAACTTGACATCTAAATGACATCAACGGGCAGCCTCTCACGTCAGACCGGCGGTCCCACCGCCTCCTCTGATCAAACACCTACAAACAGAAAGAGAAGAAACTGGCACCAAACAAAAGGGGTCAGACACGACGGTCTGGCAAGCAAATAAACAAATAATATGAACAAAAGGAACATACATAAAACCTGACGAAATCATCGTAAAACCAAATGAAGAGTCTAAACAATAATAACAATAAATCACAATAAGACGATCGAAAGACCGAACATGAATATCAAAGCAATAAACGAACAGTCTCTAAAGCATAAATGTCTAGAAAGATGACCACCTAAGCAAAGCATTTAATAATTGGAAATACATTTAAAAACTGAATAGTAGAAACAATACGATAAAGGTCGATATCGTAAACATTAAACAAATCAAAGCATAGAAAGCATAACCGACAATAATCATAAACTAAAGTAATATGCGGATAAAACCTAGGCGACCACAAATAGCTAAATCCTCCTATTACCGAAGTAATAAGAGCAGACAGAGCGTAGCCACTGAACGTGGTACTAAACAGAGGATCAGGACCGTAGCCATACAAATGGGACCGGCAGATCAAAGGTATCAGAACCGTAGCCATACAAATGGGACCGGCAGATAATTACCGTTGCCATGGTCGGTACAGACGGAATCCAAGCTGCAGCTGGCGGACAGAGTAAAGATCCCAAGCCGGGTGATCAGCCCGACAAGGTGACCTAAGCCTAGTGGTGCCTTTAGTTTTCAAACTCAAACAGATACAAATCTAACATAATACTAATCCCTTTGGCTCAGGGGCTCACACCACATAGCTCTGGCCCCGTCTTGCCTCGGGGTTTTGTTTTCGGAATCATAGCCTCTTTGGCTCATGGGCTCGCACCACATAGCTCTGGCCCCGTCTTGCCTCGAGGTTTTTATTTTCAAATACTAGTGTTGTCAAAACAATAGTCTTATCGAAGAAATCCCGAATGTGACAAACATACTCCAAATCTCTTTTCAAATCGAATCGGAGAAAACATACGAATTTCGATGGTGAACCGTTCAAATACGCATCAAGGTGATTTGTATAAAATCATACGATCACCCTTTCGAACATGGGAAGACACATGATTTTGTAACAAATCATCGATGCTATTTAAACTAGTTCACCAAAGAAAACAAATACAAATTCAGATACAAATACAAATACATTTTTCTGACTTGAAATGGAATGGATAGTGGAGAATGATTTAATGATTTACCAAGGAACCATCACAATGCACGTTTAACCTTTAAACATTGATTAATAAGAATGTGTTTGATGCCAAAGAAAATCCATAATGTTTAAATGATAAAGTGCGCATTGAGACCCGAAAGGTTCCCGAATAATCTCACATAAGCTCATTCTCACATCATTCCCATTTCACAAATTTCCAAGTATCAAAAGTAAATCCAAACTCTTTAAAGTAGGCCCATAGTTGGCCTTAACCCACGTCCAAAATAGTCCTCAATAACAATCCAAAGCCATCCTTAATCAAGCCCACAAAACAAGTTTAAAAACAGTCCAAAACTAATCCTTAAATGGCCTTCAAAACAATTCTTAAAAACAGCCCAAACAAACTTCGAACAGGCCCACCAAAACTGATTTTTAAAGCGACCAAAACCAACCTGAACAGGCCCACAAAACTGAACCTAAGATGACCCAATATCAGGTTTTACGCTGGCCCAAAAACTGACATTGAATGCCCACAAAATAGATTTTCAAATCAGCCCAAAACTAGACTTGAACCAGGCCCACAAACAGATTTTTAAACAACCCAAAAACTGAACCTTAATCAAGCCCACGAAACAGGTTTTGAAACAGTCCAATGTTAGGCCCAAAGACGACCCAATATCAGATCTGAAATGGCCCAAAAACTGATTTGAATCAGGTCCAAGGAAGCCCAAAGGAACCCCAAAAGAACAGGCCCAAAAACTGATTCATAAATGGACCCAGGACAGATCTGGGCTCGCTCGAGCGACCCAGGGTCCGCTCGAGCGAAGCCCAGACAGAACCTGGTCCGCTCGAGCGGCCCACTGGGTCGCTCGAGCGGACTGGGCTCTGTCCCAGTCCGGCTGAGTGCAGAAATGCACTCTTTCTTCTTCCTTTCTGATTTTTTTTTCTTCCCTCCTTTCCTACAAAATTCCAAGATCATTTGGGCCCTCCTTTGGCCTTCCAAACTCATCAAATCCCATCCAAAAATCATTCTAATTGGCCCAAACACAACACTTTTGAAAGCAAAGTTTTCTCCCTTTCTTTTGAACCCAAACACTTAACACAAAGAGATCAAATTTTCTAAATGACCAAGACAAAACAAGCTTCTAATACATGGTAAAACCATAACATAAATGCAAATTCATATAACATTGATTCCTTCATTCAAAGCAAATCCATAAATCATAAAGAATTAGAGCATGATGAGCAAAAAAAGCCATGAAACTCAACAAGAACATGAAAACATCATATTAATTGGAAATCCACTTGCCTTGGTCAAGAGAAGATGCAAAAACACTCCATGAAAGTCTTCTAATGGCCTCAAGCTCCAAAATCATAAAACCCCCAAAATGGCTCAAAAGAAACCCTAGAAAACCAATCATTGCAAATCTCCATGACAACCCATTGCATGAGTGATGAAAACACTCTAAATGAAAAGGAGAACAAAGGTCTAAAGTTTAGAAAGCTATTGCAAACCTTGAGAAATCCAAACAAGGAAGAAGAGCTTAGATGAGAGCCTTGCTCTAGCCCAAAAATCTTGAAAATAGGGTCTTTGGAAAGCTTGAGAGATGAGAAAGAACTTGGGGAGATCAATCTTCCAAGAGGACTCCACAAAATGAGAGTTTCAGATGAGAGAGAGAGTGAGGGAGGAGAGGGAAAAACCCTTGCTCAAAACCGTGCAAGAAGGAAATGAAGGAAGAGGAAGAGAGTTCCTCTTCTTAAGAGATGGGTTTTGTGGGTCCCATTCTTCACAAGGCTGAAAATGGCATTTGCGGGCCCCGAACGAAAACGACGAAGAAGACAAAAACGATCGGCGAAATTTCTACTTTCCAAAAAGTATATTTTCCCCAATTTCTGAAATTTTCGAAATTCATGGACAGATTTAGTGAAAATGTCATTTTTGCCCGTTTTCCTCGAAAAACGTGATTTCTGAGTTTCAAATCAAGATGGTCAAAACATGAAAGTTGTTAAACTTCATCAAATGAGTCAAAATACATAAAATCCAGAATTTTTAGAAATCAAAAGTAATTTCCCATAAAAATACAAATCATATTGACCGGGTCAAACCAAAATCAACGGTCTACAAAATCTCAAAGATTAAGGAAAAATCTAGTCAAACTCAAAAACGCGGTCAAACTAAATCAAATCTCACTTAACAAGCTAAACCACGATTAAAACAATGCTAAACAAAAGGATTGGGGTCGGGATCTTACATCCTCCCCCCCTTAGAATCCATTTGGTCCTCCAAATGGCTTAAACCAAATCGAAATCCAAAAACCCCAAAAGACAAACGAAAACACTGACACCCTATGCTAGACCTCGGCAACTGAGAGACATCCTCTTATCAATCCTGGCGTTGAGATGCACGGTCAATCACACTCTGATTCGGTTGAAGGCTTCACACTAATCCACATATCTGCTCGAAAACAAACCCCTCTGGCCAAACTAGTGTCCAACACTCCTAAGTATCCTTGGTGTCATCTGTAGGTCTTGCACTGGATCAATCCTTTTACTTAACTCGTCAGTCACTGTCAGTCCAAGAACTGTAAGTTCTGCCTCTTTCTAATACCTTGGAATCATGTGCCTTAAATCCTTCAAAGCTGTACACGGTGCTCTTGATGCTTGAACAAAGATGTGATCGTAGACATGTTTTCTCTGAAATAATTTCCACTTCAAAATTCCTGGAATTCCATACGCCTACTTACACCATACCATTCAGATTCTGGCTTCCAAGAACATCGTCAATCCCTGAAGAACTGAAACTTTCAATCCAAGTCTTGAATGATGTTTACCCTCTCATCAATCCATCTTTATCTCCAACTAAACAGTACACCTCCTGACATCTATCAACCCTTCACTTCACATACTACTAAACTCCAGCCATAACTAATACAACTCCTTCCATTCGATGCCAAACAACCCTTAAAATTTTAAACATAATGACCAAAATAATTACTTGGCTAAATTTCATCATTTTAAAACATAGTAAAAATTGAACTTCCAAATCATCAAATAAAGCTTAATAAATGAGGTTTTTCAAAGTTTGAACATGAAATAACATTATTCATTTTGAAATTCATGTTTTTCATAACTCAACAAATCCTTGAAATACTCAACAGCCTCAAATTAGGATTTTCAAAAATAAATCAATTCATGTAATATGACCATACGTTAAATTTTGTTAAAATCCATTTCCAGCCAAACATAGACAAAATTTTGAAATCTTTAAGGTTTTGAAATGTAGCTGTCAACATTTAAAAGAATTAAAACAATAAAAAAATTTCAAGATCATTGTGTAACCATGTCTTAAGAAGATTAAATAAAAATTCATAACACAATCCTCATGAAAACGAAATCATGTGACTAATTAAAAGAGTATATAACATGGTTTATTTCAAAGTAAGCCTTAAAGAAGAAACATAAATCCATTTTTAAAACACCACAAGGATAAATCATAGATATTAATGAAACATAACAAAGATGAAAACATCATGAACATCATTTTAAATGAGAAATGGACATCCAAACCACCGAGGTACTCCCTTGCATCTGCACGTTGTCCAATCCAATATCCTATAAGTCGGTAAGATCCACAAAGTTTCTTCTGCTGCCAAACATTATCTTGACTACAACTAGCCATCCACTTGGTATCCCTGCCGAACCAACTACACTGGCTACGCTACGAGTTACCAAAATTCTCAACCAAAACCATGACCATGCTCGTCGAATCCGGGGAAATCCCTGAGTTTCTTGCATCACTCCTAATCTTACTAACTAAGGTCACTTCTTCCTTCATAAAAATCCACAGGTAACATGCCTCTTGCAGTCCTTCATCTTGAAAAGATGGTCTGAGTCCCCCCAAAAATCCACATTTACTTACCTTAGTACGCTGCATGACGACCCTTGATTAGCTGAAAGGGAATCATCGAATAATGCTCAAGTCCAACTCTGACGGGCAAACGCACAAGTCTTCTCTCAATAACCACAATGAAGACGCTGAAGGTTGAAGGTCTGCTGATGTTCTCCGAAAACAACATACTGAATCCACGAGGTTCTCAGTCTCCGACACAAACAAAGATAAAAGACACCGAACAAGAGCATGGAGATTTTAAATTCTCCACCACTAAAGAGGAAATTTGCTCATCCAAATCTCCTAACAACACGAACTAAAAGGAAAGACAAGCAAAATCTCCCGAACTGAAAGAAAAGCCGACTCAAATCCAACGAAACAAAGACACGAGAAAACAAATCGACACAATCTAACGAATCCTCACCACACGTCTTAATGTCTCTAGAGTATTTTATTTCCTAGAAACTAACCAGCTCTAATACCAAACCTGTCACGCCCCGAAACCGGGACCTGCAGCGAACCGATCTCGGGGTGCGAAATTTTGGAATAATTTGAAACTTTTTGTATAGTTCCCAAGATCCGCGTGAATGAGGATGATCACATCCCAACACAATCAGAGTATATTTTTCGCGGAAGCTAACCATGGTGTTACGACTCGGAATCCGTGGCCATCGGGTTCCGTGTCGTACGCAACCAATGTCATAAAGCCATCTATAAACAGACTGGCATAAGTCATACATAAGAGCACACTGAGCTGGTAGTAACAAACTATTATTTCCCACATATTCAAGTTACAATTAACAGATGTCTTAATTACAAACCCAAAGAAAAAGGCTGATAAAGCCATACAAAGATATATCCAACTAAACGGAGATACTACCCTCAAAGGTTTGATACGAACTCCGGTGCCAAACTTGACATCTAAATGACATCAACGGGCAGCCTCTCACGTCAGACCGGCGGTCCCACCGCCTCCTCTGATCAAACACCTACAAACAGAAAGAGAAGAAACTGGCACCAAACAAAAGGGGTCAGACACGACGGTCTGGCAAGCAAATAAACAAATAATATGAACAAAAGGAACATACATAAAACCTGACGAAATCATCGTAAAACCAAATGAAGAGTCTAAACAATAATAACAATAAATCACAATAAGACGATCGAAAGACCGAACATGAATATCAAAGCAATAAACGAACAGTCTCTAAAGCATAAATGTCTAGAAAAGATGACCACCTAAGCAAAGCATTTAATAATTGGAAATACATTTAAAAACTGAATAGTAGAAACAATACGATAAAGGTCGATATCGTAAACATTAAACAAATCAAAGCATAGAAAGCATAACCGACAATAATCATAAACTAAAGTAATATGCGGATAAAACCTAGGCGACCACAAATAGCTAAATCCTCCTATTACCGAAGTAATAAGAGCAGACAGAGCGTAGCCACTGAACGTGGTACTAAACAGAGGATCAGGACCGTAGCCATACAAATGGGACCGGCAGATCAAAGGTATCAGAACCGTAGCCATACAAATGGGACCGGCAGATAATTACCGTTGCCATGGTCGGTACAGACGGAATCCAAGCTGCAGCTGGCGGACAGAGTAAAGATCCCAAGCCGGGTGATCAGCCCGACAAGGTGACCTAAGCCTAGTGGTGCCTTTAGTTTTCAAACTCAAACAGATACAAATCTAACATAATACTAATCCCTTTGGCTCAGGGGCTCACACCACATAGCTCTGGCCCCGTCTTGCCTCGGGGTTTTGTTTTCGGAATCATAGCCTCTTTGGCTCATGGGCTCGCACCACATAGCTCTGGCCCCGTCTTGCCTCGAGGTTTTTATTTTCAAATACTAGTGTTGTCAAAACAATAGTCTTATCGAAGAAATCCCGAATGTGACAAACATACTCCAAATCTCTTTTCAAATCGAATCGGAGAAAACATACGAATTTCGATGGTGAACCGTTCAAATACGCATCAAGGTGATTTGTATAAAATCATACGATCACCCTTTCGAACATGGGAAGACACATGATTTTGTAACAAATCATCGATGCTATTTAAACTAGTTCACCAAAGAAAACAAATACAAATTCAGATACAAATACAAATACATTTTTCTGACTTGAAATGGAATGGATAGTGGAGAATGATTTAATGATTTATCAAGGAACCATCACAATGCACGTTTAACCTTTAAACATTGATTAATAAGAATGTGTTTGATGCCAAAGAAAATCCATAATGTTTAAATGATAAAGTGCGCATTGAGACCCGAAAGGTTCCCGAATAATCTCACATAAGCTCATTCTCACATCATTCCCATTTCACAAATTTCCAAGTATCAAAAGTAAATCCAAACTCTTTAAAGTAGGCCCATAGTTGGCCTTAACCCACGTCCAAAATAGTCCTCAATAACAATCCAAAACCATCCTTAATCAAGCCCACAAAACAAGTTTAAAAACAGTCCAAAACTAATCCTTAAATGGCCTTCAAAACAATTCTTAAAAACAGCCCAAACAAACTTCGAACAGGCCCACCAAAACTGATTTTTAAAGCGACCAAAACCAACCTGAACAGGCCCACAAAACTGAACCTAAGATGACCCAATATCAGGTTTTACGCTGGCCCAAAAACTGACATTGAATGCCCACAAAATAGATTTTCAAATCAGCCCAAAACTAGACTTGAACCAGGCCCACAAACAGATTTTTAAACAACCCAAAAACTGAACCTTAATCAAGCCCACGAAACAGGTTTTGAAACAGTCCAATGTTAGGCCCAAAGACGACCCAATATCAGATCTGAAATGGCCCAAAAACTGATTTGAATCAGGTCCAAGGAAGCCCAAAGGAACCCCAAAAGAACAGGCCCAAAAACTGATTCATAAATGGACCCAGGACAGATCTGGGCTCGCTCGAGCGACCCAGGGTCCGCTCGAGCGAAGCCCAGACAGAACCTGGTCCGCTCGAGCGGCCCACTGGGTCGCTCGAGCGGACTGGGCTCTGTCCCAGTCCGGCTGAGTGCAGAAATGCACTCTTTCTTCTTCCTTTCTGATTTTTTTTTCTTCCCTCCTTTCCTACAAAATTCCAAGATCATTTGGGCCCTCCTTTGGCCTTCCAAACTCATCAAATCCCATCCAAAAATCATTCTAATTGGCCCAAACACAACACTTTTGAAAGCAAAGTTTTCTCCCTTTCTTTTGAACCCAAACACTTAACACAAAGAGATCAAATTTTCTAAATGACCAAGACAAAACAAGCTTCTAATACATGGTAAAACCATAACATAAATGCAAATTCATATAACATTGATTCCTTCATTCAAAGCAAATCCATAAATCATAAAGAATTAGAGCATGATGAGCAAAAAAAGCCATGAAACTCAACAAGAACATGAAAACATCATATTAATTGGAAATCCACTTGCCTTGGTCAAGAGAAGATGCAAAAACACTCCATGAAAGTCTTCTAATGGCCTCAAGCTCCAAAATCATAAAACCCCCAAAATGGCTCAAAAGAAACCCTAGAAAACCAATCATTGCAAATCTCCATGACAACCCATTGCATGAGTGATGAAAACACTCTAAATGAAAAGGAGAACAAAGGTCTAAAGTTTAGAAAGCTATTGCAAACCTTGAGAAATCCAAACAAGGAAGAAGAGCTTAGATGAGAGCCTTGCTCTAGCCCAAAAATCTTGAAAATAGGGTCTTTGGAAAGCTTGAGAGATGAGAAAGAACTTGGGGAGATCAATCTTCCAAGAGGACTCCACAAAATGAGAGTTTCAGATGAGAGAGAGAGTGAGGGAGGAGAGGGAAAAACCCTTGCTCAAAACCGTGCAAGAAGGAAATGAAGGAAGAGGAAGAGAGTTCCTCTTCTTAAGAGATGGGTTTTGTGGGTCCCATTCTTCACAAGGCTGAAAATGGCATTTGCGGGCCCCGAACGAAAACGACGAAGAAGACAAAAACGATCGGCGAAATTTCTACTTTCCAAAAAGTATATTTTCCCCAATTTCTGAAATTTTCGAAATTCATGGACAGATTTAGTGAAAATGTCATTTTTGCCCGTTTTCCTCGAAAAACGTGATTTCTGAGTTTCAAATCAAGATGGTCAAAACATGAAAGTTGTTAAACTTCATCAAATGAGTCAAAATACATAAAATCCAGAATTTTTAGAAATCAAAAGTAATTTCCCATAAAAATACAAATCATATTGACCGGGTCAAACCAAAATCAACGGTCTACAAAATCTCAAAGATTAAGGAAAAATCTAGTCAAACTCAAAAACGCGGTCAAACTAAATCAAATCTCACTTAACAAGCTAAACCACGATTAAAACAATGCTAAACAAAAGGATTGGGGTCGGGATCTTACAGTTTGATTTTTGGAAGCTCATGGGGCTTGGAATTTTCTTTTGTATGGTCCAATCAACTCAAAAGAGGCATGGAACCATTTTTGTATGCTCTTGGTAAGAGGGATTTCTCTTTGACTAAAAGCCCAAAATTTTTTGTGTGCCTAGGTGGTCAAACCTGGCTCATATGGGCTAACCCATGGGACCTTAAGCTTTTGAAATGGCTTAGATCTCATATGGTGTCCTTTTTGTAAAGAATATCCAAAAATATCTCATTTGGATAGAGAATATCTAAGAATATCTTTACTTGGAGAGAATCTCTCATGATCCCTTTATTTTGGGATAGAATATCTCAAGATATCTTTCTTTTGGGAAAGAATCCGTCATAGATTATATCTTTTAGGAGAAAATCTCTCATTGATTTCTTTTTGGGAGAGAATCCCTCAAGATATCTTTCTTTTGGGAAAGAATCTTTCTAATTTCTTTCTTTTGGTAAGGTTACTAATTAGTAACACTTTCCTCTTTCTTCTTTCCTTCTTTGGTTTGCTCTCTTCTATAAAAGCAAGGAGAAGGTTGGATCTCTTGCTCTTATTACTTTCTTTTGCAATAATCTCAAGAGGGCTTCAAGACCAAAAGTTCTTCTTCTTCAAGATCTTCAAGACTTTTCTTCTTCTTCTCCATCAATGGCTTCAAGTAAGTTCTTCTTTTTCAAGAAAACTCCATTGTAGGAAAAAAATAAAGTTCTTTCTCTTTTTTTTTGTTTCTTTCTTTTCTTTTCCTCTTTTTTTTTCTTTTTCTTTTCCACGTGTTTTTTTTTCTTTTTTCTTTTCTTTTTTTTTTCATGTTTTTGTTTTTTTTTTTTTTTTTGTGTGGGCCGTACGGACATATGCCGTACGGATCTGGCCGTACGGCCACGTGGCCTGTGGCCACGGCCTGTGGGCCAGCCCTCTTTTTTTTCTCTTTTTTTTTCCCTTTTTTTTTTGAGAGTTTCTTTTCTTTCTTTTTTTGTTTTCTTTCCCCCTCTCTTTTTTTTAGAGAAAGTTTCTTTTCTTTTCTTTTCTTTTGTTTTCTTTCCCCTCTTTTTTTTTAGAGAAAGTTTCTTTTTCTTTGTTTTTTTTGTTTTCTTTCCCCTTTTTTTTTTTGAGAAAGTTTCTTTTCTTTTTTTTTTGCTCATCATGACAATGCATTTTTTTTTTCGCAAACCAAGATGTTCATGCATGCATTCAATTTGTAAATTAAATTTGTAGCATGATGTGATAGCATACCTGAAAGTTTTTGCAAATTTGGGAATTTGAAGCTCGCAGTAATGTTGAGCCCTTCCTGATTTTGCGGAGACTTTGAGGTTTCGAAAGTTTGGAGTTTCGGAGCTCGCAGCGATGTTGAGCCCATCTTCAAGCTTTCTATTTCTTTCGGGATAGTTCCTTTTCTTCGGAATTGCCCCGTCATCATGTCAAAATTTCGCCAGATTTTTTTTTTAGCGAGATTCTGTCATTTTGATGTTTGATCTTTTTCTTTTCCATCCTTTTCAGGTGGTTCCTCCAGAGCGAACAAGGGTAAAGAGCCTGCTACAAGCGTACCTCGTCGATCTTCTAGATCTTCTAATCCGGCCGTTCAGCAGGCTTTTGAGAAGTCCAGTATGTTGAGAGAAATCTGGAAGAGTGCGACTCCCTCAACAGAGATGAGATGAGGCAGCGACTGATCACTCTTAAGGGAGAGGAATTCTATAAGATCATGGTAAGCAGTCGTCCATGGGTGATGGAAGATCAGAGCGTTTTGCCCAAGCCTACCTTCTTCTTTGGTGATGCAGTCCCTGATGACATGACATACCAGAGGAGATGTTTTCAGTTTTCCTTCACAGCAGATGGTGAGAAGAAGACTATTGCTGCCCGGTCGACGTTTGATCGCACCGTCTCGATTCTGAGCCTTGCCCCCACGTGCCCTAAGAGGGAAGATCCTCCAAGTTGGGTGAGAAGGACAAATGTAATCAAGACCGGGGTTTTTGTTGGCGGTTCTCCTGGATATACGGAGAGGTCGCCTGTTGATATGGACCTGTTGATGCCATCCAGCGGCTACCAGGGCTCTGATTATCCGTCGGTCGATTTGAGACCGGTGGGCCTTGGTATTTTCAGCGGTGACGGCAGCAATTGGATCAAGCCTTTCCGACTTCGTGGCCGCTTCAATGCTGACTCCGAGTGGAAGTCGTGGACTGATCGCGTCCTGATGATTGGTGGCGCCGTTTTGAAGGAAGCCGGGATTTTTGATGCGGTACGCGCCTTTAGGGAGACCGTGATCTTTTCCGACGAGGCCTTCATGGCTATGCTGGAGTCATTCCTCCCACAAACCAATACCTTCGTTGTGACGAATGGTGAGATTGGTTTTTCTTTGAAGGAGCTGAGCGCTATTACCGGATTGCCCATCCTCGGCAAGCTCTATGAGGAGTTTATGCCGATTGACAGCGTCCTCGAGGGGCAGTCTGAGGAGTTCAGGCTTCTATACTTTCAGCTCGTCGCCTTCTATGATTTTTTGAAGGAGAAGGGGGGTTTGAAAGTTAGATCCAGCAGTTGGAAGAGTTTTAGCTCTTCATTCCCCAACTTTTTTGATAGTAGGGAGTCTTCTGATAGCGTGACCCAGGAAGCCGGAGCTCAGGATTCAAAGAAGATCTTGGCCATGCAAGAAGAGTTGAGAGATTTCTGTGCAAGTACAAACGCCATATGTCCTGACATTGCACTGCGGAGAGATCTCGCTGTTTACCTCACTTATTGGCTTGGTGAGGCTGTTTTTGCTGGAGGAGATGGAACGCACATTAGGCCGCATTGTATTTTTCCGGTTTGTCAGATGGCGTTTGGAGAGCAGCTTGCTTTGGTGCCAGCTCTTTACTCCTACCTGTGTACCGAACTGCAGGCTGCTGCTTTTCTGGTTCGGCTTGGGCTTCCCATGAATAGGGTATTTTCAGCCCATATCTTTTATTTGTGGTATGTATACCACTGTCCTGGCTTCCATCGGCTGGGTGCTGCACAGGATGATGATCCTCTGATGATTCGACTGGCTAAGGGCAAAGCCGTGTCCGAATCACTTTTGTTTGCCCGTATGAGGATCCGACGGTTCAGGGACGTCGAGATGGGGCAATCTTCAGTAAAGCTTTCTCCGGAGTTGTGGAAGAAGGCTTTTGATTTTGGTGCCTCCCGAGACTCTACCAGGGCGGGGTCGGGAAGGCATTATTCCTTGACAAATGCAGAGAGAGAGTGGCTTTTCAGCATACGTGTCGGCACGATGGTGTACCGTAGACATCTTTTCGTCGACATCCAGCCGTATGTACCCTCTCGCTTTGCTTTGCAGCTTGGCTTTTCTCAAGGCGTTGTTGGAGCGCCTTCAAGCATGGTGAAGCGCTTTGGAGGCTTACAGGACGGGAGAAATGCATGGGCTTTCTATAGTGCTGAAGACACTACAGCCATGATTTCTTATCCTGTGTTGCTGACTTCCCGGACTGCCGGCTTTGCGAAGTGGTTCGCGGAGAGCTTCTCGGCATATCGGGGACTTTCCAAGAAGGAGCTTGATGTGAAGCTGGCATCTGGAAAGGGCCTTGGAAAGTCGGATGGCATCCGGCGAGAGGAAGTTTGGGCCTTCCTTTCTGGAGAGAAGCACAAGATAGGCTTTCTCGGTGACCAGGGCATCATCGGTTCTGAAGCTGTTCGAGAGATACCTGATGAGGCTTTGGAGCAGCTAGAACAGGAGGAAGCCGAACTTGGCGCTTGGATGCAAGTGGCACAGAGGCAAGCTTCCGTGGAGTCTACTGGCAAGAGCAGACCATCCAGTGAGGAGTCAAGTGGGAAACCTGACTCTGACAGCGGGGCAGGTTCCTCTAAGAAGCGAGCCCGCAGAGGTAAGAGGAGGAGGAGTCATCATCGCAGCAAGGGGCAGCATGAGGACTCTCCTAACTTGGAAGTTCCTCTTACTATCAATGAGGATGTGCCAGTGGATGCTGACGAGCTTCCAGAGAAGAGAAGCCGAGAAGAAGAGACCGTCGGTGAAGGTATGATTCTTCCTTTTTCTCTTTCCATTTCTTTTCATGGGATTTTTTTTTCATGTTATGATTTGCTTCTTGTTTTCTGCTTTTCTTCTTTTTTTTTTAGCAGAGGAAGACTTGGTGATGCCTGAGGTCCTAACCGATGACGTGGTGATGGATCCTGTTGAGGCACCTGAAGAAGAACCGAGGGACTCTGGAGTAAATCCAAAATCTCCAATTGGTACGACTTCTTTTGCTCCCTTTTTTTTTGTTTGTGACTCGGTTTGCTAACACATCTTTTTTTTTTGTCAGCTGACTTGCCACAGGATTCCGATGACTTTGAACCATCGATAGACGCAAATGTTGATGATGCTTCCGATGAGTTCATGGAGGAGGAAAGTGTTCCACCAGTCGTCGAAGAAGGTATTTTGTAGTTATAACTCTGATAATGATTTTCAAACAGGGTCATATTCATACCTTTTTGTGTTTCCTTTGCAGGTTTTGAAGTGGCAGAGGAGGATCCGTCGCTTCCAGAGCAAGAGATGCCAGAGGTTAATCCAGAGGTAAAGATTCCTGGGACCAGCTCTGACAATATTGAGGAGATTCCTCGCGCTGAGATTCCTTCCCGAGCAGGAGCAGCTTCAACTGGAAAGAGTTCTTTTGCTACTCTTCCAACAGATGATGATATGAGTAGCCGACCAACGGAGTTGGGCGAATCCTCAGCTGGGCCATCTCTTCTTTTTGCAAAGAAGGTGGTGATGCGAGTTCTGAGCTCTTGGATTGAGACTCTCTTTTCTGGGCACTTGGAAGCCGGATTTGGCATGATCCAGCATGTGCAGGAGATTCTCAGTGATGCTGAAGAAGCTGGTCTGGATGTCACAGGTGCCAGGGCGATCGTTGATAGGATCATTGCACTGGGTGACAAGTGGTTTGAGACCATGAGTTTGGCTGATGACCAGTTCTTCAAGGAGATGTTCCTGGACCCTGTTGATAAGGCTAAATCTGACCTGGATGAGGCTACAGAAAGCAAGAAGCAGGCAGTCCGAAAGAGGAACTTAGAAGAGATAGCCATCATCAGGCTGACACATGACCTCAACATCCTTGACAGGGAGGTCGATGAGGCCATGAAACGTCTTGAGCATTTACAGGCACAAGTTGCTGCCAAGTGGACTGAAATAACAGAGGCTCGTGAAAGGGAGACTGCTCTGATTCACCGAGTTGAGGATGCTATTCGAGTTCTCAAAAGGAAGTCTGATGAGGACAAACAATGGAAAACCGCTCGAAGGAAGCTTCCCAGTGCAGAAGAAGGGTTACAGCCCACCCCAGCATCTCATGGCAGGTTCCTGAAGAAGCGTGCCTTGGAATCCTTGACGGATGAAGCTAAAAGTTTGCTTGGGGAGCTGAACTCTTGGCTGGAAACCATTTTTGATTGAGCTCCTGTATATATTTTTTTTTTTACAGAAACCATCCTTCTCTCTTTTCTTTTTTTTTTTTGGTACCACTTGTATTTTTTTGGTACTTATTTTTTGTAGTGCTTGTGAACACTTTCTCTCTCTTTTTTTGGTACCACATGTATTTTTTTGGTACTCTTTTCTTTTTTTTGTAGTGCTTGTGAACACTTTCTTTTTTTTTTGTTATCCCTACGCTCACTTTAATCTTTTTGTGATAAAAGTAATTGCTAAATGGGATGCTCTCTCTTTTTTTTTGTTATCCCTACGCTTACTTGAATCTTTTTGTGATAAAAGTAATTGCTAAATGGGATTTGATCAAAAGGTTGTCATTTTGTGAAAAGTCTTTTGTCAAGTGATTGTTTTGGCATGAAAGCCAGGTTTTTTGTTTGTGGCATGGAAGCCAATTTTGGCATGAGAGCCAGCTTTTCTTGTGGCATTGATAGCCGAGTTTTTTTTTTTTGTGGCATCTATAGCCAGTTTTGGTGGCATTGATAGCCGAATTTTTTTTGGTGGCATTGATAGCCGAATATGTTTGGTGGCATGATAGCCGGTTGTTTGGGCATCTATAGCCGGTTTTGCTTGGTGGCATTGATAGCCGGTTTTTTTTAAATCCAAGTTTTTTTTTTTTTTTGTTTGTTTGTGGCATTGATAGCCGGTTTGTTTTGGTGGCATGATAGCCGGTTTGTGGCATTTTATAGCTGTTTTGTGGCAATTTATAGCCTGTTTTGATGGCATTTATATGCCGGGTTGGTTTTCAAAAAAAATGCAAGTATCGACTAAGAGCGCCCTTCCTGCTGAATTGTTCTTAGCAAGTATCGATGGAATGTCGCATCCTTGCTCATTCGGTTGCGAGTATCGATGGAATGTCGCATCCTCGCGGATTTGGGTGCAAGTATCGATGGAATGTCGCATCCTTGCTTTTCAAAAATTTTAGTTTTGCGGGTACTGACTTGATGTCGTTTCCCCCACGATTTTTTGAAATTTGTGGTTTTCTCGAAACTTTGGGTTATGGATATCAACTTAAATGTTGCGTCTCCACAGTTTTTAGGTTTTTCGAACCTTTGAAATTTGGGTTGTGGATATCAACTAAAATGTTGCGTTTCCACGGTTTTGGATTTTGCAAGTATCGACGAAATGTCGCTTCCCTGCGATTTTGGAAGTGTCGAACGTGGTTCGCTTGCTTCCGATTTGTGCGAGTATCGACTAAGCGTCGCTTCCTCGCGGTTTTTTTTTTTGAAAAACCATTTTTTTTTTGTTTAAAGACACGAGGGTCATAAGTTTTGACCTAAAACCATTTTGGCGGTAAAAGGCAGGGTGGACTAGGGTGGAAATCCCTGAATCCGGATTTTGTTTCAAACCATGAATTTTGGGTTCAAGGGTTGAAAATTTTGGTCAAGTTAGGGAAAGGTTCCTAAACTTGGATTTTTTTTTTTGAACAATGAAATAATGAAAGTAAGCATTGTTTTAGATTTCTAGAAATTTCAATATTTGACATGAAAATTCTAAAAAAGGGGTGGGTTTAGCGAGCGTGTACCTGGAAACCGGTTTTGGCCGTACAGGCATTGCTCTTACCCAGTTGGGTAAGTCTTCAAGGGTAGTACCGCTTTAAGAACTTGCCGTTGATGGGCAGCATACATCTGTCACCTTCCATGTTTAGGAGTGCGTATGCGCCGTTAGAGAAAACCTTGTCGATGACGTAGGGTCCCTCCCATTTTGGCTCAAATTTGCCTTTAGACTTGTGAGCGAAGACCATTGGTCTTTTACCGCAAGAACCAAGTCACTCTTTTTGTAGGCGCGTTGCCTGACCTTTTTATCGAAAGATCCTGCCATACGTGCTTGGTAAAGTTCAATGCTTTGTTGAGCTTCGAGCCGTCTCTCATCGAGATTGTCCAGCTCATGGAGCCGCAATTTGACATTGCTTTCTTGAGTCATGTCATTTTGCAAGGATACCCTCAAGGAAGGAATTTGTACTTCCAAGGGTACGACAGCTTCGCATCCATAGACCAAGGAGAATGGTGTGCTATGGGTTGGTCCTCGAACGGTGGTTCGATAGGCCCACAAAGCTTCAGACATTTTGTCGCTCCAGTCTCTTTTGTGATTAGAGACCATTTTTTTTTCATAATAGCTTGTGCCACAGAACTATATAAGGATAGTTGAGGCATACCTTCATTTTGGAAAGGTTCAAGCATGGAGTTTGATGAAGAAGCATCCGATCTATGGAAGAAGATCGGCTTTTCCTTTGTTGAAGTTACTGGAACAACGAAGGAAGCTGACGTAGGATCTTCTATGTCAGAAGTTGTCTCCATTGGAGTAAGAGCAGGCTGAACTTGCTGAGTGTCAGCTTGGCTTGACGATGTGTCGTCTTCTGGCTCTGAATCCGAGTCCGTGTCTTGCATGATAGACACGAAAGAGACAACAAATTTGCCCCCAGGCTTTTGTTTTGCCTTCTTCACTTTAGTTGTGATGACCAAAGGCTTTGAAGATTTGAGGGAGATGATGAAGGGAGTTTGCATGCTCTCTTCAGATTTACCGGATGGTTTGTTTTCTTCCGGTGATTGTTGAGGAGCTTTGCCTTTATCTTTCTGGAGATTTTCGGTAAAGGATGCTGTATGCTTCTCCTCTTCTTCTTTTTCACCTTCATACATTTGTGAGTCTGCGAAGTGGATTTCTTTACCTTTGAAGGGTTTTCTGTCCGCAAAGACTCGATGTATCATGCCGTCGTCGCCAACAAACTTGATGCATTGATGTAGAGTTGAAGGGACAACACCATTCTCATGGATCCAAGGGCGTCCGAGAAGGATGTTTAGCATGAAGGGGTCTTTATTGCATACACTGTGACCTCAGAGATAAGATCACCGATCTGCAATTTGAACCTGATTTTGCCGATAGGCCTTTGAGTACTCCCATCGTATCCAAAGATAGATACAGATGTGTGGCTCAGTTTGCTGGGTGGGATGCCCAACTCTTCAAGAGCCGATGTGGAGATAAGGTTGAGTGCAGAACCTGGGTCGATCTGAACTCTATGCATAGGCATTTCCTTGATATACCCTGTGAAGTACAGGGGTCGGTTATGCCTGGTTTCGCCAAGTAGGAGGTCATCCTTTGTGAAGGCGATGGTTGCACTGGCTGCTTTTTTAACCGAGAGGCATTCAATGCATGATCCCTCAGTTTTCTTCTTTTCTCCCTTTGAGGAGGCTTCTGAGTTTTTGACCCGGTAATCCATTTCAATTTGGAGGACTTGCGGGGCATGTTTGTCGACATCCTCATTCAGCTTTTGTAATTCCGAAATGAGATTATCACGAGTGTGCGGAGACATTCGCAACAAATCTAGGATGTGCAGACGTGCAGGTATGTGCTTGAATTGTTCAATCAAGTCATACTTGAAAGCCTCCTTAGGGCCTGCATGTTCATCATTGTTGCCACTAGGGGCGCTTACAACATCTTTTCCCGAAGGATTTACATATGTAAAGGAAGATTGGTTGTAATTTTTGTGGTAGTCCCGGCCAGAGCGGGTGCCTCTACCAACTTCGAGAGCTTCTTGAGAAGGGTCTTCGTTTGGAAGATTGTCTTCAGGATCAAGAGGCTGTCGTTTTTCATTTGCTGAGGATGTATCAGCAGCAGAGTTACCATCCTCAGTGATTGTGTTGCATGGAGCATTTTCCGGGAACAAGTCCTGAACAGCATCCAGCAATCTTTCTTCTTCGTTGACTAATTCATCGTCCCAAGCATCAATAGCTGGGAATTCTTCAGTCAGGAAGGGTGTGAACTTTGAAGTCACAGTCTCAGGAGAAGAAACCTGAGAGGGTGTCATCTCAGTGAAAGTCACGTGAGACGAGGTGGCTCCAGAAGATACATTGCTAGGCGTCGCCGGAGTGTAAGTGCTCTCATCAGACGATGCTTCGGAAGAGCTATAATCCCGAATTATCACATTACAGGAAGCTCTGACGGGAGACGTTGCCTGATCGGAGTCAGACTCATCCTCGGATGTGAGAGGATCGTCTATCCAGCAATTTTCTCCATTTTCAGGAGTTAAGGGAGGATGTACCTGGTGGTCTTCAGGGACTTCAGGCTCTGGATTGCGAGGAGGCTCGTTGACGCGTTCTTGCTCTTGTTCTAGAGCGAGTCGCTGCAAGATCCTTGCATATTCTTCAAGATCAGGCATAGGAGCCGGATCTTCTTCTTCATCAACTCTTTGTGGCTCAACATTGTTGATTTCCACTGGAGTAATGAAAGGTGCTGGGTCAGCAGCATTTTCTTGTACAGCTTCTTGGTCTTCTTCATCATCAGACCAGGATCCTTGTGGCTGTAGGGGGTTATACCAGATTACCGGCATAAGATGAGACTCAGGAACCCATTCTTCATCGGAGAGATATTCTCCTGTTTCAAGGGATTCCTCCCACTCATCTGTGTAGTTGGATTCGAATCCATCATCGGTGTCGCTGGATTCGTATCCATCAATGGAGAATCCAACTACTGAATTGCAAGAGTATGATGCCTCCTGCATGGCTTCTTTAAATTGAGGTGGCATGAAATCACTGAGAGTGAATTTCCTTACCCCCTTTGAAGTCTCTGGAAGGGATGTTTTTGTTGCCTCCAGTGAAGCGGTAGAGGAAGCCTCTGCCTTTTCTTTGACCTCTAGTTTTGGCTGGGTCTTCTCTTGCCGTTTGAGCTTGAGGAGATGTTTCCTAGCCTGCCTTCGCTGTTGAGCTGTAGGCTTTATTTTCACGACCTCCCAATTTTCATCTTCCAGGAGATCGGGATGTACCCATATCGGTTGTCCGTCTGGTGTCGGGTAAGGAACCAGTTGCTCGGACGCTTGGATTGAATTTATCACCTTGAAGGAAGTAGTGATCTTCTTTTTCGGTGATCTTGATGTTTGTCCACATGTCACCATGTTGACGGAGGCAGACCCATAGTTTTTGTCAAAGGTGATGACTCCGTTTTTCCACATCTCATTTATTTTCTCTCTCACAACGAAGCATTGATTGAGAGGATGCGAGATCATCTGGTGGTATGGACAGTACCGAGGATCGTTGGTTTTGCCAACATCACCCGGTCTTTTTGGTTCAGGCAAGGTGAGCTTGCCGTTTGCCACAAGAGCCCCGAAGATTTCATCAACATCTTCATCAAACGGGTATTTCTTCTCTACTCGTTCTTTGAAGGCGTCTGAGAGTTCAGGTCTCTTACCAACAGCTTTGTTTTCAGCTTTCTTTGGTGGCTGAGGAGCTGACTTGGTCTGCACATTGAGGACCTCTTTCTTCTTTGGTTTAGAGGTTGCAAAGGCGGTTGGCTCTTTTCTTGATGATTTCTGACTGTTGAGGTCTTTAATCACCGTTTCAGCTTCCATGGAAGCTTCTAGGAGTTCTCCCAGGTTTTTTGATTTGTTGCCGATGATCATGGAGCGGATTCTGGCTCTCATGTTGTTTCGGCAGATGTCGACTAGCGACGCTTGTGGCAATACATCAGAGCATTTGTATGCCATTGCTTTCCACTTGTGAATGAAGTCATATGTTGATTCATTCTCCCCCTGTTTTAGGCTGCACAGCTGAGCCATAGTAGCGGGGTGATCCTCACCTTTGAAGTGAGTCAGGAAGCGTGTCTCTAGCATGGCCCAGTTTTGGATTGAGTCCTCCGGCAGAGTGGAGTACCAATCGAAGGCCGTACCTTTTAGGGTACTTGCAAAGAGGCGGATCTTGAGTGCATCTTGATCTGCGATAGCTCCCGTCAGGATCTTGAAGTGGATGACGTGCTGTCTGGCTGATCCTTTCCCTGTATATGTTTGGAGAGTAGGATGCTTGAATTTGGTGGGGAACGGGACCGAGTCCATCCATAAGGGATATGGTGGCTTGATCCCTTGCTCCTTGAGTATATCCTCTTCTTTTGCTTTGGCGAGGATACCGTCTACGTCCTTTTTGGTAAGGGCGCGTGACTCATTTTCTTCTCTATTTACCTCGTCGTCTTGATGATTCGGAGGAGGTTCATTGTTCGCCTGATTTTGGAAGGCGAGGAGAAGGTTTTCCATCAGAGTTTCAATCCTCTGCTGGCCCTGTTCCAACTGCTGGATGCGGGTGATCGCATCTTCTGGAGGTGGATTGCGGGGTGGTGGCTCAGAATTTGTAGCCAAGACATTCATCCTTCGTGATTCGAACGAAGAAACTGTCCTGGTGACTGAGCTGGGGCACATTCTTTTTGAAGAGGAGCTTGAGGAAGGATCACTCTGCTGTCCTTTGCTTGAAGGAGCAGGGGATTCTTCTGAATGTCTTCTTGTCCTGGAGACGCTGCGGGTCATTGGGCGTCGGACATGGATTTTTGTTGCTGATTTTTGGCGTCTTCTGGTTTTTCCAACCATATGGACGGCAGCAACTTGGTTGGGTCTTTCTTTTTCGACCCATTTGGGAGAGACTTGAAGTGTGGGAGGCTGGGTCCTTTGCTTCTCTAGTCTCTTCTGTCGGTATGACGGGCGGCGGCGTATACGACGAGCAATTTGAGCTTCGGTCAGCTCTGACTGGGCTTTGACGATGAAGGATGTGCTCCCTCGGGCGCAGCAGCCGAGCCTGTCTTCTCTGTAGCTGGGCAAGGACAGGATGCGAACCCTGTCCTTCGCCTGTTGCAGCGAAGCTTTGAATTTTTGAAGTTCGGCCCCTGTAGATATAAAGGGTCGAACTGCAGGTTTGTAGGCCTTAGCAAGTGCTTGTAGAGGCCTTGTGATGCATGACTTGATTTTGGGCTTGTAGGAACAAGCCGGCTCATGCTGGGTTGACTTGGAAGTCAGGTTTGAGATGGGTCTCTCCTCTTTCATGTAAGCAAGAGGATAGAACTGGTTCTCTTTGAGTGGGGCCAGGAATGCTGGCTTAGTGGATGTATGGGACCTTCTCTGTTTTGGTGAAGGTCTTGGGGACCAAGTCTTGGAGTAGACCTGGTTGTTTGCAGGTTGAGGCTTCGTGGGGCTGCCACGGCTTCAGGCCTTCTGGTGCTCGCCTTTGGTGTCATGGTAGTGACACGTTGAGAGGCGAGTTTCTGCTTCTTGGAGGGAGCAGTTTGTTCCTCGGGAAGTGGGAATGGTCCCAGCGTCCCAAAGACGATAGTCCGGGGAGTCGAGGTCGACCCGGAGTTCACAGAGTTGCCGAGGGAGTTGACACTTCGGCAGCTGATGGGGCGCTTGTAGGTGCGCGTGGTTTGCTTCTGTTGAAGCATGAGTTGGTGCTTGTTTTCGTCGAAAGTAATGGTTAGTGAAGCTGCCATTGTTAGTTTTTCGAAAATTTCTGAAACAAGACCACATCCATTAGTAATCACAAGAATATAATGATCATAAATGGGAAGTTCTATGGTTTCGTCTTTTCAAATTGCTCGAGGTAGATGACCCAAGCAATATGAGGAAGGCAAAATGCCATAGAAGGTACAATTGTTCTGATCGCAGGTGTGGTAAGCCCGGAATGGGCATCCCAGTGACTGCTAGAAGCAATTGTGAACTTAAATTCGACTTATCGAGAAGCAGAGCTTGCTCGAGGTAAGAAGAATATAAAGTTGGAGTTACAGATGTGCCGGTCGCAATACAGTAGACCCTGAAAGGGCGTACTAGTACCGCTAGACACAAATGTTTTGAGACCGCATCCATGAGATGAGATTCTCTGTTTTGAATGGTCAAGATTGGATTCATCAAAGAGAGCAGATGGTATTCCAATCTGAACACGGGCTCAGCAATTTCCGCGAGCGCCAGTGCTCAGAAAGAAATGAACCATGATTTCTCGGATCTGAATCTAAAAATGACGAGTTTTTTTTTTTTGAAAGGCCAATATCGGGTTCATCAAAGAGAGCAAAAGGCACTCCAATCTGAACACGGGCTCAGCGATTTCCGCGAGCGCCAGTGCTCAGAAAGGAGAAGACCAAGATTTCTCTAATCTAAACCCAAAATGACGGAAGTTTTTTTTTTTTTTTTTGAAAATTTTTTGAAGATTTTTTTTTTTTTAAAAATCTTTTTTTTTTTATTTTTATTTTTATTTTTTTTTAAGATTTTTTTTTTGAAATTTTTTTTATTTTTTATTTTTTATTTTTAATTTTTATTTTTAAAAATTTTATTTTTGAAAAAAAATTTATTTAAAAGACGAGAGAGTACACATAGGCCTCCTAACCCGGTCTTATGAAATCTTGATTGATAGAATTGCCCCCAGGTAAGGGTAGGATTACTTAATGAACCCGTTTGGAGGACCCTTGCCTAGAACAGTCAAGCTGTCTCCACACTCTGGACAAGGCTTTTCTTTGAATCAACCATGATCAAAGAACACAGTTGGTTTAACCTTAGTGGTCTATGTCTTTTTTTTTAATATATTTTTTTATTTTTATGAATTCATCGAAGAGAAACAATGGCCCAACCCCCAATCCGAACACGGTCTCGGCGATTTCCGCGAGCGCCAGTGCCCAGAAGGGAAAGGATCAAGGTTTCTCAATTTTGAATCCAAAAAAGAAAAATCTGATTTTTTTTGTTTACTTTTTTATATATATAAATATATATTTTTATTTTTTTTTATTTTTAGATTTTTAATGAACTCATCGAAGAGAAACAATGGCCCAACCCCCGATCCGAACACGGTCTCGGCGATTTCCGCGAGCGCCAGTGCCCAGAAGGGAAAGGATTAAGGTTTCTCAATTTTGAATCCAAAAATGAAAAATCTGATTTTTTTTTTGTTTTTTTTTTTGAAAAGAGAAAGAGTGGAAATAAATTCAAAGAATCAGAAATTTCCAAACAAAAAATCTCATCTCATTTTTTTTGCAGAATTCAACATAGGCCACCAATTATAAAGTAGCCAAGGAATCGAGAAAAGAAATATAAGCATAGAGCAAAATATATGATATGCAAATATTTCATTTCTAGCATCGTGTTCTCAAATAAACGAGTCCCACCGGGTGTGCCAGCTTGATGGACCGCGCTCCCGGAATGCCCCGGGCTCCTACCGAGGTCGGCGGACGTGGGAGTCCGTTTGGTTCCGACCCTTTCGTAACCGGGGGGCAAAGGGGGGCGTGCATCAACATTTCTTTTTTTTGTGGGTGTGCCAGATTTTCTATTTTTACTTGGAATTGCAAGTGGTGATTCGGAGATCAACCTTCGCAAGTAAAAATGAAATCAACTTCTTTCAAGTTTTCCATTGCACATATATTTAAGAAAAGAGACATTTTTCTTAGTTTGCCGTGAAAGGCGATTTTTTTGGCATTTATAACCGATTTTTGGCGTTTATAGCCGATTTACAATCCTTATCAATAATGAAAGACAAGAGTTGTGATTTTTGTCTCTTTTAAAAAAATACAAACTACAATGAAAAGCAAGAAAAGGAGGATCTAACTTCTCAGGAGATTGTGGGGGACTCGTTTAGATTGACGGTCGCAAGCCATATGTGGGCTTCGCCATCATCCATGCAGATGAGAACAGAGGATGCTATTGATTCGCTTGGCTTGGCTATAACCTCGGGTTTTTAGAAGACAAAGACCAAAAGGAGGTCCTATATCCAATAAAAAGCCGAGTAGACGGGCTGAAAAGCCACATCTAAGCCATTTGGAGGCAGGAGGAGAAGGCAAGGACCTTGGGGGGGGGGGGGGTACCCCCCAAGGGACTTTTGTCACCTTGTTGCGGTGGCCGGTGTAGAACTTCCGCAGAGTTTTCCCTCTTTTTTCTTTCTCTGGATTTCTGATTGCTGTCTGTTGATGATGTTGTGTGTGTTGATTCTTCTTGGAGAGCCCTCCTATTTATAGGCTTTTAGGTAGCCTTTTAGGTGGGTTTATGGGCTTTTATTGTCATTAAGCCGCATAATGGGAGGAGTTACAAAATTGAATTGTTTATTTTGTAACTCCTTTTTCTTGGCTTCTGATTGGCCGGAGGAGATTGAGGGCATTTAATCGCCTTTAATCGCCATGATGGGAGGAGTTTCATGGGTTAAATGCCATGAATTTCTTGACTTGTAACTCCCGAATGCTTGCTTCTGATTGGGCCGTCCAAAGAAATGGATTAATGACTGCAATAAAGTTAGTCAATTAATCGCATTAAGTGGTCGCCGAGCAGCTGAAGAGTCGCGGGCAGTGCCACGTCTTTTGGAATTCTTCTGTCGATGATCATCGATGGATCTTCATGTAGATCGACATCAGATGACCATGTAATTTCAGGTGTTTCTTGCCAACAGCGGGTCGGTGCCATCTGTCCTGTCGATTTCTCGATCGGTCGGGTAGAAAGCACACTTTTTTGGTTGACCGGGTGGCGATCAATACTGTCTTCGATACTCTTGATGATTTACCCGTGTTTTGGACGGATGTCAGAGGACTTGGTGTCTCAAAAGCATGAATTTTGGAAAGTACCAGAGGCTTTCCCGGCGACCCCGGGTTCCAAGGTCGCCGGCGACCCTGGGGGGGTTTTCCCCCTTTCGTGTCCCGTTTTGCGTCCGTTTTTGCTGTTTTTTTATTCTTTTTTCTTCTGTACTTTTCCTTGACATTTTGACCATTTATTGGCCTAATTTCTTTGTAGGAAACCTGATGAGAATCCTTGCATTTTATTTTGCAAAGTTTCCAATTTCCTGAGAAAGCCGAAGACTTTGTCGCGCAGAGCTGCCGATTTTCCGTCAGAAGCTGAAACTGGGTCAAACGATGTCGGAATGACCTGAAATTTGGTGTGAAGCCTCCTGAGCAATAAATAAGACCAACCATAGGCTTTTGTTTGAGTTTTGTAGCCGTTTGGGGTCCTATCACCTGTAGACTTGCTTTTTGTCGCGATGAAGATGTCGCAGTTTGATGTGCGGTCAACCGATGTCCGATTGACTTGAAATTTGACAGGGAACCTATTGGAGTCATTTTAAGATGATCCATAGGTTCTGTCTTGGAAACCATGGTCCCGGAGAGCTTTTGTCGCCGAGAGCTCCTTTTCGGCTGTCGGAGAAGCGAAGTTAGGCCAAATGATTTTGAAATGGCTCGAAACTTCTTGTGTACTCCTCTTTTGGCTGTCTGGAAGAATCTTGCAGTTTTTGTTTGATTCTGACAATATTTGTTTTTTTTTGGAAGCAACATTGTCTATTTATGGCAGGTTGCGACTTCATGTAGCTCTTTGGATCTTGAAGAGGCAAAGTGACATTTTTGGTGTCAACAGAATCGATGGCCGAGGGGACGAGGCTGCGCGGGGAAGTGCTGGCTGGGCGAGCCGAAGCAGCGAAATTGAAGACGGCGAACGCCGAGCTGGAGAAAGAGAAGGCCTCTCTTCTGTCCGAGGCCCAGTCTGCCTTCCAGGATGGGGTGGATCACGCCACTGAGCTGTATGAGAAGCAGGTGGAGGAGATCACCGCCATCCTGTTCGAGGAAGGATGCCTGGCCGCACTGAGACGTGCGGGGGTCCCTGAAGACCACCCTGTCTACCGGGACCTGCCGAAGTACTCGGACCCGGCCCTTGAGCCGAGCTCCACTCCTGCAGCTGAAAGTGCCCCTGACGAAGCTCCTGCAATCGCTCCTGCTGCTGACGACGCTCCAGCTGCCCCGGTCCCGAGCGATGCCCCGGTCGCAGCGACGCTTCGACCGTGCCTCAAGGTGATGCCTCCTCTGCTCCTGCTTCGGCTGAGGTACCAGTTGAAGCCCCTTCTGCCAGTGACGCTCCAAGCAAGGTCATGGTTTCGGCCGAAGCCACTGATTCAGCAGATATGGTGATCGACCTGGTGGAGTCGCCGAAACCACAGTAGCCTTGCTCCTGTCATCTGTAATATTTTTGCTTTCTGCCTTGTAATACTTTATACTATCAATGAAAAACGGGCTTCTTTACTTGGATGTTTTCTCTCTTTTGTTTTTGGATGTGACATTGAATAGCATTGAACACCTTTACTGCGACGCATGACCATCGAGGTAGAAAGAGTCATACGGTTTGCATAGCTGTCTGTGCCGATTCTCCGTATTCTGGAGATCGTAAATAGCAGTAAACATGGTGTTACGGCCGATGAGAGAAACGGGCGGATGTCTCCACGTGGCGCTACAGGAATCGCTGGTCAACAGGCAGGAAGGCGTGCATCCCATGTAACGCGTAGGAGAATTCACCCCTTAACTTCCTTCGGAGATTGGGCCCTTCTTCTTCCTATAAGTAGGGGCGATAGGCTCGCCATGGGCGAAGAAAAGAAAAGAACTTAGGACAGTTTAAATCACATAGACGTAGGAGCCATGCCCAGTGGGTGTTCAGAAGCAATTGATCCGGGGGGAACCCCTGCGCCTGTGGACGGCTCTCTTCAAGGGGGGAAGCCTGTCGTGGTCTGCGCGCTCTCTGAAGGAACTCCCCGTGGACCACGAGCTCTCTGAACGCGGGTTCATGGCCGACCGTCCCTGGTCAGGTTGCAGGGGAATCCTCTGCAACTGCGGGATGGTCGGGTCCTGGACGTCTGGCGATCCTGCAGGGTCTCGCGTGGCATCGAGCTCCCTGCGAGCCCCTTGCACCGTGTCAGGATCGTAAGACTAAGGGTGGGGTTGAGGCCTGCTGGACCTGGGGGTTCTTCAAACTTTGGTCTCACTGACCGGAGGGTGTTGAAGAGCTCGGCGAGGTCCAGGGCCTCCGAACTGGAGGGGGTCCTGAATGCTTTGGTCTGACCAACCAAAGTGTATTATAGAGCTCTGTGAAATTCAGGATCCCTCAGAACCTCCAGGTAACGATCCGGCGTCTTCGAACCTGCAGCCTGAAGAGTCGGTGAAGATCAGAGTCTCCCAGTCTTACTTTATTTTCTGTTTTTAGAGGACTGCGATCCTCCTTTCTGTATTTTTCTTTTCTGTTCTGTAACCCTTGTAATAAAGTAGTTTATAATGAATAAAAAGGAAGAACTTTATGATCACTCAAACTGTGTACAGCGCTTTTGCGTTCTCTTTCAATTGTGTTTTTGTGCTGCTTTTCTGTGTTTGAGTGCTGGCCCAGCTCTTTCTTTCTGAGATACTGACCTTGGCCGAAATGGCTGGCTTTGGAAGTTGACCTTGGCCGAGATGATCTGCCTTGCGCCGAGGTGGATTCATCATTCCGCTGGCCTCGGCTATGAGAGCATGAGTTCGGCACGGTCTTTGGGGGGTGTATAAACCCGGACTTTAGGAAACGGCCGAGTGTCCGAACTCCAGACCATTTCCAGGGTGGTAGACCCTTGTAGAGGGGTAAAAACCCAGAGTTTAGGAATTAGCCGAGTGTCCGAACTCGAGGCCTTTTCCAGGGCTGTTAACCCTTGTAGAGTGGGATAAATCCCTGAGTTTAGGAATTCGGCCGAGTGTTCGAACTCGAGGCCTCCTTCCAGGGCTACGAACCCTTGGAGAGTGGGATAAATCCCTGAGTTTAGGAATTCGGCCGAGTGTTCGAACTCGAGGCCTCCTTCCAGGGCTACGAACCCTTGGAGAGTGGGATAAATCCCTGAGTTTAGGAATTCGGCCGAGTGTTCGAACTCGAGGCCTCCTTCCAGGGCTACGAACCCTCGGAGAGTGGGATAAATCCCTGAGTTTAGGAATTCGGCCGAGTGTTCGAACTCGAGGCCTCCTTCCAGGGCTACGAACCCTTGTAGATTGGGATAAATCCCTGAGTTTAGGAATTCGGCCGAGTGTTCGAACTCGAGGCCTCCTTCTAGGGCTACGAACCCTTGGAGAGTGGGATAAATCCCAGAGTTTAGGAATTCGGCCGAGTGTTCGAACTCGAGGCCTCCTTCCAGGGCTACGAACCCTTGTAGATTGGGATAAATCCCTGAGTTTAGGAATTCGGCCGAGTGTTCGAACTCGAGGCCTCCTTCCAGGGCTACGAACCCTTGGAGAGTGGGATAAATCCCTGAGTTTAGGAATTCGGCCGAGTGTTCGAACTCGAGGCCTCCTTCCAGGGCTACGAACCCTTGTAGATTGGGATAAATCCCTGAGTTTAGGAATTCGGCCGAGTGTTCGAACTCGAGGCCTCCTTCCAGGGCTACGAACCCTTGGAGTTGCCGGAGTCAGTGAAAGAGACGATAGATTGAAGACAAGACAAAAAGCTGCTTTCATTGATTTGGGATTCATTACATCTTTAGAAATAGAATTTCTTTAGGTGGAATGCATTCCACGGTCTTGGCAGCGGCTTGCCTTCTAAGTCTTCGAGCTTGTAGGCTGATTTCCCTGCTAGTGAGACCACCCTGAATGGGCCAAGCCAGTTCGGAGCCAGCTTCCCTTCGTTTGGTTCTTTGTCAGCTGGCAGGGCCTTCTTTAGAACTAGCTCTCCCACGGAGAATCTTCTTTCTCTGACGTTTTGATTGTATGCCCTGGCTAACCGCTGCTGATAGTCGGTCAGTCGCAGGGCTGCTGCTTCTCGTCGCTCGTCTGCCAGCTCCAGCTCCATCGCCAGGTTTGTGTCATTTCGGCCTTGGTCGACCAGCTCTGTCCTCAGGGTGGGAAGGCCGATCTCTAAAGGAATGACCGCCTCCATCCCGTAGGCCAGAGAGAAAGGTGTTGCCGAGGTGGACCTCCTTGGAGTTGTTCTGTATGCCCATAGCACGCTCGGAAGCTCCTCTGTCCATCTTCCCTTTGCCTTGTCCAGTCGCTTCTTCAGGCCGTCCAGGATCACTTTGTTAGAGATTTCTGCCTGGCCATTACTCTGTGGATATGCCGGAGTGGAGTAATGGTTCCTGATACCGTGCTCTTGGCAGAAGTCTTTGAAGGACTTGGAGTCGAACTGAGTCCCGTTGTCCGAAATCAGAGTCCGGGGGATGCCGAACCTCGTTAGGATGTTTTCCAAACGAAGTTCCTGGAGTCCCTGTCCGTGATTGAGGACAACGGTTCAGCTTCTATCCACTTTGTGAAGTAGTCTGTGGCGACTATCAGCCATCTCTTGTTTCCTGGAGCTCGGTGAAGAGGCCCCACAATGTCCAGGCCCCATTGAGCGAAGGGCCATGGGCTAGTGAGGGGGCTCAGATCTTGAGCTGGCTGGTGGAGAGAGTGGGAGAACTTCTGGCACTTCTCGCACTTCCTAGCGTACACCTGCGCGTCCTTCTGCATGTAGGGCCACCAGTAACCCTGGCTTATTGCTCTGTAAGCCAGTGATTGGCCTCCTATGTGACTGCCGCAGATTCCTTCGTGGATCTCATACAGGAAGTCGTCCACTTTGCTCGGATGGACGCACTGGAGGTATGGACCTGTGAAGGATTTCCTGTAGAGTTTGCCTTCGGGAGAGAGCCAGAATCGAGCCGCCTTGAGTCTGATCCGGTGAGCTTCAGCCTTGTCCTCAGGGAGCCGGTCATCCTTCAAGTAGGCGACGATTGGATCCATCCAGCTTGGGCCGAGATCAGCACAGAGGACAAGCCGAGATGAATGGAGTTCTAAGCTTGACCTTGATACTGACCCGACCTCGATGGTCCTTTTCTTCCCTGCTTCGACGGCGGAGGCCAGGTTTGCAAGCGCATCTGCGTGCGTGTTGGTATCTCGGGATATTTGCCTAACCTCGGCTTTCTGAAAATGAGACAGCAGTTTTTTCGCAAGGGCTAAGTAGGCCGCCATCCTGTCGTCCCCGGCCTGGTAGTCTCCAGCGAGCTGGTTAGTTACCAGTTGAGAATCGCTGAAGATCACCAGGTGCTGGGCTCCGAGGATTTGGGCGCTGTTCAACCCTGCTATCAGTGCTTCATACTCTGCCTCATTGTTTGTTGCTTTGAAGTCCAGGGTGAAGGCCTGCTCTATGACAAGGCCCTCTGGCGATTGTAAAACTATGCCGGCTCCAGCTCTCTTGGAGGTGGACGATCCGTCGACAAAGATCTTCCATGCCGAGGTGGGAGGCTGCTCGTCCTCAGTCAGCTCTGGTTCGTGCCCTGTGCCCCCCAGTGCCGTTCCGGGCTGGGGCGGAGCCGAATTGGGCGAGACGAACTCAACGATGAAGTCTGCCAAAATTTGGGCTTTGATCGCAGTTC
Organism: Litsea cubeba; assembly: GCA_012931725.1. Taxonomy (NCBI): domain Eukaryota; kingdom Viridiplantae; phylum Streptophyta; class Magnoliopsida; order Laurales; family Lauraceae; genus Litsea; species Litsea cubeba. The sequence goes on along the minus strand of CM022950.1, from coordinate 12,710,195 downwards.
GGGGACGGTACTGTATATCATACTGCCCCAGTTCAACTGCCCACTTTGATATTCGCCCTGAAAAGTCAGCCTTCTTGAACACTGAACGGAGTGGATGCTCCGTGATCACCACAATGGTGTGGGATTGGAAATAATGGGAGAGCTTGCGGGAGGCGCTGACGAGGGCCAGCGCAAGCTTTTCCAATAGAAGGTATCTGGTCTCGGCATCGAGCAGAGTCTTGCTCGTATAATAAATTGGTTTTTGAATTCCCTCGTCCTCCCTGATGAGGACGGAGCTCACTGCGTGATCCGAGACCGCAAGATACAAATAAAGAATCTCCCCCGAAGTTGGGGTGGAGAGTAAGGGTGGTGACATTAGATAGGTTTTGAGCGCGGCCAATGCCTGGTCACACTCGGGGGTCCACTGGAATTTCAAGTTTTTCTTTAGAAGCTGAAAGAAAGGCCTGCACTTATCTGATGACCGGCTGATGAAGCGGTTGAGTGCTGCAGCCATTCCTGTGAGTTTCTGAACTTCCTTCGTGGTAGAGGGGCTCTGAATGCTCTGGATCGCGGTGATCTGATCCGGATTAGCCTCTATCCCCCTCCGCGTTACCAGGCTGCCGAGGAACTTGCCAGAGGTTACGCCGAAGGCGCACTTGGAAGCGTGTAGCTTGAGCTTGTATGCGCGAAGGATGTCGAAGACTTGGCCGAGATCCGCCAGATGGTCGCCGGAGTGCACTGATTTGACGACCATGTCGTCGATGTACACCTCTACCGTTCGGCCGAGCTGAGCATGGAACATTTTTGTGACGAGGCGCTGATAGGTCGCCCCCGCGTTCTTTAGCCCGAAGGGCATCACCTTGTAGCAGTAAGTGCCGCGGGGGGTTATGAATGACGTTTTCTCCTCGTCAGGCTCGTAGAGCGGGATCTGGTGGTAGCCTCTGTAGGCGTCGAGGAAGCTCATTCGGTCGTGACCAGCGGTGGCGTCGATCAGTTGGTCAATCTTTGGAAGGGGGAAACTATCTTTAGGGCAGGCCCTGTTCAAGTCCGTGAAGTCCACGCATACCCTCCACTTGCCAGTTTTCTTCTTGACCACCACCGTGTTGGCCAGCCATACCGGGTACTGGACTTCCCGGATGGCTCCTGCCTTTAGCAGGTTGTCGACCTCTTCGACGACCGCATCTGTCTGCTGCAGCCCTGTCCTTCGGGCCCTCTGCACTACCGGCTTGTAGTCGGGGTCCACATTCAGCTTGTGGCACATGACCTCAGGGTCGACCCCAGGCATTTCGCTAGGGCTCCAAGCGAAGACGTCGACGTTCTGCATCAGGAACCGTGAGAGTTCGGCCCTTTCTTCGTCTGGCAGCTGGGTGCCAACCAGGAAGAACCTGTCTGGGTCTGCCGGGCTCAGCCTAACCTCGGCCAGGTCTTCGATGCTCTTCTTCTCGGGATCACGGCCGATTTCATCTAGGCCTTTTTCGAACTCGGCGAGGTTGACGCGCTCTGGCTCCTTCACTGCTGGGACTGCGGCCAGCACGCACTGCCTGGCTTGCTGCTGATCTCCCTCCACTGTAACCACTTCCAACTTGCCCTCCTTGTTCTCAAGGACGAACTTCAGCTTCTGGTGGAGGGAAGAAGGGACTGCTTCTTGAAAGTCCGAGGGATCCTAACCCTAGAGGGGGGGTGAATAGGGTGAGCTACAACTAGTGACCAATTATGACCAATTTTAAATTCTTTAACATTAACTAGTCACATGTGATGATTAAACAAACAATATGCGGAAGCTTAAATAAACAATCACCACATTGCAATCACCACAACACAAGATTTATAGTGGTTCGGCCTCAATGCCTACATCCACTACCGGCTTGTGTTCCTCACACCCCACCGGATTTCCACTATTATGCTTTTCAAAAGGCTAAGCAATAACCTCTACAACTATGCTTTTCTAGGCTAAGCAATAACCTTACAATGTGCTTTTATAGGCTAAGCAATAACCTTTACACAATGCTTTTCTTAGGCTAAGCAATAACCTTAATACATAAAAGATTTCTCTCAAAGAAAGTGTCTTCACAAAACACTCTTATGAGATTACAAATTAAGCTCTAATAAATTGCCTCTAAATAGGCGGATATGAAATTGAAAAACTAACTCACACAACACTCTATGAAATGCAAAGATGAATGCTTATGAAGTGTGTGTGTGAAAACTTCAATCAAGATTAAAATTAAAGCTTAATCAAAATATATGCTTAAAGCAATTCAAAAGTTTAATGCATATAAAAAGATTTGATTGAAGTTATATGCAAATCACTTGAACAACTACAAACTTGTTAATGATATGAAAATCAAAAGATCACAAGTTGAATGTAAATGTTTAAGCCTAATCAAGTGATGCATGTGCTATGCTATGTTGTTTTCAAAAACAAAAGTTTAACTTAAGATTCAAATGAATGAAAACAACAAAGATGATTCAAACAAGTTAATGAAACATGTTTATATAACAAATCAAAGGTTTTAACAAAACATGATTTATAAAGTTTTAACACAAAACTTGGTTTGAATCAAAGTGAGAAATCCATCACAATCTAAAACAAAGATTGAATGAAGGTAATGGATTTAACACATCATAGTTTATATGCTACAAATCATTTACCAATAATTTACTCAAAGCATAAAACATATGATTAATAAAAGTAAAGCTTACTTGATGATTTAACTTAATGATCCAAGCTTTAGCTTTACTAATGACCCCTTAATCTCTCTTAGTTCATCCCCTTTTCCTTGTCTCCAAACACCTCCAAGAAGGCTTAAGAGTTCTAAAATCTTCAACCCTTTTCAATGGGAATGAACCCCTTTTTATACTCAAAAAGTTGAGTTCTGCGAGTGCCCGGTCGACCTGCACTTTCCCGGGTCGACCTGGGCTTCAACGGTCATAAAACTGACCGTTTGACAAAAGGCTCAACGGCCACTTTTTCGGTCGACCTGCAGTGACTCGGTCGACCGGGTCCATGGGCTCGGTCGACCGGCCACACTGAGGGTCGACCGGGTCCCCTGGACCATTTCCCCCAAAAATGCATATTTTGCATATTTTAAAGTATTTTTCCTTGGGGATTTTTTGGGCCAATAAATCAAGCTTGGAATCATGTTTTAAATCATTCTAAGCGGCTTAAAAACATGAAACATAAAAAGACAAAAAGATTTCAAACTTTTAAAACAAAGGCTTGCTTGATTTATAAAACTCTTTTTCAAATTGAATGCATCCAAGATTAAAACCAAAACATGCATGAAACATATGATTTACAAGATTTAAAAACAATGCATGTGTAAATCAAGATTTCAAGATTTTCTAAATCAATGCATGTGTGTGAATTCAAATGATGAATAAAATGAATGATGCATCCATCAAATTGCAATAAACAAAAACCTAACACTTCTAACTTGTGGAGCCACGTTCTGCCCAGAATGACGTTGTAGGGAGAAGGGGCGTCCACGACCAGGAAGTCGGCCGACACGGAAGCTCCGCCGACCCGGGTTTCCAGGGTGATCCTACCCTTGGGATAGACTGGCGTGGCGGATAACCCTAGCAGGGGTGCACGGACCTCCGTGAGGTCTGCTTCCGAGAGGTTCATCTTCTTGAAGCAGTCGTAGTAGAGGACCTCGGAGGAGCTGCCGGAGTCGACGAGGATCCTCTTCACTGTGAAGTCTCTCAGCTTCATTGTGAGGAGCAGGGGGTCGTTGTGAGGGTGCTAGATTCCCTCTAGGTCCCTGTCTGAGAACGAGATGGCAGGTCGGTCGTGGAGGGCTTTCTTGGATGCCGGAGCGAGCTTGGCTTTCATTACTTCCTTCCCGTGCGAAGCCCGCCTGGCTTCTGCGCGGGCCTGGGAGCTGCCCCGAGACGAGGGAGTGGGGGCTGAGGACGCCAGATGGATCACGTTGATGATCTTCTCTGAATCCTCACTGCCTGGATCCTGGGCTGCGCTCTGGTGAACTCGGCCCTCGCTGCCGCCGGCATCTCCTGCCTTAACGAACTCTGGAATGTGGCCCTCCTCGGCCAGCTTCTCCAGGTACCACTGCAAAGACTTGCAGTCCTCGGTCCTGTGCCCGTTACCCCTGTGGAAGGAGCAGTAGAGCTTGCTTCGGCTGCCGGAGGTGGGCTCGTGCTTCAAGGGCAGAGGCCACTTGAAGAACGGCTTGGTCTTTATCTTGGCCAGGATGCGGTATATCAGCTCCTTGAAGACGACGTTGACGCTCTGACTGGCGCTGGAGGGAGGTCTGGGCTTCCAGGCGCCCCCAGACCTGGACGACGCAGGCTTCGCCGAATTGGAGACCCAGGCCTACTTGGGCTCCTGCTTCTGGAAGGGCCTCCCGCCTCTCTGCCGAGGCTGGCTACTCTTCTGCTCGGGCTCCGGACGCCCGTCCTCTTCCCGGGCTCGGATCTCATCTTCCTCCCGGGCGACGAAGCGCTTTATCCGGGACATCAACGCTGGCATGGACTCTGGGGGGTCCCCGACCAAGTCCTTTCGAAGGTCGTGACCGGGGATCAGGGCATGTTGGAAGGCGTAGATTGCTATCTCTTGCCTGGTGCCCTCGATCTGGCTGTAGACCGCCCAGAATCGTTGGGCGAACTTGGCGAGGGTCTCACCCTGTTTCATTCTCAGGGCGAGGAGGTCCCCTTCTTTCTTGGGGACGACGGTGTAAGCTTGGAACTTCTTTAAGAAGGAGAGCTGGAGCTCCTTCCAACTGGAAACTGACTTCTCTAGGAGAGAACAGAACCACTTCAGGGGGAGGTCACCCAAACTGGAGGAGAAGATTTTGCAGTTCAGGTGACCCTCATTCCCCCAGATGGACATCTTCTGGGAGAAGTGTCGAAGGTGAGCAGATGGGTCGGACAGTCCGTCATAGGGGACGAACCGCGGGACGGAGAACTTTCTGGGCAAGGGGGTGCGCTCGATCTCTTTCGTGAAGGGTGAGCCCCCCAGATCAGTGTGGCCACAGATCTGCTTCTAGTCCCGCACGTCCAGGTTGTGCTGAAGAGCTAGCCTAACGCGTTTGTCGAACCGCTCCTGCTCGTCGTCCTTCTCTGGAGTCTGGGCTCTTGGCTTTCGCTTGGAGTGGTTCGGGCTACGATGGCTATGAGTTCGGCCATCGCGGCTATGATGACTCCGGCTGTTGCTCGAGCCTTCGTCACGAATCTGGCTCCGCTTATGGTCCAGATGGTTTCTGAGATCCTCGCGGGGAGGCTGGGCTGCCCTGCTGGGGACGTCCCTCTTCTTCCCTTAAGGCTCAGAGACCTGCCTCAAGGAGGCGGTTTGCGCTGCCCTCAGCTGCTGCTGGAGCTCACGAATCAGCTGCTCTTGCCTCTGGAGGAGAGCAGTTTGGGCTGCGACAACCCCTCCAGTGGCAGGGGGTTGAGCGTGG